>OX451395.1:20326979-20641473 GCA_949629135.1 Eremobia ochroleuca | reverse complement strand
CAAAGATATGACGTCGGGTAAGAGGCAGGAGTACGTTACTAACGTGAAGCGAAAAGAAACGGCATGCTCACAAAACTAGAAGATGTACAAAAGGAGACAAATGCTATTCAAATTTGACGACAAAATTACTTTTACTTACTACTTTTAGAATTGTCAATTTACTAGTTTTGTGAACAAGCTTTCTAGTTTCATAAAAATTACATCAAATCTTAACTTACCTACACTTGTTAATATTTTTACCTATAACACGAGGAACTTCCAAGAATACTAGACATCAAAAACAATTCTAGTTGAGATTCAACTTATGTGAAAAAATATTACGAATCGTAACATAAAAACATCGTAACATGCTACGTTACCCGCCAAAACGTTTTTTTTTTTAACTTGATTTTCGAGCTAGTGATATAATGTTGTCTATGCTATGTTTACCAATCGATTAATTGCAACGGAAAAAAGGAAGAAAATGAAAAAAAAAAATACACGGAAATTATCCTAATAACTAAAATGATTACGTAGAATCTCGTAGTCAATGTAAACGAAATTGACGAATGCAGAAACTGGAGCTAAAATATTGTTCTTGTCCAGTTCTACAGATATGTACCTATGTAATAACAGTGTAGAAAACCATACTTAGAAAGTTGCTTTTTTGATAAAAAAAATAAACATAGTTTGCATTATGTGCAATAATACTAAATTAAAAACAAGTCTTCTAATGGTTGTCTTTGTTTTTAAGTACTTAGACTTAATAAGTATGTATGTAGTTCTTAGAAAAATCATAGAAATCACTCTGGATTTGAATTGATTTATATTTCTATTCACTTCACATCGTTCGTCTCCTTTTCGTAGTAGGTACGTATGCTTGTACAAAATGATATGTGTCTACACTGTACAATAATTAGGCTTCAGTATAAGTATATAGAATTATATACTTAGGATTACTGTAATATTCTTTCCTATTATAAACATTATTTTTGAAAAGTCACAATGGTGACTAATATTATGAGAAAAATCATTGTTTTTGTAAATTCATTAACATTGTATACTTTTTAAGTAAACACTGAAGTCTTTAAGACCCAGGTATAATTTTGATTCATGGCATAAAAATATATGCGTTTTTTACTGACCTGTTTGAGTTTTAATACCTTTACATACAGCCTATCAGATGAAGTTGATATGAGAATCCTTAGACCATTGTTAGACATCGAGCAGAATAGTTACAGTCAAGACAAGCGTGTAGCTAGAAAAGGAATCACTAAAACAATACACAAATCAATTGGAAATAAATTCTTTGTAAGAGTAGCCGAGTACTTAATTGGTGCCATAAGATAAGCAATGTTAATGTAGGTTTAGGTTAGGTTTGCTCCTGTTCAGTTCTGATATACCCGTTTTTTTTCATTTATTGGCTCATTTATTCTAAATATACCTACTGAGAGATAGGTAACGTGTTTCATTTACTAACAACTGGGAACTATAGTTTCGTTGTTCGATTTGATTTCAAAGTAGAATCTGAATAGAACGCCCCTTTTTGGTTTTGCTAAACCATCGTTCATCACGTTTTGAGCATATTTTATAGAATACACAATCCTAATAAATAATCAAAAGTCAATTATTCAAACTAGTCTTGAGATCAGCACTTTTCGAACGTCAAAATTACAAAAGACCCCACAAAAACCTGCCCTTTACCACTTCCTAGTGCTTTCGCTGGGAATAGTACTTGGAAAAAGGCTGAATTCTGTACAAAAATGGAAACAGTTTCCAATTGATTATTTTATAGAATATTAAATATTATATCCAATTTGTTTAATTGCTAAATGGCTTTGTGGTGTTCGATTTGCAAATTATCTTTTGTAATAAGGTTTACTCTGACGACGTTACAATATTACTAGCTACACGCTTGCCTATTCCAGAAGAATTGTACAGAGCTTTTCACACGAAAGTGCCCAACTTAGTGGGTTTTCCCCCGGCAATAATGAGGTGGTGGCATTAGAGTAATCGATGCTTGTCCTCGTGGCACGTCTCGAGGTCGCTGTCCTCGGAGTCGGAGTGTGAGCAGTAGGACGAGTCGCTCCAGTGCTGGAACTCTTCCTTGTGGTGCTCCAGCGCCATCAGCGAGGGGAACAGGCTGTCGCACGCGCTGCATCTGTGCAAGGTGAATGGCTAGTTATAGTGAAATCGACGTAAGTATGAAAGCACACAATTGAAAGTGTTCAATGGTTAGGTATAAAAATTAAATAGGTTAGGTGCTTCTTATTTCGAGAAGTATATTTTTAGAACCATTTAATCATAATTAGGTATACCCGAAATACCACCCTCTGGGCCTTACTCTCCACCAAATGGTTACACGCCACAGTAGGTAGATCCATGAGCCACTTATACAGTACCAGAATAGGTGATAGGAGCCATGGCCATACCACTATAATAACATGGTAGAAAGTATGGTAGTGTAAGGTAGATGATTGGGTAAGATCAAGATGTGCATCTGGATTGAGGGCTCAATTTTTCAACGTCTTTGTAACAATGTGAAACATTCAGGAAAATTAGTAAATAATAGTAAAAACCTAAAAAAAAGGTTTAAAAATGTCTAAAACTTAAAATAAATGTGTTATCGCCCTATGAAGAGTGCTCTCAATTCAGACGCTAGACCAAAACACGATATTTTAAATCTCAAAATTTATAACCTTTGTGGCAACAGATTTTATCTCAAAATTTAGTAAATATTAGGTCATCCCACTTCCAGTGTCATATTTTTTTATTATTATTATTTTACAAAAACTATATAACCTTGTGACACTAATCAATAATCTCCACCACTATTAATCACTCGCTCCCAGACTGCTGGCAAATCTTGAACACCATTTAAAGTACCACTTTCATTTAATTCATCAATAATGCTCTTTAGTTTAACCCTTAAACAAATGCATTTTTTTTTTAAGGTTGCATTGTATTTTAGGTAATTGAGGGTCACTGATTTCATATTTTAAAACAAAATTTAAAAAAGAATAGGGGATGGGGTAGTTTTTCTGGTGGTAAATAATTTACCATTATCCGTTCATGACTACAAAATTTTTGATGTTGGTGGTCAAATTGTTACCATTGTCCGTTACGGTTTAATTTTCGTTTCTTGACTAGTGACTTCCTCTTGGTTCTACTTATAATATTTATTTTATATTTTGGAAATGAAACATTTTATTTTTTTAATAATTTTTTATTAGTATTGCGTATTAGCTTTTTGCAGTCCAAAAAAAATATACAAAAAGACAACCGATTTTTATATACATAATCTGATATTTTTCAAAGTGGGATCGGACAAGGGTAAGATATTTACCACATATTTGAAACATGTAAATTATATGAATAAGTCAATTGCAAATGCTGCTAACACGTGATATTAGTCAAAATATGTTATCGTTTTGGAATTTGCGTCGAAAAAGTACTGACCAGATTTTTTCTTGAACAAACTTTTAAAATTTCTGAAAACACCCGCCAAAAACTCGACTTTTTTCACAACAAAACCGTTGAGTCAACTTTGACATTACCTTACAGTGACAAATGACGTTGACAGGTTGTCAAATGAAATAAAATAGATAAACAAATTATTATAGATTATAAATATGTGATATTTATACCTTTGGTGTTACCGTATTAAAAGTTAGAGTGCATTATTTAAAAAAACATGATGTGGTAATATATATACCTTTATTTGAATAAGGGTTAATATCTAACTCCTTTTTGCTATTGTATCGAGTACCCGACAATTTCCTCTTCACATGGCCAAAACAATTGAAATCACAAGGATTCATATCTGGGGAATATGGCGGCTGAATAATTTCAATCCATCCTTTATCTTCAATTAAATTCTGAACTATTTTTGATTTGTGCGGTCTGGCGTTATCATGTAAAATTATAGGACTCGTTATTATGATGTTCGTCTGCCCAAATAGGAATATTTTCTTCTAAAAATGACTTATATCGCTCTCCAGTCATATTTGTATTTTCATCATAAGTTCTCCAAAAAGCAATGCCTCTGACATCCATAGCTACTATTAGTAGTAGTTTTCGTTCATGTAGCTCTGCACGTGGTAAATGTTCAGCTGAAGTGCCCGGTTCCACCCAACATCGTGACTGATGTCTTTGACGAGGAGTATAAAATTCGACCCAAGTTTCATCAAGGCATATGAATCTATTAAGTATATTTTTCTTACGGCGATACCACGATAAATGGCTACGCGCAGTTTCATAACGAAACTCCTTCTGATCCGTGTTCAGAGTGTGGGGCACCCACACTGCACTTTTATTGACCAGACATAAATCCTCCGTGAGTACTCTATGTATAGTGGAATGAGGAATGTTAAGTTGAGTGGAGAGATCACTGACACTGACCCTACGTGACTGACGAAGTGCTTCCTTGATTTTGTCCCTTGCTTCTAATCTAGTCGATGATAATGATCGAGGTGCTCGCGGCTCATCTTCAGCTGTGGTTCTTCCTTGTTTGTATATTTCAAGCCATCGCTGTACGGTTCTTTTATTTAAGGCGTTACGACCAACACACTTTACCAGTCGTGCGCAACTCCTCCAGAGTAGTTGAGTAAAGCACAAAACTTTAGAAATATACGTTGCTCCACTACATTAATAGATTTTTTTAAATCTTCCATTTTAAATCAATGCACGTCTTGACAATACAACACACCAAATTAAACTAACATGATTGTACAGACGCCAGCACATCAAGCTACTATAATCTGTCAGATTTCTTTAATAGATTTTCAACTTTAGCGCTAAAGCATAAGGTTCAAAGTTGATTGGGAAAATCTGACAGTTTCGGGTACCTTGATGTGATGGCGTCTGTACAAGACAACACATGTATTAACTATTGCATACCATTGCGCAATACATAAATATTGGAAATAAAAAATATGACACTGGAAGTGGGATGACCTAATAATTTCTTAAATCTTTTAGAAAAATTTCAACTCCGTAGACTGAGAATTTACAGAGTTATTGCCGTTTAACTTGAGCCCTCAGTTCAGTACTTGTCTGGACTGAGGGCTCAACCAAAACTAAGTTTGGCTGAAAGAATTCGTAAAACAACCTAAGTAGCGTATATTATAATATATGTTAAAATACAATTTCTAAAATAAAAACAATGGTTCGAAAGTCATCGGTTGCACAGTATATTGAATTGAAATATTATAGTGAAGCGTCTGAACTGAGAGCTCAATATTTTCTTTTTTATTTTAAATACTCAAATACATAAATCGAAACAAATTAGTTCATACGATTTAAGAATTATTTTACTAAAACTTGCTCGACGTTTAATTATTCTACACACCGTAATTAAGAAGATTTTGCTTTTTCAATACATTAGTAACAGAAAAAAATGTAGGGTAGATATGTTTTTGGTCGTTTTTTCGCGGACACATCTCCCTTCATCATACAATTTGTTCAGTCGGTTTCCCAATGTATTACGGTGCATGTGCACGGATGTAGAAATCAATAGGTAATACGGTGTCCGCAACTCCACGTCAATGCGCGTATTTTGCGTATGGGAATCAATAATTTATCAATAGTAGATACACTGCGCTATTACAGTGTATCTACTATTGATAATAAAATTTATCATCAAAATTGTTTCAAGTATTATACAATATTTACGTAGATCGGTTTAATGCCATTTTTAAGAGCTTTTATATAATTTGCAATGTTTGTAACTACATATGTAAAATGGGTTAGCAAAAAAAAGTCTCGTTCATTTATACTTAGCTCAAAAGGTAAAAAAACATTGTTTGTACTGAAAAAGTGAAATTAAGAAAACTTTTAACTATTTTTTATGAATTTTGTACATTTTATGAACTTTCTTGAAAGCAATTTTAGTTTTCAACAAATTATACCGATACCATATAGGTGCCTAGTGATCCATATGTCACAATCATCTGTAATGCCGATTTATTGTTATTTTACAGAATCTATGCGCTAGGAAAAAGCGAGAACGAAAACCTCAAGTAGACAGAAAAGTACAAAAGAAAATATTTGATAAATATGCGTTAAATAGGTATGAGTTACCAAGAAAGGATATTAAGTACATGACCCCATCTTTACAAATTTTAAGACAAACAAAACACATTTAAGAAATCGTCTTTCAGAATGGCAGTTCTGAAGAGATACAGCATCGTACCGCAGAAGACATATCAATTTCTACTACCAGTCGAAGTTCTGTAAATTTAACTTCAACTGTAGACCATGGTAAAAAAGAAAACATAAAGTCTATAGGACAAAGTAAAATTAACAGTGTACGCGTCTGTACCGAACTTGTCAGGTGTGTTATACCAACCATTTTAGAAGATAGCATAATGTACTACGCGGTCGCTTTCTTGTACCAACGTAAACTTGGTCGGGTTACAACGGTCTTGCACTTCCTAATAACTTTTATTACCTCGTTAATTATTGTATGTACTACGCTGAAACTTTACAGGTATAAAACTGAACTAAGCAACTAATTATTGATGTAACATTCAGTTAATCTATCCACATATAGGTTTATGGGTGGCCAAATAACTCCGCGTGCATTTTGACTGTTAACGTGGAGAACTGAATATCATCATAATTTGTTATTATATATTTTGGTTTTTTTATTGCACAACTAATTACAACTTCCTAAGAAGTTATGTAAAAAAGATGATAAGAATCCGCTTAACCGTTTCAGAGATCCAGCAAAACCACAAACATTACTCCAGCAGGATCTCGAGTAACTTCGCAGCCGAGGAAAGCACAAATACAAAGGTGCAAAATTTACCTCGTCTAGACAACTAATTATATAGCTAATATTTGTTTCAATATTCCCATTAAAAAAGAAAATGTCTGGCTACGGTAACGTTACCCCAGCAGGAAATGTTTTTTGTGAAATAACTAAAAAACTATAAGTGCACATTTAAAAATTTGCGCAACTATTACAGAAGCTGAGCAACTAATTTTATCTTTAAGATTTAAATGACTATTTTCGACATAGGGTAGACTGGGGTAAAGCACCCGTGGTTTTGATTAGATTAGAAAACTTATCGACATGAATAATCGTTGGATTTGACCTTGAAAATGTTTATGATAAAAATGTTTTGATATTTATGTACTCACCTACTCTTTTAATTAGTAGGGTACTGATGTATAACAGGGTATATCGGCTATACAATCTAAAAGCTTATGTCTATGTACTTAGCTGTACCTTTGTTATCAACACCTACCCAGACCCAAGGTATGCGTATGATTTTTATAATATTGAATACATTTCTTACATCTATAAATATGCCTTTCAATTGTACTTACAACAGTTACATTTTAGGTCGGTACTTACATTACTAGAACACTGGAAACAACATCATAGTCACCCTACTTTTCTCTCTGTATGAAATGTGTGAAATATGTATATCTCCTGAATTACGGCATGTAGGATAATTGAACTTCGACCAAGTTTTAGTAAAATAATTCTTAAATCGTATGAACTAATTTGTTTTGATTTATGTATTTGAGTATTTAAAATAAAAACGAAAATATTGAGCCCTCAGTTCAGACGCTTCACTATAATTTCAATTCAATATACTGTGCAACCGATTACTTTCAAACCATTGTTTTTATTTTAGAAATTGTATTTTAACATATACCTATTATAATATACACTAGGTTGTTTTACGAATTCTTTCAGCCAAACTTAGTTTTGGTTGAGCCCTCAGTTCAGACAAGTACTGAACTGAGGGCTCAAGTTAAACGGCCATAACTCTGTAAATTCTCATTCCACGGAGTTGAAAATTTTCTAAAAGATTTAAGAAATTATTTACTAAATTTTGAGATAAAATCTGTTGCCACAAAGGTTATAAATTTTGAGATTTAAAATATCATGTTTTGGTCTAGCGTCTGAATTGAGAGCACTCTTCATAGGGCGATAACACATTTATTTTAAGTTTTAGAAATTTTTAAACCTTTTTTTTTAGGTTTTTACTATTATTTACTAATTTTCGTGAATGTTTCACATTGTTACAAATACATTGAAAAATTGAGCCCTCAATCCAGATGCACATAGATCAAGACGTGACAGTTAGTGATAAACTGATAACATTCTGAAGTTAATTAGTTAATAGATACACCGCGCAAGCATGGTATGTACAAAACTTGAACCATTTACATTTTAACCTTTTCGCGACTATGAGTTGAAACTTATATAGGTACCTACCTATGCGCTACTTTGCTGGATTTGCATCAACCAGTTGGGGCAGGGTCAACCCTAACATCTAGTAGCCCAGACAATTTCCTATGAATGTTATTCAGGCGTAGGTAGTTCTACTCCAGTACTCACCCGAAATGTCGTTTCTTCTGTTGGTGATCCCCGAGCTGGCGACGCGTTGGGAATGACCGGTCGCACACGTTGCAAGTTAGAGCTTCGTCTGTAATGTAAATAAAATTTACTTTTATTTTATTTTGAACATACGTCATCGATGTGAATAGATAATGACATAAGTAACAGAATATCACGCCTCGAAGGTTTGGGCAGAGAGGTCGATAATTAGAGGAATACAAAAATTTAGCCAATTACGTTTAAGTTCGATGTAATAAATCAGGGCGAGTCATCAACCGGGCACAAATTCAGACTAGGCTGTGGCGATAAAATTGCCTATTCCGCCTAATCCGGTAGGATTGAACAACGAAGCGCTTATGATAAAATTATTAGGTAGGTCAATATACAGATTCGCTCCAATGTGGATGGGCTAAGGGTACATTTATTCATTTAATACTTCAAGCACATAAATGTACAGAGGCGGTCTTCACATAGTGCGGTAAATTATGCGTCGACTTACACGTTTGCCCCCCCAGAATTTGCGTTTTAGGTGTGCACCAATTTAATGCAATGCACTCGCCTCTAGGAGTATATGTACCTGTTTCTTTTTCAATGTATGTAAGTACCTCTGTACTTTTGAAGAAATATGCAAAAAAGGGGGCCGTGCCAGCCAAACGTTTTCAGCACGGCCCCCGTGTAACTTGAAGAAAAGTATATAGCGTATTAAAAAGTTTTTTAAACTCAAGGAATGTATTAACACGTTATATGTGCCGCAACAGATATGGTGAATTCGTAATAACAAATAATATATAGATTTGGATAGGGGGCCGTGCTGGAAAAAAAAGAAAATATCTAAAAAAGACAAAAGAACCTTAGCCAAAAACTACTAAAAAATAATTGATGTTTGACAAGTGCCTAACATATGTAACGCATTATTTTGTCATACAAATTGCTTTTGAAAAAAAAAATCAATGTTAGTTCATTACTATAGACGCCTATTTCTTTTTAAATATGACATGTTTTTTTACAAAATTCGACTTCCTGAATTAGGTAATAAAAGGTGGGTATAATGGGAGTACCTACATTCGTTCCAAATAAATTGCGATTCTGCTGTATTGGTACTTAAAAAGATAAATTCGATTTAAAATATCATATATTATTACAACTGATGGGGTGACCATGATTCCATAATATATTAGGTACATAATTATATTCTATACCTATATTAATTAAAGATTGAAGACGTCACCATTAATTTCGAAGAAAAAAAACAAATTGTAAAAAAATAATGTTTATTTCAATGTAGTCTTCCCGCAATGGATGGCCGCCTCACGAGACAGGTTCTCCGTCTAAATAAACAAAAGCTGCGTACGGTGACTGCAGCTTTGACTGGCCACGGGTCATTTAATAAACATCTCTTTGTCATAGGAGTAACAGACAGTTCGCTGTGCAGGGCCTGCATGGAGGATGACGAGACAGCGGCACATGTGCTTCTAAGCTGCCCGGTGGTCGCCACTTACAGGGCAAAACACTTCGGTAACCCAGGTACCCTACGTGAGACGGTCAGTAACATCAAGGCGTTGCTGGCCTTCCTTGAGGAGCTGGCGTGGATCGAATGATCGATTTTCCCACCCGTACGCAAAATACGCGCATTGACGTGGAGTTGCGTACACCAGCCCGTATTACCTATTACCTATTAATGTAGTCACATAATTTAATTAATATAGGAATAGAATATATGTACCTTTTGCTATTAATGGTACAGACCCCAGTACATCAAGCAACTAAAATCTGTAGTCGCTCAAGTATTAGGTTCAAGGTGGATTGGGAAAATTTGACAGTTTCGGGCATGTTTCGGGTAGCTTGATGTGCTGGCGTCTGTACATAGTCGGGTTATGAAATGATACAAGAGTAGGTATAAAAAATCCCAAGTTTAATTGAGTAAATCTTTTCACAAAAAAATTGTTGTAACTAAGTTTCAATATGTTTGAGCATAATTATTACTTAGGTACCTATTGATAAAAATCTTTTCGTTCGTAAGGCAGTAGGAAAAAGATTAAATTAATTTATCATTAGGTATGTATCTACACCAAACATAGAATGACATTAATAATATAAACGTATACGTACGCAACCAGTATAAGCTGTCTTCGATTATACGAAAACCCTAAACAATTCGAGGTCAGTTAAAACTGGAAATGTATAGCTTGATGTGTAGCCGTGTGTACCTGATTTAGAACTTGTCCAGCTATACATATATAGGATGACGTATTTATAAATTATTTTCTTCGTAGGTAGGTAATCTGTATTAATAAGATAAGTGTTTTAGCTATATAAATGCAATCCAAATTAAAATAATTTAGATATTACAGTAAAAAAGAACATAATTCTTAAGGCAAGATAACTAAAATTTAAATAAATATAGGCTTAAAATAAAAATCACATTAAACATTTACATAAATATCGAGCTTACTTACGAAATCGATTAGTTCTATTTTAGGAACGCAATATAGACAATTTTTAGGTGCAATCGAAATAGTAATAAGAAGTAATAAGTACGTTGAGAAATTCTAGCACATGTAAGTTCTCATACAGCTGCTAATGGACCTGTTAATTTCACTAATGAGTCCTCGCAAATAGGGCAATGCAGTAAGTACATTGACCTATTGAACTGCTAGACTAGAAATTCATAATTTCTATAAATTCATAAGTTCAGTTCTAGGTTCTTATTTTATTTTATTGAAGCTGGAAGCAATGTAATTAGTTATTGCATGATATCCAGATCCACTCTATGATAAGAGTATACTATGATAAAACATTCAAACTTCACCACTTTATCTCTATAAAAATAACAATCTTAATTACTCATATCAAAACTTATATCTAATGTGTATTTTTATATTCATTTATGAATAGTTTATAGTCATATAACCATTCCAGGCCATACATATAATTATATAATGTTATATCGGTAAAGTATTAGATACGGATGACTTGAACATGCTGCCAAAGAACCTCATTCCTGAGGAGCCTCCAGGGATGGAGCCCATCATCATCCAGAGTAGCGCGACCACCTGTAGGACGGCACACACAATTGTCCAAGGAGTACTTTGTAGGTGTAATGCACAGTATAATGTTGCTATGAGTGTCAGCGTGTACAGGGAGGTTGTGAGAGCTCTCTCCTTGCTAAACATTGACTTCAGGTGATTCCATGGGCCGTACAGGAAACTGAAACTGTTTTAGAATATGGTTAGAATCTTTATTTAGAATATTTAAAATTTTCTAAGGTCATGCATACACATAATAATAATATAATTTGTTCTTGTATTAATTTTGTTATGATGCTAGTAAAAAAAAAACACTTCAATTATTTTCTTTATAGTTATTCATATAAAACAATAGTATGATAACATGGAAAACATTTAAATTGTCCTCATTAATTATAACTTTACTTTAACAACAAAAAACACTGTTTTAAAAGATACAACATCTGTGTTTATTTTACTATTACTTGATTGCTGGATTCTTTAGCAATTTGTTATGAATATTTCAACTGTGTACTAAATAGCAATATTATTGTAGTAAATATTTGTGAGTGCTGGGATGGTGGGTTGTTGTGTTGCAGACAGACATGCAGTAAGTATGAAAGCAATTAATTTTAATCTATATTCACTATGCCACATGTCGAAATCAGTGGTGGGTGTCCCAGTGGTGGGTGTCCCAGTGGTGGGTGTCCCAGTGGTGGGTGTCCCAGTGGTAAGGGCCCCTACTTATGAGTTGTAGGTCGTGTGCTCGAACCCAGGTAGGCACTTTACTTTGTGTAAATCATTTCATCAACACTGCACTCAAAACAGTGAAGGAAAACATCTTGACGAAACCGTCATGTCCTAGAACTAAAAATTTGAAGACTTGACATCTACCAACCCACACTGGGCCCAGGCAGTAGACTACAGCTGCAGTGGCAGCAGTGGGCCCATATAGTCTAATTACGTATGCATGTATGCCACATGAGATTGGTGATACTTTGACCGGCTTAGCATAGTATGCAGTGTCAAAAAAATAAGAGGCGGGCTTTATAGCTACTTGTTTTGTTACCACTACCATGTGGCCACGGTACCACACGGTGATTCATGGTTCATCATCATCAGCCTACAGCCACTGCTGGCCATAAGCCTCTCCAACATTACACCCTCCATCCGGACCCTCACTCAATATTTAAATAATATCATGAAAGACATGCTAAGTTTGTATACAAAAATATTTATTTTACCTGATAATAAAGAACATGCTTCCTAGAGTGAAGAGTAGAGCAAACTTCCTAGCTTTCAGGAGTAATACAGGTATGTACAGGAATGACAGAATGAAACATAGGAATCCCAAGAATAAACATATTCCAAAGCCCATGAACCGCTGTGTCCTGCTCTGAAATATAGAACATTTTTATGTTAATACCAAGTGATCATAATATGTAACATATACAACGTGTTACGATAAATGTGCAAAACCTGAAAATAGTTTGATCAGAATAAAGAGCAGAATTAATTGAACCACTTTTTAGTATAGGTAACATTTTTCAAAAGATCTTCATTATAAACGTTGCCGCGTCTATTTATTAATAGGTCAAGCAAGCCAATGTCAGCGCGGCGCAGCGGCCCGGTGACGACTCCTCCCTCGATAAAGCGTTCGTTGCAGACTCAACAAACGATCAGAATGGCCATACATAAAACTAACAGCACATAAAACCTTTACAATTTTTTTAATGACTTATTTTCTCTCTGAAATAGGTCAATTGAATTAAAAATCAGTTGGGGTGTCTGAGGTTTTGCACATTTAACATTACACATTGTATAATAGGAAAATAAAATGTGAGGCTATATTGCTCTAAAAAGTAAGCAGGTGTAACCCAGTTTTAAAAGAAAAACCACATCACACAGTTTTCAATACTAAAATGTAAATAATAAAAAACCTCGTTGTAATGATCTCTTTGTTTTGGAGACCACGATTAATATTCTGTTAGTTTGAGCTTGTTATAAAAAATCTGTGTATCCAAGATATAATCATATTATTATGGTCTATACATAAAGTTAATTGCCTGTAAGCCTTCCTTAAAATAAATAAATAAACAAACAAACAAATATGTAGTGCAAGTCTTTTGTTTGAAGTTTTGAACTATGCTACTACAAGCAGGTAGATAGTGTGCTGAACCCAATTAAATGGTGGAACACAGTTTTCCACAGACCAGTTTTAGAGTGATGTAAGTAATTGATAACAACACTATTGTATTGCATTAACCAATGATTCATGCGCAAATTAATTAATTTCTACTTACCAAGGTGCAGTACTCTTTCTGTACATTTTCAAACCAAGTAGCAGTACTGCTAGTACTCGTTGGGCTTTCGTCAGTACTCCGTGTCATAAAACTCGGGGCAGCAAACGATGGTAAACTGAAATTGTAGCTTCGACGACTTTCATTTTTCAGTAAATACTGATCCAAGTCTGTCTTCAGGTTCGCCATTTTTAGTTAAGTCACTTTGGTCCCGTTTTGTAGGTTTTAGCACGCAAATTAACAGTTTATTCCAATTTTGTTAAAGTATTTACAAAATGAATAACACTGCCCACTTTGATGAGCAACACGTCAAATCATATGACAACACAACACTGACAATGACAAGTTCGCTAGCAGAACAAACCACAGACAATATTTTTGGCGATGCCAGTATTCGCTAACAACGCGCATGCTCCAACTTGGTACAGACGCCAGCACATCAAGCTACCCGAAACTGTCAAATTTTCCTAATCAATTTGGAACCTAATTATTTAGCGATAAAGTTGAAAATCTATTAAATTTTATTCGTTTGTTTCAGTGTACCTACTAATACTCGTCAACAAGTTTCACATTAAATTCAACGAACAATAATTTGAACTTATTTTTTTTTTTTTTTTTTTTATTATTTTTAATTTCTCTACACGTTTTCTCCTATCACATCTGACTTTGGCAGAATTGTCGACATCGGCACCATTGCCATGAAGAAAAATAGAATAGAATAGAAATTTGACAGATTGTAGTAGCTTGATGTAATACCGCCTTAGTGGAAATTTAAATAAACTTTTTTTATGTGGCGTTAATTCGAGGCAGAATAATTATAAAGTGATTAAACTCACCGTAATCTGTATCATCGCTGAAGTCGTCATGAGCGTGTCGACGGACGTTGTTGTTATATCGGTCATGCGCACAAGGTGGGCAGACTCCGGCTGTATCACGTTCATCCAAATCGGTGCTGCTAGCATCCGACTCCACTTCCGCTTCCTCGATGTGAATATCATCTGGCTTTCTGTTATCCAGCTTTTCGTTGGATGACAGTTGATTGTAATTTTTCCGCGGTGGTCTTGACTCTGTAAACATGGGAAAAGGGACATTAATCGTCTGATTTGTTTTCTATTTTTATCGGGTCCTTACATAGTCAATATTCTATCGTGTAGGTAGAATTATACCTAATAGGGATACAACGAGGAACAGTGTAGAAGCTCCTTATCCTACAAAGAAGAGGGAAACAACACCCATGTGTCTGGTGAGCTACTGCCCGACCGACGGTTGTTGTCGGGACAATCGACGACACTGTAAGAGATTTTCGTAAAACACGAGCTAATACAGGGTTTTTGCAAACAAAAAGGCCGTAACCGCAAATTTTAGATAGTAGTTTTTTTTGGAATACAATAATTTATTTGTGAGACATAGATAGTTATAGATATAGATGATATAGTGATAGATATAGATAGTCCTTCAGACCGAATTTCAATCATGGCGGCCAATCTCAGCGGAGACTAGCCATCGCCGCAGGAGATATTCTAGTGCACAAGCGTGTGCGCAGACACAGGTGCACTCTCTCTTCTCTCACTCTCATAGTCCGACAGGACGGCAATCCGACACAATCAGAAAGAGATTAGGCGCAGGATCAACAGCTGCTTAACGCGTTTTCTAAGCCACGGTTGTAATACCGCCAATTCTAAACTTCGGGCTGCTACTGAGAAATTCCCATCCTTATTTTCTATTCTTATTACCATTTCGGCTCGGGTAGTTACATACAAAGATAATAAAAAATTGAAACAATAAGTCTCAACATCATTTTGTGTTAAAATAAATAAATAACAGACAATATAGCGAATCAATGGCCTAACTCTGATATACAGTGTGTCCGGACATGGACTAGCGATATTCTAAATACTTAAATATAAGCTATTTTAAAGTACTATTACACTATAGGCTTGGGTCCAATACACTTCCCCGCTATGTGGCAGCCATTTTGTTTTTTTTGTTGAAATATGCTCTATGCGAGTACAAAAAAAATCATATATCTCAAAGTTTTAGTCATACTGAGATAAAAATAGGCTTATTCGGAAGGCAATAATATTGTCTACCGTCTGCATTACAAAGCAATGTGTTCACAATTCCATAACTTTTGAAAAAAAATGTGAAAGTCGAAAAAAAAATCAAAAAATTATGCAATTCAACCAATAATGGTTAATTACTACAAAAACAACCCCGAGAACTTTTTTATTTTTTATACTAGATCGACAGTTTTTGAGCTACGCTACAATGCAACATAAAATTCACAACTGTATGTTTAATACTTTAAGAGTTATTGTTGTTTGAACATAGCGTATGCGCAAGCACAAAACGTCTTTGTTAACCGCCAGAGTGTCATTTATGGCATTCACTGTATTCCATCTGAGAGCAGGCGAGAAATACTGTTCGTTACTACCGTGAGTAAGCGAGATAGAACGTATTAGTCCACTACCTGAAACAAAATCAGTTTTAAGGACAAATTATTAGTTGGGTTAGTTTAGTTGTCCCTCGCCCTGCGTTGTGATCGCTATCGCTACTTTCACTTACCGTCCGTGCTGTTTACGTGCTGCGTTAGTGTTTTGTATTTAAAAGTGTGATAAAGTATGGCACAGCGTCAATATTCATCGCAACATATTGCTGACATACACTTTGTGTATGGCTTTTGCAATGGAAGTGCAAATTTGGCTGTACAAGAATATCGACGAAGGTACCCTAACAGGCCTACACCGAGTCGCCAAACTTTTATCGACGTGCATTCAAGATTAGCGGAAAGAGGTATTCAAAGAGCTGTTAATGAACGCAATCGCTTGGTATCGCCCGAAGATGAAGAAGAAGTGCTTAGACTAATAACCAATGATCCTAGACTAAGCGTTAGACGGATTTCAGTGCAACTTCGAATGTCTAAGTGGCATGTATGGAGAATTTTGAAAAGAGAAGGGTTACACCCTTATCATTTTCGACGGGTTCAAGACGTGATCGAACCAGATTTTGCTGCGAGATCTGTGTTTTGTTCGTGGATAAATAGAAATTTGAGACAGAACCGTAATTTTTTACAAAGAATACTGTGGACTGATGAAGCCAAATTTACAAGAGCTGGGATTACAAACCACAGAAACGACCATCTCTGGTGCTCCGCAAATCCAAGGGCGGTGCGCCCAAGCTCATTTCAACATGAATTCTCAGTAAATGTGTGGGCCGGCATAATCAACGATAGGCTGATAGGGCCATTGGAATTGCCACCTACATTAAACGGCGCTAGATTTTTAGAATTCTTACAGACACAGTTTGCGGACAGCCTCATGGACCTACCTCTATCATACCGTCGGCGTATGTGGTTCCAGCTCGATGGTGCACCCGCGCATTTTTCTCGAGCAGTGAGAGAATATTTAAATAATAATCTACAGCCGTGGATCGGTCGTGGTGGTGTAGTAGCGTGGCCGCCTCGCTCACCCGATTTGACACCCTTGGATTATTTTTTGTGGGGTCATATGAAACAAAAAGTATACGCTACAGTTCCAAATACCAGGGAAGAACTCGTCGCAAAAATTATGGCAGCCGCCGAAGAAATTAGATCCGATTTGGATTTAATTAGGCGCTCATCAACCCAGGTGGCACAGAGAGCCGTAGTGTGTCTACAAGCTGGAGGTGGCCACTTTGAGCAACTGCTTTAGATATTTTAATCTTCATTTAATATTGGAAAAAACATTAAATAAAATTCAATATGAATGTTATGTTTTTTTAATGATTTCCTGTTTAGGGTTCCGACAAAGGCCTTTTGTGCTTGCGCATACGCTATGTTCATACAACAATAACTCTTAAAGTATTAGACATACAGTTGTGAATTTTATGTTGTATTGTAGCTTAGCTCAAAAACTGTCGATCTAGTATAAAAAATAAAAAAGCTCTCGGGGTTGTTTTTGTAGTAATTAACAATTATTGGTTGAATTGCATAATTTTTTGTTTTTTTTTTCGACTTTCACATTTTTTTTCAAAAGTTATGGAATTGTGAACATATTGCTTTGTAGTGCAGACGGTAGACAATATTATTGCCTTTCGAATAAGCCTATTTTTATCTCAGTATGACTAAAACTTTGAGATATATGATTTTTTTTGTACTCGCATAGAGCATACTTCAACAAAAAAAACAAAATGGCTGCCACATAGCGGGGAAGTATATTGGACCTAAGCCTATAGTGTAATTGTACTTTAAAATAGCTTATATTTAAGTATTTAGAATATCGCTAGTCCATGTCCGGACACACTGTATAATCGACTTCACGTCCTGCCGTGTACTGTATAGTTACTCTATACATTCATTACCCGGGGATATTGACACGGAAACTGTAAAAAAACAATTAGCTGACCCATACATTATGACCGCGTACGTACATACCTTTTGCACTTTTCTATGCTTTTTTTTTAAAGCTGCGTTAAAGAACTTCGTTCCAAAAATCAGTTGTTCCAAAAATTAGTAAACTGGTAGAAATCGTCACATAACGAAAGTGTGTTATGCGACTTTTTATTATAATTGAGGAGCGTCGGAACAAAAACCGATAAGTCTTAATTAAGACATTTTTTTTTTTAATTTTTTTCTGTTACAAAATGTTTAATTACACACCCTTCAGGAAAGAAATCAATTAAAAAACAGTTACATCCATCTTAAAAAAATATCAAAATACTGTGGTCAAATCAAACCCGACAAATACATTTTTAAATTCAACATGTTCTTGTTGTTGGATTAAAAACCGATAATTCTTTTTAAGTTTTACACAATTCAACAATGGTCGGTTCAAATTCAATTCAGTTCAATACCGACATATCCATTTTGGTTTCGTCAAAAACCGATATATCCAAATGATCGCGTCAAAAACCGATATATCCATACTAGTCCGCCAAGTATCTCCCTAAATTAAGTATCTACCCTCCGTCAAGTTTCACACATCAATCGATGTCACTTTAACTGCAAATTGACATGCTATAATTTTCCACTTTTGTAACATTAAAAAACTTGCAAGCTTTTTTTTAATTTGTGAAAAATATGGTAAATTCGATATATCGGTTTTCGTTCCGACGCTCCTCAATTAATAGTAACAGACAGAGGAGAGACATAGTTTTCGTGGTTAAAATAAAAATTTAAGACGGTGGCTGCGACAATTGTTCATCATGGGTGTCGTTTTTATGGTTGTTGAGGGTGCTAAAGCCGCTAATGAGGTCTATTTGAAAATCCAAGATTGCAGCTTCCAAAATAAAATTTATCTTTGTGGGTGTCGATTTCATGGTTTTCGAGGATGCTTAAGCATATCTACGTTAGAGGGTCAATCATGTGCTGAATTCATGGTTACAGTTTGCGCGTCGATGTCACTGTCAGAAGACTTTAACTCCCATAGTACCTACGCAGAAACTACAGAATGTCTCCTGCTACGTATAATCCTTTCATACAATAAGTAGGTACATATGTAGGTACTCCTTTTTGTTTTGAAAAAAGAGGACATCCATAAATTACGTCCCACGTTAAGGGGAGGTGAGTTAAGTAGGGGATCAACAAAGTGTGATATTGTTTGTCAAAGCTTAATATTTGGTATTATAAGGTTCAATTTACAAATAATTATGACTACCTGTGACAAACATCGTGTGAAGTGATTTATGGAAACCTGCATAAGCATAATCAGCGGATCAGCCCATTATGTTCCCACTGCTGGGACACAGGAAACATAGAAAATACATTCATAAAAACAGTATAATTATTCTGATGGAAGTGTGCAATGACAAATGCTCACACGTTCAAACGACGATTTTCAACACCAACAACACCATATTAATTGTCCTCTCCCAAAATCCCCCAAAATATTACGTGAAATAAACAAGGTGTAATCAAAACAAGTGTGCAGCATGTATCATCGTTGTAATTACGACAGTTACAGTCTCCTCGCGCCGACGCCATTACCGCGCGTTCTCGCGAGCGTCGACAACTTAATAACTTATTTTATTAGCTAATTTACGCTGCTTGTTTGTAGTAGCTACTCTGATTTATATTCCAATTATTATACCGAGTGCAATTTTAGCAAGATTGGACGCAAGTTTGGCTGTCAGTTACGTGTTAATAAACCGCAAAGATTGTCGTAGTTTTCTGGATTTTGTTTTTCTTTTTTTGAAATGCCATGTTAGGTACGGTCAATCTTAGGTAGGTTGTGTAGGCGGGGCTTCGGCGTGTTAGCCGCTGCAGAGTATGCCTCACCTAAGCTAGGCAGCCTCCTGCTGGACTATCACGGTATCACAGAAGGAGGCCAATTCCTCTTCAGTTTTCCGTCTCCGCCAGCATAGCCCAAACTATTGCTGGCAAAAACAGGTCTCACCCGCTCCTGGAGACCAGCACCCTAATTACATAAAGCAGTTTCAATCACCATCCAAAGGATTATGAATGAAATTGCTAATCCATTGCTACATGTGTGAAAAATTCGTCTGCTTGGCAAATCGAATTGTCAAAATAAATGGCATTGCCATTGGACAGGAGCGATTAGGAAGACACCAAGTATTTACTGTTTGTTTACAAACAGGTGGGTTTGACTGTCTCGTTGGTCTCGTGGTCGTAAGCGCGGCTGCTGAGGTCCTGGATTTGATTCCCGTGTCGGGCAAAGTGATATTGAGTTTTTCCATTGGGAAGTTGAGAATGGACAGCTCACTAACGTGGAACGCTCATATTGATCATATAAAAAGTAAACTCTCGGCACTCTCCGGGTCACTGCGTAACATTGTTCGTTGTATTCCACCAAAATTGCGGTATACTATTTACAACTCCCTAGTAAAGCCACATCTACTTAATTTAATCGAAATTTGGGGCAGCGCTGCTAAAACAAAATTATCAGAACTTCAAACTACCCAAAATAAAATCATAAAAATAATATTCAACTACCCATATCTAACATCTACCAGCAAAATTTATCAAGACACAAAAATAATGAACATAAAACAACTTTATATTTACAACACATGCATTTTCATCAGAAATATTCTCAACAAAAGCGTTCACTCAAACATAACACTCACTCAATATAAACAAGTTAGTCAACGCAGTACACGGCGAGCAAGCTTGCTAGTTTTACCAAGAACAAGAACTAACTATGGCAAAAAAATGCTAACTTTTGAAGGAGCACAGCTTTATAACAAATTACCGTCCTGTATAAGAAATGTACACTCTTACAATGCATTCAAAACTAAACTTAGCCACGACATAATTGCAGATCGATCACTTCTGGAGAAATGAATGCATTGGATGGGTAACTGTTAAATTATAATACTGATGACGAACATATTATAATCTATATTTTTAGTATTGTTCTCAAGTAAGTGACTTATGTCTTTATTGGGAATAAAGTTTCTTTAAACCGAAGTTCTTAGTAACAGCCCGGCCCTGAGTTTGAAAGTCGGCCGTGTTGATACCCGCGTGCCTCGGAAGGCACGTTAAGCCGATCACCTTGCTCCTGAACTCTCCCGGTCGCGTCGGATTGCCGTCCCATCGGACAATTTAATGAAAGTGAGGGAAGAGAGAGTGCAACCGTGTCTGCGCACACACTTGTGCACTATAATATCTACCGCGCCGAAAGGCTGGTTTTCGCTGATTTTGGTCGCCGTGGCCGCGAATTTCAGCCATGGAGGACTTTACATATCATACGCAACAGTTATATTTTGAACAACACATCTCTATCTAAAGTTTCATCTGTTCGAGACCTTGATGTATTGCTGGATGAGAAAATGATATGACATAATTAATAACGCCTATCGTATGTATGGTTTCGTGATGAGGTCCACTAAAGAATTTAAGCGCGCAAGTACGTACACTCATCTCTACAAATCATTAGTCAGATCTCAACTAGAGTATGCCGCTGTAGTCTGGAACCCGTATTACAATAAATACATAGATAGCCTGGAAGATGTACAGCGCTTTCTGAGGTCAATGCATTACCGATGTTTTCGCAACTTCCCGACCTACAGTAAATTACTGCAACAATACAACTTAATTAGTCTAAAGTCTCGGCGGTTGTACCTAAAAATTATCTTTGTATATGACTTATGTAATGACAGATATGACTGCTCAGAACTTGCTAATAAACTATGTTATGTCGTGCCAAGAACCGTGACAGGACGGAAGGTGCGCGTACGACCGGTGTTTGCAGTGACTTCATGTCGAACTAATGCTGGAGTCCGCGCGCCTCTTCGTCGCTTAAGCAAAGATTACAATTACTTTTTTACTGAAATTGATTTGTTTTCTATGTCGAAAATCAGATTCCGTACCGCTTTGTTAAAAAAAATATTTGATATTGATAAACAGACTTAAACGCTTCTTTTAATAACTTGTTTTGTCTCTAGCATGTCTGCATGTAGTTCTCAATAATTGTATTGAAACTAAAATGTATTCTGTGGATAACGGTGTGAGTTTCACATTTGAATAACTGTCATGTAATTCTTTAGATAAGACACAATGTGTAACTGTTTGTTTATACCAAATAAAAAAAAATAAAAAAAAAATACATACAGGTAATCATAACAGAGGAGGTGGCTGATGTTAGCTCATAATAACATGTTCCTGATCGCTTTGATATTAAGTAACTGAGGCAGGCGCCTGGTCATTTCGTGTGACACGGCGACAATACGAGTACAGTTGCAATCAAATTAATGTTATTTTCCCGACGTGTACTCGTATGTGTATGTGTATGTGGCCTCTCTGTTAACGTTTGCTGTCACGTGATGGTTGCGCGTGACAATTATATTTACGTCAGTTGTTTACGTAAATTCGGAATTAATGGCTAAACGCGCGACAAAAATTACGTTTTCCTACAAGTGCGGTGACCGACACAAAACGGCCACAGTACCTACCATATCCGTCGAATACATGCTTTTGTCTTTGTCGGGAAATTGCGGACGCGGAATATATAGCGAGGGTTTGCGAAGGCAGCGGTTGCTGCCTTCGCAAACCCTCGCTTAACTAACAAATTATGCATATTAGTGACCGAGAATACTTGGACAACGAACACCGACCATACTGGTACGACCTAAAGGTTCTGTTCTGTCGGTTTTCAATTATTATATTATCACTGATATACGTTACTGACTATACGTTTGTCTCCTTGCAGTATGGAGCTGATAAAGATTATAAGAGCCGGTGGTAAGGTAATAAATTCATCAAGGCCCGCTGTGATGCATTGCTCTTAATGATTATCAGCTTCAGCGCAAAGGAAATGTCACAACTACCAAAAGGTCTGCATTATTTTTAAATGTCACCGTTTAGGTACCACGCAATCCAATAACTTACTGTAGTTTTCGAGACATCAATTTTTTCCGCTTTAGTAAAAACAAGCTGCAATGCTCCATCAACAGATGGCAGCACCCAATGCAGTCAGACTTGTGTTTGAAAAAGAAATAGGATAAAAAAATCCTTTTAATGCCCATTAATAATAACGAATAGGCTTACAATTTTATAATGTCCATCTGTTCGTCCGTCCGAATGTGACAGCCATTTTACTCGGACACTATTGGGAAAAACAGAAAGAAAATTGGAAGGAAGGTGTATTTTGTGCACCGCTAAACAATGGTCTATTGACACAACTAAAAAAGGTTTTTAGGGAAAAGGTTGCTTATTTTTGCTGGGAAGCACTTGGAACAGTAGATAATGCATTAAAGTATAAGAGGCTTTAATACCTTGAGTGTTGAAGCCTCTAAAACTTGAACTACATTAAAGTGATATCCTAAGACTGAGGTATTACATGAGTACCGCACCTCGCTCACGAATTACTTATGTATCATGTAGCTACGGGTGTAGAATATCGCGCGCTGAAGGAATGGGTGACAAAATGATTAGCTATTCATATCTGACTTGTAGAGTAAGTGACGTCACAGCGTTAAGTAGCTCTCTTTAAAGTAAGGAATTAATTATTAATTTTGGGTGTCTTGAATTTTTGAGTGGAGTGATTCTATTTGACTTCAAAAATTATGTGTTCTGTGTCTGGCCTTACAATAAAGTTATTAGCTATTATGGCATTTTTGGCTAAGTAATCATCATCTGCCTAGCCTTTTACCAACTATGTTGGGGTTGGCTTCCTGTCTAACCGGATGCAGCTGAATAGTGTTTTACATGAAGCGACTGCCTATCTGACCACCACAACCCAGATATTGGGCAGTACGATACCCCTTGGCAAGACTGGTTGTGAGAGCTTGAGTTTTAGCCAAATAATTAGAAATGTGGGTGTACCTTCTATACATGTAGGTACGTACACCTTATGTGTAATTATCACCACAGGCGACAGGTAACAGGGCGATTTTAAATGTTGGTCAATGAATGTTTTTATAACGTATAGCAGCAGTTCCGTGAACTTGTCAAAGAATTTCTGATAAGGTACCTAACAATTACCTATTACGTAATAGTACATTATGATAAAGTGCGGTAAGTTGGTAATGGCGATATTGCTAGCCCGAGCCGTAGGTGAGGGCTATAAGAAAGCAGAGGCTGTAATTATCAAACCGCACGTATGTCATACGACGTTTTATAACACATTTGTGAGGAAATAAATAAAACTCGGACTTTCTTAAACGAATAAATCTTTAATTACTTGTTAAAACAGTTATTAAAATTCGAACAATTTGTAAAATTAATTATTACGTTGCCAGTTGGCATTTTTAATGTTGTCAAGCTATTACTCGTATTATTAGTTGCAATTTCACCAGTCTTTCTCTCACTCTCTTGAGTGAAAGTAGGAGAAACGAGACCACAGAGTTCTGCAGTCGGTGGCTTGTTTATGGCAAAGGCACAAAAAACAGCCAGTATTACTAATAAAGTAAATTAATACTTTTGTGTTTTTGTTACAGATAAATGGTTGTAATTAATAAAATTGTCAAAATTAATTAAATTAAAGAATTAAATGTTTATTTATTATATTTTATCTCCCAAAGTTAATTTTATTCATAAAATGTTGACCACTTTTCTGACATAAAAACTCTTTGCTAAGATTTAAAAAAGTACCGTTCGTTTTAGACGGAGCATCTTGATAAACCGTGCGCTTTACATTACAATTACGCACAAGTACGTAATGAGTTACATTACGATATTGAAATTGGTGCAGTAAGAGACCTTTTACGAGCAAATGTGTTATAAAAATAATTACGTATTACGTAATTACTTATTAATAAAAGAAAAGCACCTCAATCTTCTCGAGGCTCGAGGAACAACTTTAAAAAACTATGTGCCATAAAGTAGCACAATACAGCGAAGATATTATGCAAAGGTCGTAACTCATACAGCCAGAGCCTGATAGCAGGCTCCACAAGATTTATGAGTTAAAAACTCTTTTTGGGAAACCTACTAGCTTGGGTATTGTATTTCTTAATGATTATTTCTCTTTGTTCGTACTACGAGCATAAAGTCCGTCCCTGGTAACGACAGCCGGCAGAGAACATTATTTGGTTGTCTGTGGATACAGAAGCTGTTATTCATTAGATCCATTAATTATCCTGTGACCTTTCTAATTAAGACTTACGGGAGTTAATAAGGTCAACCAGACATTAGAGTGCGGGAAATTGGTTGTATATTATCAATAAGGTTTTTGGCGAGACATTTTGGTGATTTGGAGTTTTTTTTCGAGTCCATGTTGACATAATAAACCACCAAAGTATGCATTAACAGCATTAGTCTGATTTTATAACCATTCCATATATACGTGAAATAATGATGTCGGGGTAAGTAGCAAGGGTGTCGTGGTACGAGAGCAGAGGTGGCCCAGTGGCAACGGCCGCGACTAACGAGCTGTGGGTCGTAGCTTCGAACCCAGACAGGCGTTTTACTTTGTGTAAATTATTTCATCACCACTGCTCTCAAAACGGCGACGGAAAACATCATGAGGAATCCGGCATGTCCTAGAACCAAATTCGAAGACATGTGACATCTACCAACCCGCACTGGGCCCGCGTGGTGGATTACACCCCACTCCCTCTCACAGAGTGAGAACATTATGGGCTAATTATGCTACGCAACAAGGTGTCGTTGTTGGTTGTTGAGGTGAAACAAATGTTTATGTTGAACACTTTTGTGTACTCAATGTTACTGAAATGCTAATGAGAAAAAAATATTGAATAAAAATGTACATACAGAATTTCAACTACGATTTAGACAAAATATGTAGTAAATTTTAGCCTTTATATCTAAGTCCCAAAACGCCGATAAGTTTTCATAATAACGATCTGAATCGGGGTACCTAAAACAATGTATTAAATATGAAA
The DNA here is from genome assembly GCA_949629135.1 of Eremobia ochroleuca. Lineage (NCBI taxonomy): Eukaryota > Metazoa > Arthropoda > Insecta > Lepidoptera > Noctuidae > Eremobia > Eremobia ochroleuca. The sequence goes on along the minus strand of OX451395.1, from coordinate 20,615,548 downwards.
TACATTAAATATACTTCATTTAAATCACATAAATATATACCCTCACTTCAAATCCAATCTACGCCTACAAAGGACATAAATGCTTGTGATAAGTACTTTAAGTACTTAGAGGCACTCGAGCATAGTTTGTGTTGTTTACCCCCTTGTACACAAAGGCTTATTAAGTTAGCTCCAGTTCGACAAACATCGATAATATCGCCGATCATATATTATATATAGTTGTATATAAACGACCATTTAGAGAGAAGTAGCGAGGGATTTCGACAAATGGTAGGACTGGAGGCTTTTGCTCAGGAATGCGAGTAAATAGACCCGATGGACACCGATACACTAAAACATTAGCGTTGAAATGATATAAAATGATCAATAGAATTAGCATAAAAATATCATTAAAATCTCGATTATATTGTAAAAATATGCTTGGTCAATCCCTAGTATCAGGTGGTATGACACTGACAGCTCCCTCCACGCTCACTTCACCTAAGTTTTCACGGTGAGATGGTTACAGAATCGCACTGCTGCACTGTAATTGTTACGATACATTTTTTTTTTAAATATTTTTATTTTTGGCAAGTTGATGGATTTTTGCGCCTGGTTTTGGGATTAATCACATGTTAATCATTTGTGTTTGCTAACGATAAATAGTGTGAGACGCCCGCGTGTGCGTAGTGTGGGAAGCCCCCCAGCTAGATGTACAGACCACCTAAAGAAGGTAGGCTGAGGTGATTGATTGATTGAACGATAAATATTCACCGTATATGATATAAGTAGTTTGGCATTGTCAGGTATAAAAAATTGATGACAGTGATGAGGAGTTTCACAACTTCCATCTGCCAATCTTCTTTGAGATTTGAGAGGTAAGCATATTCGTGAAAATATGAAAATCTCATCTTTGTAATATTCGAGGGTTGTTAACAGAAATGTTGGGCACATTCCAGCTAAATATAATTACGGATGAGGCTGGGGGCGGACAAACACGCGGCGCAAACACCAACCGCCGCTGTGTTGGCTTACTTAGGTTAGATTAAACCTCGCTGATTCCATTAATGTGATCGCGGCGTGTATGAATGTGTGTGTAAATATGATGATGTGTGTGTGCTGTGCTTTTGTTAAGATTACTTACGTTGACTGGAGAAAAAGAGACTTATGTTTAACAGTTTATGTCAAACAGGCTTCAAACTCTTGTGCACGACTCAGGTAATAAGGATAAATTAAGAGCAAGTTCGAAAGTTGACTTCCCGTTGCAGTAATAACATTTCCTAGTAGAACAAACTACCTAGCGAGTCCCAGTGCATCCAAGTTAGATAAAAGGTTAAGTAGTACATCTAGTTATCTGCAGTCCTCATTCCCAGAATCAGTATACCTACACAATAGTGTTTGTTGGCATGACATTCAATTAAATTGAAAAAAACAAGACCACTCTTTTAAAATGTCCTGCATTTTTTTACTTACTGCATTTCCATTCCAAAAGCTAAAAGTTTATAAACTTTCAATAATAATTGAAGAAGAAAAGTCAAAGGAAAAGAAGATTTGTAAACTTTTTTACAACGCCGCAAATGGAGCTTATAAACTCGTGTAAAAACCATTATTGTGTTCAAAACAAATACGTCTATTGTTATCTTGTTACCAGTGAAGCCTGCGTTATTGAGATAACAGAACAAATACTTAAAGACAAATACTTCTTATAAAAAGGCACGCCGAGGGCAAATAAGGAGGTTCTATTAAATTAACTCCGAGTCACACCTGCGCCGGGACATTCTCTTATAACTTCATGAGGAAAATTGCCTTAATTCAGTTATTTGTCAGCATCAAAGAGGCTTTTATTCTCAACTTAATACTGGCTTTTTTATTACGCAAAGAGAATTTTAAGGGGAACGTAATGGCGATAATATTTATTAAATTTTACCGACATTGGCATTGTTGGCTCGGGGCCCAAGATCAACAGAGAATTTGCTCGTTCAAATTCGGCAATTTTAATTTATATTCTAGGTACCTAGTTATAATGATAAAGCTGAAGAGTTTGTTAATTTTTTTCTTTGTTTGAAGGCGCTGATCTCTGGAACTACCGGTCGGATTAAAAAAAAATGTTTACATTTGGTAGTCCTATTGTTGAGGAAGGTGTGTTTAACACCACGCTGTGACGCTTAGGAGCCGAGCAAAAAGAAAAAAGTCAGGAAGAACGTTAAGCGAAAAATAGCGTGGGTGGCCAATGCGATGCGACGGGGTGGGGCGGGTAACAAGAAATATCACGTGGACGAAGTCGCGGGCATAAGCTAGTTTTTTATAAACCTCATTAAAATAATGATGTAATCGTTCTTGTCTAGTTAAGATTTTGTTTGGCAAGTTTATTTTTATAAAAAGATGTCCGGAGCTGTAAGTAGGCGTAGTCGAACTCGAAATGGCTTTATTACTTTTGACAAAAGTTTCTACAAAATTGAAGCTTCACTTAGGTTGAAACTATCTAAGTAACACATAAACAAATGGAGCTTGGCGAGTGAAATGCAAGTGACAATCAATATTACGGTGATAAAGCCACTATGTATTCTCGCGCCTGCACCATAATCTATGGCAATATCCACCATAGACAAGAGAAGCATAACCTGTCAGTGTCACGTCAGACCGAGCGTTGATAAATTATTCAAGAGGTCTCTCTCAAAGGCGTCACTCAAACGTCGGTCGCCTATATTGAGATTGTCAAGATAATCCGAATTCTTGCCAGGACAAGGTAGAATTACAAACGAGTTTAATATAAGTTAGTATGTTTTATTGGACTGTAAACGTCTAATAATTAAATATAAGCCTTGTTTGATCGTCGTGAGGGATATCTATTACAACGGCTAGTATAAGGATTTGTTGTTTATGTATTGGATCGAAACCTAACTTAGCATAATTCCCCGAAAGGTTTGGCAGAAGTGTCCTGACTCCGGGATGTTATTGAGAAATTTCAGATGGAAGACCCAATAACACTTTGGCCAACTCGGGAATCAAACTCAGGACCTCACGCTTAACAATAGCGCTTGCGACCACTAGACCAACACGGCAGGCACAAAGTGTGACTCTATAAGGCATCCTTAGAAGAGGGATGAGAATGAACGAGGCGCTAAGCAGGTGTTTAGTTAGGTAGGGCGGCCCAAGCAACTTTTTGCTTCTGTCGCTGTCTCCTCGCCATTTGGGCGATGCGCACACGGGAGCGACAATGCTACTTTTTCATACAATTTTGAGCGGCAACTGGCTGGCCGGTAACTTTTTTGTCACCGTCCGCGTACTTGCATTACAACCTACAGACGGGTGACAGTTGTGTCGCCGGCCTGCCTTCAAACCCGCGGACAAAAAGTCTCCCAGTAGTCGCGTCCCTACATAAAGACCCATAGACTTGACGTGAGAGTTAAATTAGTTGTGGCGACAAAAGTTGCTCGTAGGATAGCATTACAGAAACGGAGGCAACATCATTTTGAAAAGAAGGTGATTTAAAAAACATGCTCATGCATTGTAAACCTCTACATTTGCCCTATGATAGATATTTTTGACAGATTCGTTGTACAGCGCACACCTGCAGAAGAGATTTTCTTTAAGACGCGAACAATAACATTTTTCCGTTATCTGCCATTGTAAAACCCTACAGTACATACGAGTACAATCCCCTCTCCAGTGTTGTGGGCAGTAGTCTCGATGTCGATCCCGTCGCTTTGCAAGAGCAGTGAGCTCTATTCTTAGAAATAAACAGTGGACACGAGGGAACGTGTGTGTTTGTTGTATTGTTTGTCCAGTAATTAAAATAAATTAGTATAATGCCAAGTCGTATTTTTTTACAGTATGTAGATAATAGTTATTTCATTATTATTGTGTGCGTCATATATTTTAATTTTTCAGTGGAAATTCGTAAGAATTAATTATTACTGACAGAAAAACTAAAAAAAGCAGCCAAGTACGAGTCGGACTCGCTTACAAAGGGTTACGTAACTCCGTACGATATGTAACACTTCATTTTTTTTTAATTGACCAAAAAAAAAACACGTTTCTTCTATTTTCATTTTTAACTCATCATCTGCCTAGTCTGTTCCCAACTATGTCCAGAACAATAAACGAGAATAATATACAAACTGTCTACTGTCTAAACAAACAGTCTATCAATATACGATTCTTTCTACAGCTGCAAACTGGATGGATAACCATAACCTAGAAATAAACTATACCAAAACAAAATTAATTACCTTTCATCCTCACCAAAAATCCCCTTTAAACCTAAATTTTACCTTCAATAATACAAAACTCGAACAAGTAAATGAATTCACTCTCCTCGGTCTATCTATAGATACCCACATAAATTGGAAATCCCATATTCAGAAAATAAGGGCAAAATTATCTAAATTCTCGTATGCTTTACGCGAGATTAAAAAAACAACCAACTTGAAAACTGCACTTGTTACATACTACGCATATGCCCAGGCATGGCTCAGCTATGGGGTCATGCTGTGGGGTAACAGTACAGACTCTCAAACAATATTTTTTTTGCAAAAGAAATTAATTCGAATAATAACCAACATAGAACAAACAGATAGTTGCAAACCACACTTCCAAAAACACAAAATACTCACACTTCCATGTTTATATATTTTGGAATTATGTAAATTTGTCAGAACACACCCACACTTTTACACAACCTGTGAAGAAACACAGACAAGATACACTTTTCGACACAACAAAAACAAAATAAATAAACCTCAATCCCGTCTCAAAATGCACTCAACTAGCCCTTTAATCATGTCAATAAAACTATACAATAAACTGCCTCATGAGATTAGAGAAGTAAGCAAAACAAATATATTTATTAATAAACTGAAACAATTTTTGGAAAAAAAGTCATACTACTCAGTAAAGGAGTTTTTAGATGACAAATCGATCGCAAATTAGATGATCCTCCCTTTGGTCCACCAAATGTAACAAAATATAATACATATATAATATAATATGCAATAAAAATAATCAAATATAAATAACAATACCCTTAACATGATATATAAATATAATTCATAATTATTAATAATATAATGAACATAATAATAATAAAAAATAAATAATTAGAATTACCAACATAGATCTAATGTAATATACAAAACTAAAGTAACTAATATCTTACGCCCATACCTAGACATAGACCGAAAAATATAATATACACACATAATTATACCATTCAACTGAATACGTACAAATAATTTAGTCTAATTCCTTGAATTGTTGCGTAGCCCTCTTCCTCTCTCCTAATCTTGCTGTGCCCGACAGGGTCCATATTGATACTATTACCTTGTATGTCACCTTTGTAATACATATGGAATGCAATAAAATATTGAGTATTGAGTATTGAGTATTGATGTATATCGCTACATGCAATTTCATACCTGGTTGATCGTAGCTTTACCGTACGCAAATGACGCGTTTGGACGTGGAGTTGCGTACACCAGCCCAATATACTATACAATACATACTTGTTGACTGTACATACACATACAAAGTTGTATAAAAGACGATGTAGAGATGTGAGTACGTGTGTACCTATAGAAATGTACCACGAAAAAGTATGTTACTTACGTAATAATAATATCGTGAACAACGTAATATAACGTAATAAAAATACAAATAAATGTAGGTACGTAATGAAAACATGGGTTATTATTTTAGGATAAAATAATAAGTTATGTTTTGCGAGAAGAATGAAGGAAAGATTTCGTATTGAAATTCAGAACATTATTTATATTAACTATAAGCATAAATCACCGTTCATTATAAAAGTTACATTCGTAACCGTGCTACGCAGCTACGGCGCGTAGCTCGCGTAGGCCTGACCTCTGCTACGTCGTAGCCCGCCGTAGTAGAGCCGTCTCGTAGCCCATTTGTTTCTAAAGACGTTACGGCGTGAACCATTTTGATCAATCGTTTATTGCAAGATCGTTTTAGTGTGTATTTTTCGAAAATAAGTTGTTAAAACAACACCCACGGGTATCGATATTTTCGGGGGAACTCGTTACATACTTTGACGAATATATTCTCCTGATATATATCAAGCCGTGTGCCCGATGTTATTTCCCACCAGCCAGCCAAAATTACGAACATATCCTATTTAACCCCTTAGGGGATGATTTTTCAAAAAATATTTTGTCATTTTCATTATAAAATACACTGTTGTGCAAAAGTTCATGCTGTTAGACCCAGCAGATTAGGCTGTGCGTTGTCTATCAGTGAATTTAAGATTGGATTGATTTAAGTTTTTTATTAGGTAGAAGAAGAAGAATTGTCGCGTAGCGAGTGTGTCTCTATACCAAACTACTTAAACAAAACTCCTTCTTCTTACCCTTCAAGTTTCTGTAACGTGCAGCTGACAGGACACGCAGGACACGATATTCCACCAGAACCACCCGAACAGGTTTTCCTTGCTTCGGCCAGCCCGGGACCGGAGACAACAAAGAAACAAAACTAATTAGCGGTGACACAGATGGTAGCTACATGTCTATACTGACCTACATATAGCATAGCGTTCCCAACAGTTGTTAGCACCAACCATAGTACTCGCATGATAGACGAGTTCCAATCATCTGACGACTGCTGCCGAGATGGCGGTCGTTGAGTGATTGTCTGCCTCCATTGATTGACGCAAGATCTTATACCATCAACAGCTTGTCTTTATATAATACGTATACATATATGTATTTAATACTTCAAGCACATACATGTACAGAGGCGGACTTAATGCCTCAGGCATTTTCTACCAGTCAACCTTTGGGTGATGCAGAGACAAACAGAAGAAGATGCAATCATGAAAATGATATATATATTTATAATATTTTATTTTCTAAAACACTTAATACACATTTAGTTTTAGCCACACAACGAAAACATCTAAGGGTTTCTCTGCAAGTTGCATGTTGACGAACCGTTCATACAGGTTTTGTTTTTTTTTTATGTATAAATATTATATAATATATATTATTATTAATATATTATATTATTGTATTATTTTTAATTATAAAAAAACATTTTAATTATAAATATCTATATATATATTATGAAATTGTGAGTTGGTGCATTAAAAAAGAAATAAATACAATATAACGCATTGCCTTGTATTATGTACTGGTTTCTTTCCGCGATTTCGTCCGCGTGCAATTTCTTGTTCAATTTGTTGTTATAGGCAATTTGAATTGACGTGCAATCCAGACGTCAATTGTATTCCAGTCCTCATCCCGCCTAGGATACAGGCTATTTACACGCCTGTCCCTCCATATATTTTGGTCCTATAGCCTTCCTCAAAAATTAGACTATTAAATGTTAAAATAATTTTCGAAATCCGACTGGTAGTTCCAGAAATTAGCGCGTTCCAACAAACAAACAAACTCTTCAGCTTTATTATATTAGTTTATAAGTAGAATATATTATGGTGAAAGCTATATTAAATTAGAATATTAGCCTGTTTCTGCCCAATATCGCAGGACAAAGGCATCTTCTCAGACAGAGAAGGAATAAACTTATATTGATAAAGATGCTGAAGCAATAGTTTATCTTGTTGAGAGTATAAGCTAAAAAAACTCGTAGTATAACAATTAACAATCCACAAGGGTACTTGTAAGCATTCGAATCAAAACCAATTATTAAAAAGCGGATCCAAAAATGTCTAGGCCACCGTGAGTTGTGACTTTTATTTTTGGCAAAGTATCTATTTTGGTATAAAGAAACTTTTTTCATCGAATGATACGTAGTTTCTTCACAACAATGGGCTACGCATCATTAGGCAACTACCCACTAGCTCGTATATTGTCACTGCGACACAATACCTCTGTATTGGCAACAAACTCATTTGTCTATGGCACAACAGTCATCTCTGACATAGACCGGCGCTACGTATTGTAAGTGTCATTGTATAGATATGTACAAAATATTGTGTGTCAGACTACGGTGATACTTGTTTCTTTTAGAGGAAATATTTACCAGAGAGTAGTTCTCGTAATTTTAAGAACGTTCACAGTCTGATCTCAGTCTTAATCTGTCAAAAATACCTCATTTCCCTTTACTTTTGACAAGATTTTGACATTGATTTTCGCTGAGATGAGACTGTGACTAGATTTTTAATGTTTCTTATTACAGGAATTAGCGTTCTGATCTTCTGAAAACTTCTTTAATCACGTATACTTTTTTTTTTAAATTAATAAACTCCTCGAAACTTTTAGCACTTCTGATGACGCATACTTTTTTTTTATAAACTATATATTACCTTGCTTCGTTCTATAATAATTGAGCATTTTTTTTCACTTTATGGCGTTGTCTCACAGGTCTCAGTAACTCAGCTAGGGTACCACGGCCAAATGGGTAAGGTTAGGTTGGAATTGTGAGCAACCACGCGAGACCAAATTGTCCCAATAAATAAGCTAGGGCATCCCGATCAAATAGGTTAGGTGAGAACAGTGACCGACCGCGCGGAAGCCGAGCAAGCGAACTTATCCGTGCCGCTTCAGTGGCCGGCGAGCGCTACATTCAAGTTGGTCGCAATTATGGCTATTTAGTATTTTTAGGAGCCCAAAAAAGAAATGATTTGAGGTTCATAAAAAGAGGAGCAATGTTTATAGTACAGTGTTCAATAATATTTTTAGGAAAGCAAAATGGAAATTATTAGAGGTTCGAATAAATACGGTTCGGTTCTTTTGTGATATTAATGATCGTCCGCTGTTTTTAAGATATTGACCTAACAAAGATTTTGTTTAATGAAACTAATAATATAGGAAGTCATTGGTGATACTTATTGGGGCAATGGAGCCGTCGAAGCAGAATAAAATTCTGTTTGAACTTGTTTAAATATTTATTCCACTCGACCATTTTAAATCTAGTGGCCTATAGCACTAGTAAATGCAATAAAAAGCTTGCAAAAGGAAACTGGTTTGTTTAATGTTAATTCGTTTCTGTTTACCTTAAACACTATGTCAACTACATACGTATTTTAATTAACATTTAAGTGAAGACTACTTTACTAAGGGTACAACTTTTAAGTCGCTCTGGGAGACTGGACACAATATTCTAATGTCAATAAATTTGGAGACATCGTAATTGCTTGTCTTGGAAACTTAAAATTTTCTGTCTTCATTCAAACTGCTGAAAGCCAATTTCTTCAACATATATTTATTTAAATATCTCGTTTTTTTTTTCGTAAAATAACTTTAGTTAATAAGAGAACTGTGTTGTTCTTTGATATACCTTTACATGAATACGATCGCCTTTTCAAAAGCGAGTTCAAAACTTTTTGGACGTTAGATAACATACGTGAGGTGTTTGCTGTTTATTGTTTTTCAGAGAAAGGTTTCGAATTTCAGCTTGAATAAATACGAAATGTAGTCTGTTTCACAGCAGCATGTTTAGTTTTTGTGGACAAACAATTTATTTTGATACTCAAACTCAGAGCATTTATTTCAAATAAACCAATTACAGGCACTTTTGACATTATCAAGGGGTCAGTGAGTCAAAAAGATAAAGCTTATTCCAAAGCGTAGTAGCTACCTATGGAGAAGAACGGACAAGAAACTCCACGGACACACTTTTAAATCATAAAATTGTTACTGAATATTAGTTACATCATTCACGTTGAAATTATACATGTGAGAACGATGTGCAACAGACGCTTTTAACGTGCACGTCGCACGTTAAAAGCGTCTTATAAAAAAAAGATAAAAACAATTCAAAGTTAAAATACGCCATGGAAGTCCCTATTGGCGGCGACCGCTCACGACCATGACGCATGTATTAGCACCATTTAGCTCAACTATTTTGATACTAGTTTGTTCAGGGAGTAATATGTAATTTATGTAGTTCATGCATGATGCATCTTGGGAGAGAGTTAAGCCCGACAAAGGACATTGGCTAATATAAATTTCTTCCAGAATACCTCAGCTCTATGCCTCCGCTAGTCAGGTAGCATTCCCTCGCCTTCTCAAGTTTAATAATCTTCAACCATATCTGTATAATGTTCGTCATAGTAAGCGGGCCGGTATTAGTATTTGAAAGGAGATCGAAATTTGTAATTCTGCCAAGGTGTCGCTTCATACTGCCAGTGTAACAAGGTATTTGCATAGCACAGGAGAGGACCAAAATGCCCTGCTGGTACCTACAAAATTTGGTGTCAAAGGGAAGTATTCATACTGGGAGAAATGAGTAGGAACCAGATGATAGAGTAAGAATAGTCGGTACTTGTTGAAAGAGGAAAATACTTACGAGTATGTGTGTACGCCGTCACCACGTGTGGTTCTAGAATCAGCCAAGCGTATGGTTGATTTAAGAATCGGTCGCATTAATTCTAATTTAATGTAATACTTTGACAAAAGGAACTACACAGAAAAATCTTCAAAATAGGTTTACTATCGACAGGGCTTGATTCATGACCGGGGTGATCTTTATAATTTTTAATTAATCATTACAAAAACTGAAATCACAGTAAATGTAAGTTTAGATTCCGAGATCAAAACTCAACAATTAGCAGAGCGTACATGTGTAGTGCGTTCTACATTCGGACGCACTAGGGATAGTGCTTCCGATTGTAGAAACTACCATACGCTCGAACGATTCTAGAATCGAAATGAAACTGTTTATTCTGTAAATAGTATACCGGAATTACTTTTACACGTCATATTAAAAAGATAAGCTAGATGGAGTCGACGTTTCCTATCCTACTACCTCGACTGAATGGCGAAATCAACTCAACGGTAAAAGTCTCTTTTAAAGTCCAGACATATTCTTAGTCAGAGTACACTACGAGGAGAGAACACTACGGCCCTGTGAATCCAGCGGAACAAGCCGATTTATGTGGCTATCATTAGCAACAACACCGGTTCGTACTTAGATTATAAGGTCCGCAGTGCGTCCCGGTTAGCTTAATATAGGTTGGCGTCGATTGTGACGTCATAAAGCATGTATCGGCGACCGGTCACTAAACTGACAGGCACACCATGATGCATGCCGTATACATACGAACTGCATCTCACAGTACGGGTTGTGTGTCTGCTGGGTTAATGGGAAATGTGTTTGTGTTACTTAATTCCTTTATCTATGTGTTTCGGTGTCTTGAGTAGCAAGACACGCAAGGGTCGGCAAGCATCCTTGGGGGTCGTAGCTAAATAATAAAAGGTGCACGGGTCGATCCAAGGTTCAGTTACGCTGACCGAGGTCGTTCCGTGGATGGGTGACCATCTATTACACATCGACACCCCTCCGAGCCTCGAAAGCACGTTGAGCAGTTGATTCCGGCTGTCATTTGTTTATATTTGACATTCGTTACGGGTAGTCAAAAGCCCGAAAGTCTGACAACCAGTCTTACCAAGGTATATCTTATTACCCAATACTGGGTTGTGGAGGTCAGATAAGTCGTCGGTCGGTGATAGTCACTCCATGTAAAATACTAGTATTCAGCTGCATCCGGTTAGACTGGCAGCCGATTCCAACATAGTTGGGAAAAGGCAAGCCAGATGAAGCTAGCATTTTTTCAGGATTACAGGGAGCAGAGGGTTTCTCCTGTATGTGGAGTCTTCTACATAGGGATCCTCGAAACCATTCGTAATCCCTACCCTTAGGGTACCCTAAGGGTACTTAGTTACTAAGTAATGTAATCAGATTCTCTTTTCGTTCGAAAGAGAATCGTTTCTCATTACTGTTAATAGTATCGTTGTTCGTGGGCACGTGCTGAAATAACGTGTTTCTGAGAGCTGTGGGAGACAAATAGACATATTCTTAGCCCGTCACCGACATACCTTGTGATAATTATTTCCTTCGGTAATTCTAATTCATTGTATTACTTTGAAAACCTAAGCAGTCGCTTCATGGATAATACTATTATGTCTAACTGCATCCGGTTAGACATATTGGAAGCCAACTCTAACACAGATAGAGCTATAACAGAGATATAGATATATCGACAAATGCGTGCACTGATTGGACAGGTCCGTTCAATCTGTGTGGTTCTTTACTCAAAAGACCATTTCAGACACCAATCTACATGGTCTTCACATGATCTGACCAAGATTATGTCTGGACTCTAAAAGAGACTGTGACTTCTGAGTTTGTTTCGGCCTTTCTTCTCAGAGTAGTCAGATAGGAAACGCCGAACTCACCTAGTTTGAAAAAAAAAAATGTGATTGACATGTAAAAGTGTTTGTACAAACCTACTTACAGAAAATAAATCATTTATCATTTCACAAAATCTTCAAAAATAGGTTAACTATCGAAGGGTTTCATGACCGGAGTGACCTTTATCATCTTTAATGAATCATCATCAAAACTGAAGCAGCTGTAAATGTTAGTTTGGTTTCCGACATTAAAAATCAAAATGAAAATCTAAATATTTTATTTCACATAAACCTAAATAGGCACTTATGAAACGTCCGAAGCTAGGTGCACGGTTCCAATTGGTCGTTTCCTATGGAGAAGAGCAGGCAAGAAACTCCACTCTCCATTACCACAAAGATTGATGTATCAAAACATTTCTGAAAAGTTGATATTACAACATAAGGACGCGGAATTTACGCCGCGTAATTTTTGGCAGGTGTGTCACCACACGAAGGTTTATTGCAGGGTTGCAGGATTATTCACAAAAAAACAATAGAGATATGACGCAGCTGTCCCTTATAAGTTGTTAAGAATATGGAAATTAAGAAGCCTTTTCTCATTTCTTACAGCTGATTGCAGCCGATGACGTAGTGAAGACCATTAGCGATCAATTACGATCTCCGACAGAGAAAAAGAAACTAAGTAATCGGAACTTGAAAATGAGGGCGAACCATGTATATGTATGTATACAAGACTGGCAACAGCTGAGGTTCCGTACACGATACTAACCTTTTAAACCTTTTTTGTTGTTAAGTTTGAAGTAATTGTATTTGTTCAACAGTTTTAACTATCTTATATTATCAAAAAAAGGTTATTGTACTTAAATTTCGTTACAAAACAGTTTTCGAAACAGTACCTGCTGTTTTAATAGATCGACATTGTACGTTAATAAATAATTAATTATTAAACAACTTTGCTTTAGCTTAGAAAAAACAGTCACCTACATTTTTACTAAGCGACAATCTTATTAAAAAAGTATTTTAATTGGGAGTTGGTTTCTCATGCTGAGAGTTCCGTACTTAAACAACAGGAGCGCGCTTCAGACCTTATAAACAAATCAGTAAAGCCACGGTTTCCTAGAAGAGCGGTTCCGTCATCATTATAACGGCCGCCATAAAATCTGTCATTTTTACCATTAATTGACACTAAGGTGTCAAAAATGCTCTGTATTTGGACAGCCGATATTGTGTAACCGTTCACCGCTTTCTTAGGTAACCATATTTTTTCGCGAAATCATTTTAAATTTATTTTCGAGTATGAAATTTATATTATTTTATGTTTGTTGAATAATAAAATACTTTCTTTACGTTCTATTTCATATTCTACGGGGATTTCCTTGTTGGGTAAGGTTTAAAATAATTAGTCAACGGAAACAAAACTTTATAGGTTTTGATGAATTATTAAGTTAACTCGTTAAAAAATAGTATAAAGCATAATCAGCTTATAATGTTCCCACATGCTGGGACACAGGCCTCCTCAATTAGAGAGGGAGTGGGCTGTAATCTACCACGCGGGCCCAGTGCGGGTTGGTATATATCACATGTCATGACATGCAGGTTTTCTTACGATTTTTTCCTTCACCGTTTTCAGAGCAGTGGTCATGAAATCCAAAAAATACAAATATATATAAAAGTATACACGGCCATAAGGTTTTGTTATTGTGATGTGTAAGTTTGCTCGTGAACTTCTAGTCTTCACGGATTTCTTGTGGATTTCATCGCGACGTACGGAACCCCAATATACATAATCACAGTATTTTCTAATTCTCGTTATTCCTCTTCTTTGCTCTGTTATTACAGCGTAAATGAATGCCTGACCTCTGGGAATGTAATCTTACATTAGCTTAGAGATACAAAATTTACATTTTGCTAACAGTAAAGTACTTATGTATGTTTAAATTCTTATTACATAGCTTTTTTGTTGGCTTTGTTGACATTATCTGATGTTCAAAGAGAAAAATTAAATGTAAATATTCTTTTGCAATAGAGTTTTTTTTGTAAACGCGTTCCAATTCCGACGTGTACCTATGATTTTTTTTTTTTAAGTATTGTTGCCGTATTTTCTGTGCCATCGTCTGCTTAATTAAAAATAAAAGGTAATTGACAAATGAATAGAATACAATATATTTATTGTAAAACATGAGTATACATCAAGTAATTTGTGCAAGGTCTTAAAATAACCGCTAGATCTGCATGTTTTGCCATAAATTATGGCGTACAAAACATCATATTTTTGGTTTAGTTTGAGTCTACACAACAAACTATGAAATTAAAAAAAAACTTAATCCTAATACTAATTAAAAAAGGGAAAAAAGTATCGTTTTTAACGATTAGAGGGTCAAATTGTACAAATGTTGTAATTATAGGAATTTATTTAATTAATTTCGGTCATTTAAAAATTCCGATATGGGCACAAAAAATTAACAATGTAATTTTCGTGCCTCTTTTCTACTTTTCCTCGTGTCCTTCGCTGGTATAGTGGTATAAACTCAAACTCAAAGCATTTATTTTAAGTAAAACAATTACAGGCACTTTTGAATTTTATTGTCAAGGGGTCGGTCAGTCAAAGAGATGAAGCTAGTTGCCCATTCCAAAGCGTAGTAGGTACCTGTGGAGAAGAATGGGCAAGAAACTCCACGGACACACTTTTAAATCATAAAAATTGTTACAAAATGTTGGTTACATCATTCAAGTTGAAATTATACATGTGAGAACGATATAGAAAGACGTGCACGTTAAAAGCTTCCGTACTAAAAAAGATAAAAACAAAAAAAAAAACAATTCAGAAATGAAAATATTTAGCTCCCTTTTACGCTGCGGCATGCCCACTGTGTGACGACTTTGTTTGTTATCATAAAAAACAGTTATGTGAAAGGAGCGTAAAAGGGAGCACGTCCTCTTGAAATAAATAGCGATAATCCAGTATTGTTTCTTATTTTCTTATGTAGCGCCTACCCCATTTCGATATTGTAAGAACCGTTCATCCCCATATTTCACGAACTGCAAACATTATTATCAAAAACATAAAAAGCAAGCACCTAACATAAAATGACTGGAGCGTACCTATACCATGTTTATCCGTATAATATTGTTGTACAATTGACCCCACAAACGAGCTCTGTGCTCAGTTCTCGTAATATTTTTCTAGCCGCGACCTTTGTTTCCAACGAGCAATGTTTCTGTAAAAATATAAGGAAAACTCATTACTCGGAGAAAAGGTCCGGGCCCCAACAAACTATGGCTTTGAGCTTTAGTTTCCAAGTTATTAAAGTGTGGCCAAGTTGTTTAAACAAATCTTGTGGCCTTACGTATTGAAGTTACGTAAGTATGTGCTTTCAAAGGTGTTAAAGCCCTTGGGGATGCCCATCGTGTTCACCTTGTAATTCCTACACAAAATTGGGTTAGTAAACTAAAGCAATTCAAGTTATATCATATTTTTTTACATACTCCTCTATTCCAACTAACGTGAGCCACGATCTACAATGTGAACTAATTAGACACCGAGACGAAGGCAGAAAATGATCGAACAGTCTTGAAAAAATAAAAACGAACTTGTAACGTAATTTCTATATTTATGCCTGTAATTTTTATGGTGTACATACTGATACACCACCACTGGTATACTGGTACTGGTGGTGTAATTGAAATGTAAAGTGATGGCCTGAAACACAGGTTTGAATAAACCTAGATCGGGCGGGTCGCTGCTTAACATTCTAATTCCGATCCATCATTACTGTTCGCTGGCTACATGTACACTTTTTGTAAACGTTTTTATTAAATTAAATTTTTATTTTTTATTTTATTTTTATTTTACTGGTTGCAGGTTACTGTTAGCCCGCATCACCCCACTGAGGGGCAAAGGCCTCTCTCCATGACTTCCAGCTGTTTCGATCCAGGGCTAAATTGGACCACTGGTCGTTTGTTTATGGTGTACACAATAAAGAATATTCTATCTATCTTATTTTCTCATTGCGGTCCCAGTTTTCATTATATCTCAACCTATAAATAATTGTGACCAACAAACCCAAAACGGTCTCTTCCTGCCAGATATTATTTTATCAGCCATAAAATCCGGAAGAAAATTAATCAAAGCGAGAATCAACTTAAGAAGCAGAAGACGTATTTAGACCACGACGGATACTCAATCCGCTTTTGTTCAAACTCCGAGGAAAAGAACTCCGAAACCAAAACAGATAATTTCCAAAACATAAAAGACATATAAAACCTTCCTATTCAAATTTTAACCCGCAAAAACGACCGCTGTTTTAATCTAACCCCCAAACATCCAATTCCGTTTCGAATAACCCTCCAAATAAGGTTTCCACAAACAAGTTATTAAACAAACCTTTTTGTGAGTTCCATCGGCAGCGGACGGGTTGAGTTTCCTTCCTAAGTTTCGTCCCGGTGCGGATTGGAAACGCTCCAATGGGAGTACTTTGCACTGATTAAACTTGCCTTCAGTTTTTCAGAGCTTCTCGTATATCAAATAGAAAAACTTGTTGTTTTACGAAGTAATGGAATAGGTGCTTTTTCCGTCGTCGAATTTCCGAACTTTTTGGTAAACTTGAAAGGGTGAGCTTGGGAGTTGGGACTTTGATAGCTATACAGTCACACACACTGTACATTTTTCAACGGGTTGTGAATTTATATTACATATCTTACATACTTAAGGTGAACGTCCACTGGTCTGCACCAACCGCAACGCACGCTCGGCATGCAACGGATTTTGGTTTAGTTTGTATGAATTCGTATAGCACTGCGTCCACTATCGGTACCGCCCGTACCGAGCGCTCGGTGCATTGCTTCATACAAAGCAAATCAAAATCCGTTCACTTTTAGTCGACGACACACAAAAGAGTTACCGCGAGTGACGAGTCCAACACATTTTGGGCATACCATAATTTATCATATTTAAGCTGGTTACGTTAACCACAGGCTAACTCCGAATATTAAGCTGAAATTAATCTACACATGTTAAATGATGTGAGAAGAACTATAGACTAATAATATCACACAAATATCGCGTTGAATTTACGTGAATGAAGCTCAATTACGTTATAACCACCACTTGACTTTTATGGCCCTTGCTTACGTATGAGTATGTTTGCGGCGTGCGACTATCAAAGTTAACGGTAAATACCGTAAACATTGCTGGTTTTATGTGAAAACTTGAAGTGAGACGAGACGGCGACGAGCTATGAAATGCTAATCTGCTTGTGTTGCAGCCATTAGGGATGATAAGTACCTAACCACTTAACATCGGTTAGTTGACTAACCTATGCGTGGGATACAAACTTCTATCATTTTCTCCATATTAGAAGTAAAATACTTCAGTGATTGATTAAAAGGTAAACTGCACCTTTTAATCAATCATTGACATATTTAACTTCTTCTTCTTAACTTCTGGGGCAAGAGACCACTCATAGACCACCCCTTGTAAGGTTTATACATTTATATCTGTAGTATTTATGGTGTACATAATAAAAAGTATTTTATGTATACAGCGTGTAACGGAAAGGGAAAAAAAAATTTGGCCCTCCCATAGTAAATCAATCAGCTGGTAGTCAGTTTTGTAAGGGAGGGCCAAATTTTTTTTTCATATTTAGACCTATGTTCGCTCCTCTTCGCCCGATACCGTGTCCTCTTCGCCCGATACCGTGTTCGATAGTGGACGTGTGTTTCTGTTCTAATTAAAAATATTAATTAGCATACACGCGACTCTAGCCCGTAGTCATATATACAGAGTGCCTAAACTCATCTCCCTTTCTCCGTAATAAATTAAAATACAAACGAGAGCTTGCCACCACAACGTCCGTCGTACGAGCAGCGTGACCTTGCCCCGCACGCACCGCCTTCACCTCCGTGGGAACAGCGCAGTGTTCATAATTGCTGTCTCGCTTCCTCCAAGACCCTGCGTTCGTCGCTGGCGCGGTTTGATAGTAGGACCGACTGCAACAAACTTTGCTTTGTACTCCGTAACCGTGAGTACTTTTGGCCTTTTTACGTCGCCCTGCTGTTTACGATGCCTCGCATACAGCGCTCGCCGCCACCGCCAAACACTGCAATTTTAAAGTCGCCCGCGCCCGAAATCAAATCGCCGCTGGCCTCTAATCTCCACGCAGCATCTTCCGAGCCGGAATTGAGCGCTTTTAAAGATATCTTCGTTAACGCTAACCGCAGAACTAAACGCCGTCTCGATGATGCAGATGGTACATATTTTGAGGATAGCGAATCGGACAATTTGCTGCTCTTATCCGAAATCACTAAACTTTTCAGTGATTTTGAGTCCAAACAAAACCGAAAGTTCGATTCCCTTAAATCTACAATGGACGAGATATCGGAACAGAACTCTAAGATCCAAATATCTGTGGAGTTTGTCAGCGGAAAGTACGATGAACTATTGGAACGACTGGATGCAACAGAACGAGAAAACTCCACCCTTAAAAGGCAGATCTCCTCACTAGAATCCAAAGTTGATTACCTGGAACGCTGCTCGCGCTCTGCTCTGATTGAAATCAATAACCTGCCTGCCACTGTCTCAGAAAATAAGGAATCGTTAATGAAAAACCTTTGTAAGATTGGGACTGTAATTAATGAAGAAATTAAACCATCTGAAGTCAATAATATTTACAGATTGAAGACAAAAAAAGACTCGGGCACCGTTGGTACTGTTGTTGCGGAATTTAAGTCATCAACCTTGAAGGAAAATGTTTTGAAAGCCACCAGAAACTACAATAAGCAAAGCGGTAACAATAAACTGTCGACAGCTAGTATTGAGCTACCAGGCCCACCGAAACCTATTTATATAGCCGAGTCCCTAACATCCTATGCCAAACATCTTTACTACTTGGGCCGCAGACTGCAAAAAGAAGGTAAATGTGATAGCTGCTGGCCGAGCCACGGGAAAATTTATATAAAAAAGTCCGCGGGTTCGATTCCGTTTTGTGTTAACTGCGAAAACGACCTACATAAACTAATGGGTGCCGCTTTGTGACTAAGTTTCTCCAAATTTAAATTTATTTTGCCTCATAGTTATGCTTGTTTTAGTTTTAGTTTTAGTGTTTTTTTGCTTGTAATATCACACTCCACACAACACTACTCATGGTCATACGCAACCTCATTCACTTTCGATACCCATTTCGCATCAATAGACGACAGCTGTTTCTACACTTTTCTCCTTTTATTTTTGCACGCGCGCAATTCGCAAAGCAATCCAAATAATAAGTCACATTTTTCCGTTATTCCTTATGCCACCATTTGTAATCACTGCCGCATTAGCTTGATGTTTTATCTTTGTAGTAAAATTCGATAACTTAAATGAGATACAAACTGACCTGGACAGAATTTCAGTAGCTGAGTCTGCAACCTGTATGATTGAGGATTGCAATGAGATTGCTGATTTACACAAAAATGCTCTCTCCCTTCTCTGTCAAAATATACGAAGCATAATTAAGAACTTCGATGGCTTGACAACGCTTCTGGAAAGAAGTAATACATCCTGGGATTTTATAATTCTTACGGAATGCTGGCTTTACAACTCTCCTCCCCTACCTTCAATCCATGACTATACCTGCGTCAATACCACTCAACATAGTTCGCAGAACGAGGGTGTGGTGGTGTTTTTCCGTTCCCACTTTCAGGTTTCTGTATCGGAACCCCCGGTCCAGGATGCCAACTGTTTGTTGTTAATACTCAACAATGATACCGCCATGATTGCAGTCTATCGCTCGCCTGCTGTTCGGAATGTCTCCGCGTTCGTGGACTCCTTGGATGAGGTATTAAAATCTTTATCTTCCTACAAAAACATAATCATAACCGGTGACATAAACATCAATATCTCCGACACCAGTAATGACTCACGCGCAACTGAGTATCTGACAATGCTCGCCTATCACGGTATGCTACCGGCACACACTCTTCCTACGCGACAAACTAACTCCTGTCTCGACCACCTAATTTTAAAAACGAGAAGAGCAGCTTTTTGTTTCGTCGCTAATACTTCGATCACTGATCATGACACTGTTTTATTATTTATGGAGAACAATAACCCTTCCAATAATCCACTGAAAAAAGTTAGACAGACCCGGCATTTGGATTTTGATAGGATTGAATTGGACCTACTTAAGACCGATTTTGGCCCCGTTTATAGCACCCCAGATGTTAATGAAGCAACTGACTTTTTTATCAATACCCTTAACCGTATCATACTCGAAAACTCTATTTTAAAAGTTGTGCCTAACCGTAAAAGGCTGAACAAGCCCTGGATGACTCCGGGGCTCCTTAGATGCCTACGAAATCGAGACAATATGCACATGAAATTAAAAAAAAATCCTCAAAATAAAATACTTCAAACAACTTTTAAAAGATACAGGAATTATTGCTCTAAGATCCTAAAAACTACTAAAACTAATTTCGATAAAGCCCTTATAACTAACGCACAAAACAATAATAAAAGACTCTGGGATGCTATAAAATCTATCACATATACATCAAGGGCTAAAACAGATGCCAGCGCTCTTCTGTCACCCTCCGTACCAGAGCGCTCTGTAAATGAAGTGAACTCGTACTTTGCTAACGTTGGACGTACATTAGCTGAAAACGTAAAACACGGCTCCACATGCTTACCCCCACAAACCAATGCTTTTCCACCATATCATAACAGTTTTGTCATGTTGGAAACAGACGAACCTGAATTAGATACTCTGATCGGGAAATTGAGAAGCGATTGTGCGGTGGGTTCTGATGGCATATCAGGCACGTTTCTTAAGAAATTTAAAAATCATCTCACCCCCCCTTTGACTCATATATGTAATTTAGCATTTACCGCGGGCGTCTTTCCAAATGCACTTAAGCTGGCAGTAGTGCATCCTGTGCATAAGGGCGGGGACAGAGATCGAGTAGGTAACTACAGACCAATATCAATTTTGCCTACACTTTCAAAATTGGTTGAGAGGCTCATGAATAACAGATTGGTTAAGTACCTAGAGCAAAATCATCTTCTTTCTTCTTCTCAATATGGTTTCCGATCCGGAATTTCTACGAATAATGCAGTGCTGGACCTAACCACTAACATATTTTCCAACCTGGATAAAAAACAGAAGGTAATTGGTATTTTCTTGGATCTGGCAAAAGCCTTCGATACAATTTCTGTCCCCAAACTTATTGCTAAACTTGAAAGGATCGGAATTAGAGGTATTCAACTTGCTCTCTTTGAGAGTTACCTCTCGGGTAGACGACAATGCGTCAGGATCGGTGATTGGACTAGCGGCGAGCTCCCCATATCATACGGGGTCCCACAGGGCAGTATTATCGGTCCTACCCTTTTCCTCATTTATATAAATGAGCTCTGCCGGTTTACACTTCCCAATGCATCCATCTTCACCTATGCCGATGATACTGCCTTAATATTCCACGGAGACTCTTGGGAGCTGGTATTCCAGCATGCACAGTCCGGACTCAACCTTGTCACCAACTGGCTGGCTCAAAACTTGCTTACTTTAAATGCGGACAAAACTGTTTACCTAACCTTTTCATTCTCTGCCGCTGGAAAACCTTCTTTCTCTCCTTATTCTTTGATTGCCCACTCCTGTATTTCACCTCATCTCACAGCTTGTAATTGCCCCTGCCTTTCTCGTAACAATTTTTGTTAAATATCTAGGCATACAAATTGATGATTGCCTGTCATTCTCTACGCACATAAATACACTCACCTCACGACTGCGCAGGTTGATCTACATTTTTAAGTCACTTCGTCACGCTGCGGACACTACAGTGTTGAGACTTGTATATCTTGCCCTCTGCCAATCGCTTATACAATATTGTATAATTACTTGGGGTGGATCAGCAAAGACTCACATGCTGAAATTGGAACGTGCTCAAAGGGCACTCCTGAAGGTTGGATGGCGGTTACCTTACCGCTATCCTACCATCGATCTTTATAGAACATGTACGGTTCTCTCTGTTCGCCAATTATTTATCCTCAACCTTGTTTTAACCACACACACTCGAACCCCCTACGCTCCATGCAAGTTTGGTTCCCTACGACGTAAACATACTGTTTGTCCTTCCTTCCGCACAAATTGTCGTTCGGCCCAACGTAGTTTCTCTTTCCTCAGTGGTTACGTTTATAACAAGGTTAACAAAATTTTAAATATATACCCTATGTGCAGATCAAAATGTAAAGGAACTGTTACGAGATGGCTACTTGAATTGGATTATGCAGAGACTGAAAATATTCTAAATATTCTACATTAATTTCGTCTATCGGAAATATTAAACTATTTGAATTAATTGTTAGATCGCGTTTCACCTTGATCGACACACAAACACACACACACACACACAGTGAGTTCTCACGCCCAATGCCCTTCGTGAGCATTGGGCGTGAGCGCTTACGTTCCACTCTCGGACACACAACACTCTCCAAAGACACACTTAACACATCTTTGTTTTGGAATAATTCTTTTCCTCTCTGTACTTGGAGCTTATATAATGTTGCGGTACGTAAGTGCAATTAAATAAAGTAATTTTAAGGGTGTGAGCCTGGAGATCTGTAATACAGGTCCCGAACCCAGTATAGACTCCAGCTCTCACAAAGGATCAACTAAAAATGTAACTTGATGTTAGAATCAAAATTGTACCTTTTTGAGAGAAAATAAATTATTATTATTATTATTATTATTATTATTATTATGTTCTTTGGAGAAGTTGTTGAGTTTCATGAGCACATTCACCTCCTTCAGGGTTGATACCCCCCTTCCGTTACACGCTGTATATCTTGAGGTATGAAAAGTATCTTTGTTTCGTATTTCTATTCCCAGAAGTTCTTTAGAAGGTAGGGCGACAGTTGGAAAGAAAATACCAAAAATCCACCGCTGAGCACACTTTAAATCGGCAGTCTCATAACAACCTACTGATAAATTCAAAAAGGGAAGAAAAGATTTCGTTTAAAAACCCAGGCTACGTAATAAAACTACTTTGTAGACAAAACAGCAAAAATTAAAGGCGTTATAAATGGCGAACTATAAAAGAACTGGTCGAGATTCCTCGACCTCGGTCGACCTCGGTCGAGATTCCTCGACCAGTTCTTTTATAGTTCGTCCATATTTCGTTCATATTTATGAGAAAGCCTGTGGAAATACTCCTTTATAACGGAACTTAGTCCAACCTCACCTTTTAAGAGGTTATGTATTGTATATAAACGGGCAATGTATTATTAAGTCAGTATCCTCATCATTTTAACGATGTATGTCGGTAGCGCTTAAAGTTTTCACAAAGCTGTATCATAATAGTAGATTGTACAAATAGTGCATAAAAGAAGCCATTTTACCCCGAGACGTTTATACCCATGCTGGATCCAGGGTGGATAGCTAAGCCGAGGGGTAAAATGGCTCGTTTATGCCCGAGTTATAGACTCTGCTTTTCACTTCGATTGTGAGAAAATGAAACAGGCATAAAGTTTGTAACAATATTTTCACTCTTCAAAAATGTTGCAAAACTGAAGAAGTGAATGGCTAATTCCCAAATTTTTTTTTAAATTTTCTATATACCTAGTCATTAATTCAACTTGGTTACTTCATACTGCCAAGTCATAAAAACGTTTCTTTACGTTTTTGTATAGTAAATGATAACTATTTTATCTGGTTTTATTAAATTAACGATAGAAACACGGAAGTGATATAAAGTAAAGCAAATTAAATAAAATAACGACTTTAATCTGCAACGTTTTATTGAGCGTGTGGCTGTTGGGCCAGATTATCTTAGTCTTAGAAAAAAAAAAAACTTTATGCACTAGCTAGAACATAAAAAACGACTTTATGTCGCCCACACACAACTTAAAGAAGAACTTTCAAAGCATGAGAAGTCAATAGTTGATTATTAACCAAGGGGATAAAGCAGTTTCTTCTGTCGCGGGTGACGATTTAAATCGCGAGCGTAATGAAGGACTTGAGGTTTACTCCCGAGCGTAGCGAGGGTGTTAAAAACTTAAATCACGAGCGAAGCGAGGTATTTAAGACGAGTCCTGAGTGTAGCGAGGGATTTAAGTTCACCCAAGACTAAGACAGCTTTATCACCGAGGAAAATACTCTACTTTTCATATCATTTGCGAAAAAATTAATACAATAATAATACGAGATAAGCATTTATTAAAAATAATGACAATTAAAAATAAATTAAAATAAACTTAACGTTTATGTATTTGAAGAAAACAAAAACGCGGCAAATTCCTAGACTAATATTTTTTTGTCGTAAAAAACAAAGGCATCAAGCTCATACGGCCTCTTCGGTTTTCGTAATTTTATTTAATAATCATAACTGCATAATAAATGCGTATTCCTTTTTCAAAAAGATGTATAATGCTTTATATACAAACTCAATGGTGTAAACACAGATGTAGTTCAGTATAAATTTCGGTAAGTATTCCAAATTTAAATCACATTCTCCCCCTAGAGGATGAATGAAATTCAGTACATTTTCTTCCCCTGTTTTTAACAGATTAAAAATGACTATTGTTATGTTCGCTTTTTGTGGCATAGAATGTCACTTTTTTGAGCAAGTGGTACGAAAAAATATATATTTATCTTTATTCGTAACAGACCAACAATTTTGCGAAAAGGTTAATAGTGTGCCTAATGGTCTGTCTGTCTGTCAAATAGACATTTATAAGACTTGAAAGGTTAATAAATATCTAGTTATTATAGGTTTGATGGGTGTCGTTCTGAAACCCATGGGAAGGCGTGAGTTTATGTAAGGTCTGTTTAAATTTATGTTTTCAATTGATTTTATTACCTCTTGGCAGGTGCAGAGCTCACATTTAGTGGTAATTAGAATATAGGAGACACTTTTATGACTCTTACAGCTAATAAATTGATTCCGTATTTGCGCGGAGACAGAAAAAAATATGTAGATATTTTAGGAAACTTAAGTTATTAAACAAAACAAAAAAAAAAAACAATGTATATATGTTTATATAATCGGTAACTACATAATCAAGATTGAAAGCCCTTGAAGTCTTATAATGGGTAATGACTAGAAAGGTACATTCGACCACACGGTAAACGTGTGTGTGACCTTAACTTGGCCTAGCGCAATACCTAAGGAGTTTCAACAGAATACGAAGCCAGCTTCTACTGAGTTTTGTTATCGCTGACGCGCTGTCGACTGTGGTAAATAAATGGGGTCTACGCAACTAAACAAAATTACTCTATATAGCAACGAGTACCTATAGATAAGGCACATCGTACACACAGCGTCAGTATGTGCTAACCCCTCAAGTTATAAAATGTTACACTGCTACAACATTGAATTCGTTACGAATAATCTAAAGAATACTTCAAAAAGGGTTATTTTTTTTTAATTATTCCTAATTTTATTAGAACAAAAATAGTAGTTCATAACTGAAAATTATCAAATCAAATTGCTAAATATAAATCTTTACAGTAAAATAAGACCAAAGTTTTGTTTAATAATAGCAATAATAAATATTATTAAATGATTATTAAAGAATTTTATTTTTCTTGTTTTTAAATTCTTTACAAATATTACTAAAACAAAATAGAAAAATACTTTATATTACAGAAAAATGTAATGCTTGACAAAAAGCACGTTTCGTGCCTGAGATTTGAACTTCCAATCTCTTGCACGGCAAGCGGCGTTTAGACGTTAATTAACTCTTCGTAAATGTTAACCCTATTAATTATTGCTTGTCGTTATACGCAATGATAAAAGTACTAACGTTTTATTGAAAAACAACAATATTAAAAAACACTTTAAAAAATAAATACTATGTTAAGCTTATATAATCACAAACAATACATTAATTTATTTATTTATTTATTTATTCCTTTATTTCAGGCAACTAAGGCCCATAGAAAAAACAATACATACCACTACAAACATACTTATAAACTAATACATACAAAATTACCACAAACCAACAACCAACTTAGGCCTATCATGGATTTGAATGCACATGTCTTTTTGGGGGGTAACCACTTAATGGAGCTATATGTACATTCACTGCAGTATTTTTTTAATCCATTAAGTAGCGAGCTAATTGCCCGTTCACCGACATTTGCCATTTTGAGCGCGCAAAAAAAATTTTATATGTAAAAAAAACAACCGACTTCCAAAAAAACACTACAAAGTGAAAAATAATTTTAATTTTGGAAGTCGGTGTCGTTGGTTCCGCATTTTGGTTTTTTGACACCGACTTCCGAAATTAAAATTATTTTTCACTTTGTAGTGTTTTTTTGGAAGTCGGTTGTTTTTTTTACATATAAAATTTTTTATTTTTCACTTTTTAGTTATATCTACCCCAATCAAATTCATATAAACACTACTTGCTATGTAAATATCAGTGACAGGAAGCTGCATCTGCGTTTATAGGGTACAGACGTGATGTTATGTTGTGCGATTGCGTAATTATTATTATCATTAAAAAAAATTATAACCTTTGTAGTGAGTACAGGCGTGATATTATGTTGTGTGATGGTGTAAACAATGCTTAGATATGCTATAGCAATAATCGCGGTTAATCTGCTGTTATTTATTGAAGAGTTCCCCCGATTTCTACAAGATCCCATCATCAGATATTGAAATGGTGACAATGGGACCACACGGGAAGCACCAGCTTTCAAATAAAAAAAGAATCATGAAAATCGGTTCACCCAGTCGGTTATTATGAGGTAACAAACATAAAAAAAAAAAAAAAAAAAAAAAAAAAAATACAGTCGAATTGATAACCTCCTCCTTTTTTTGAAGTCGGTTAAAAAGCAGATTAACGTGGAGTTTTAAGCTCCGGGGAAAAGTACCGTGTAATCAACGCGTAGCTGTTATCTATCTGTCCACGGTTCTACGTATTTGTAAATAAATAACTCTTTTAACTTTGAACGTTTTACCCTGTTTTTACCCGACAACGGCGAAGCAAAAAGGAGGGTTATGATTTTGACCGGTATGTATGTATATAGTATGTACGTATATGTTATATGTCGGATTCTCAATGCTCGGCTTAACACCGAGAGTTGAAAATCCAGTGAATGATGAAAAATCGTCTCGTTAAAAAAACGCCCATGCGTACGAGAGTTTACTAATTCCATGACTTTTTCGACAGATGGAGACTGACGCTAGAAAGCGTAATTAAAAAAAAAAAAACTAAAATTGCCCCTCAAATGAAATCTTACTCAAACAGCCTATTAGAGGAAATTTCTTAATTGTATAAAATCAGGTTGAAAATAAGTGTTGGAGCTTCCTTTAATCTCAATTGACTAGGGAATTATGTTTTGCAGCTACATGTTTATTTACTTAACCAAAATATAAGAGAATCCCTAGCGATCTTTCGCGAGATTATTATCTAATACACTACGATACATAATGTAAAGAGAAAAGGTATTTGCTGAACACGTGTATAATATTACGGTTTCTTAGAGGATAAACACGTTGATTGATGGAGTATAGAACGAGCTGTAATCTCCTTCCATAGAAATGTCACCTTTTGTTTCTAGCCCGTCAAAGTTTATGTGAAGGGTATTTCGCAAGGAATATCATTATAATTATATTATTAGAATATTACTGGTTATTGAAGCTTTAGGAAAGTTGGTCTTTTTTATGAACGTGAAATAAATAAAATTTATGTCGTAATCGATCATTTTTATCTTGACAGAGGGCGATATAAAATGTCGGTCAAGGTTCTATAATGTCTTAGAAAATACAAAGCGAGAGTCCGTTTTTAATTTGTGTTTGTTCTCGCCGTTAGAAACGAAAAGAACGTTTATTGTCATTTCATCAACAACCTCTTATTTAAATTTTAATCAAGAACCTTTTCTCTTTGCAATTAGTTGGACGCGTCTCTGACTAGGTACCAGGAGGACAGGACGCGGTAGGAGCTGTTTTGTTCTAATTAATCCTACCTAACCACATCCGTGACAATCTGGATCGTAAGTAAATATGCAAAAGGAAGAAAATTGCTTGGCACCGATTACTTAATAGTGGAAGACTTCATTACAGCTCCGTGCTAAAGACAATTTTAACAAGATACCTCTCGACGTTATATTGTGCTTTAAGTGGAGGTGTTAAGGTCGGTTTTTATTATCCAATCAGTTCTGGTTAGGTTGGAGGTAATCAGGAAAGGAATTAGTGTTTATAGGGGTGCTCGCTTTATGATATAATTGTGCTGAATGTTTTTTCTGGTGTGACGGTTTGTTACAGATTTGCAGTGTATTTAATTAGTTTGTTAACACGTACATAGGTATTTAGTGGCATCTGCGATTATACGTTTAATAACGAAGAATATAAAGCGACTTAGTGTAGATAAAGAAATTGTTTCAATATTGATCATTTTTATAGGTAATTTGTATACAGGGTTATTGGTAAAACATTAACAGCCTCTCAGGACTATATTACTAACATCATAAACAACAATTTACGAAGTTTAATTTATTGTTGTATTGTCATTTCCACATTATAAATAAAACAAAGTCGTGTTAGTTACACCATTTATAACTCAAGAACGGCTGAACCGACTTTTATGGTCTTTGATTTGTTGGATCTGTCTCCGCCCCGAATAGCAGAAACTGTACTGAATATTCTATTGGGATGATTTGGGTCATGCGCGTGGTTATAAACAAAAAAAACCTTTTTTATTTTTGGGAAAGTTGTTTAAGTATCGGTCACTAATTACCAGTCACCCTATATACCATCAGACTTCGTTTATTTTGATGCGAATTGTATTAGGAATAGCAAGTTGCTACTTTAGTAATTGTCAAATATTGGTAGGCACGGTATGTTAGGGTCGTAGAATAGAAACTACAGAACGCCACCTGTTCTGTAGTTTTTGCCTACTCCTATGGGAAAGGGCTTGAGCTACATGTAAGTATGTAAGTACGGTATTCAATACAGTAAACAAAATATGGGACGATCTGACCCGTACCCAGTCTGTTTTGGAAAGTGCGAAAAAATTGACTCCCTTTGACAAATGTTAGAATACGCATGTGCCTTTGACAAATATTAGAATACGCATGTGCCTTTGCTGTGACAAGAGAGGCTATTTCTATACTTCTGGATCGAGGGCGAAATTAATTATTTTGTTCTGGGTGTATGTTTGAACATTAACGTACCTATGACTACAGGTTACAAAGCAATTTGTGGCGCGTATACATGCCACAAATTGCTTTAGGGATGGACGTTACAAACGAGTACTTGATGGGGAGTTTGTTGTACAACTTCTTGTTCCCACCTAAAGCACTAGAAAGTGGTAAAAGTGCAGGCGCTTTGGGGGAATATCTCATGTAATTTTGACGTTCAAAAAGTGCTGATTCTGGCTGTAATTTGAATAAATTACGTTTGATTTTGATTTCGGGTGCTCTCTGGGTAGTCAGCCCAGTAACCATATTTTCTGAAGACATAGAAGCCTAGGTAGTTAGGCGTAGATACAGCCTTGGCCATAATTATTTGCCACTTATGGAAAAGCCTAATAACTAAAAATTCTATTGCATTCAAGTGAAATAAAAAATACCAGTTTATGAAAATATAAATTTTTTATTATAGGAAATTAATATTTTGTAGAAAAACCTTTGACTTTAAGAACAGCAGTTATTCTTTTTGGTAAACTCGACACTAAGCGTCGACATTCTTGTGGAGTAATGGTACGCCACTCCTGAATTAAAACATTTTTTAGCGATTCCTTTGATGTGACAGAGTGCTCCCTAATCTTGCGATTCAGTATTGACCAAAGATGTTCAATCGGGTTGAGGTCCGGTGACTGAGGAGGCCAATCCAGGAGCTGAACTCCATTATCTGAGAACCACTTCATTGTCACTCGCGACTTGTGACACGGCGCATTGTCTTGCTGGAAACGGATCCTGTCCATGTTGTTATCACCGAACATTCTATTAAAAGACGGTTTCAGGGCAGTTTCCAGTACTTTGATGTATTTTTTTGAATCCATTCGGCCCTCACACACTACTATTTCACCCACTCTATTTGCCGACATACAGCCCCATACCATTATACTTCCTCCTCCGTGTTTTACGGTTGGTACCACACATTCTGGCTTGTATTCTTCACCCACTCTACGTCTGACATAGGTCGCACCCGCGGTACCAAAGACCTGAAATTATGTATTATTATAATAACTAAACTTTAAACAACGAATCTTAACTTATTTGTAAATATACCGAGCTGTTATTATTGTAACTTTTAAAAATAAATTAAATATTCATAAAATGAATCTACCTCTAAGTTACATTCGTCCGACCACACGATATTCGACCAATCCTTCTCAGTGAAATTTTTATGTTTCATGCACCACTGCAAACGCTTTTTTTTTATTATTCTCTGATATCCAGGGTTTCTTTCTTGCTTTACAGCCTTTGAGCCCGGCATTGTGGAGCCTTCTCCTTACTGTTCTGGTAGACACTTTTTTATCAGTGCTTCCGAACAACTCAGCAGCCAGCTCAGAAGACGTCTTTCTCCGATTTTTTAGAGAAGCGCGCACCAATTGCCGGTCTTCTCTCGCACTTGTAATGCGTTTTCTTCCCGTTCTTTTTAGGTTTTCATGACTTCTGGTCTTTTTATAACGATTTATTGTACTATCTCACAGTACTGTGAGGGCAGTTAACTATTTTTGAAATTTGTACTTTATTTTTTCCTTCCTCAAAAAGTAACTGTATCTTCAAACGTTTAGCTAAACTTAATTCGCACGTTTTTGGCATTTTTGCAGATAGATAATATTATTTTTTTGAGTAGTCCACTATAAGTCAAAGATTATTGAGTAATGTGCACACTTCGAGCGTCTGCAGTACAATGAATACATACAAGCGAAATTCAAGTTTATCACTGTAAACGTGTCACGACTTGTTTTTGGGTGTTTTTGATGTGATGCTTTGTTTATGTTATTGAGTTTAGCGTGCTGAGACATAAGAATATAGAACATAATTGGTTAGAGTCAAAATAATTTAAATTTATAGGCAAGAAGAGGGTGGCAAATACTTTTGGCCAAGGCTGTATTTCATCATCATCCGCCCAGCCTTTTCCCAACTATGTTTACGGCTTCCAGTCTAACCGCATGCAGCTGATTACCAGTATTTTACATGGAGCGACTGCCTATCGGACCTCTACAACCCAGTTACTGGGTAACACTATACCCCTTGGTAAGACTGAACGTAAAAGAAGATAGTTATTGTAGAAAGATAGATGAAAAACGTACCTATGGTGAAGAAACTTTTCCAAGCATAGCATTTTGGAATTACTTATCAAACAGGGCAGAGCTACGTTTCTTTCATTATAAAAACTAAACGCCCACATTTCAAGAGCCGAAACGCAAAGGACACTAACAGGCACTAAACTAAATTGATTTAGCGCTAAACACCAAGCCTATGACTAAGGGTTACGTATAAAATGTGGGGAAGTTTCACGACGCCCTTGCAGGTACATTAGGAGATTGCTGTTTTAAACATAGTTGATTTTATGTGTTCACTCGTATGTTTCATTTTTTATGTTTTGAAGTGTGTTTTCAAAGAGAAAAGCGGACTTGTATCAGTGTGTAATTGTCCTAATGCGCAGTTTCATTAAGAGAAGTAACGACTCTTGATAACCACGCTCACTATAATAATAATATAATGTTTGTTTGAACGCGCTAATCTCTGGAACTATCCGTCGGATTTGTAAAATATTCTTGCATTTAGCCGAATTCTTGAGGAAGACTCGCTAGGACTGATTGCAGCCAGCAGAAAGCACCGGTATGTTATAACATTAATACAGTGGTTGCATGTAACTTGAGTTCATTTTTAATTAAAATGCGTTTCGGTCTTTAGCGGAGGCTGCAAACTCGACTGAGTAGGTACTCTTTGATGTTCAACTAGAATTCAATTAATTTATTTTAAAGATTTTATAGGTACACTTTTTATCAGAAAAAATAAATGCCTGAAGTTCATAAACATTTAATATAATATTTTGTCTCATTTTATATTTGAGTACAGTTCGCGTAATTATTTGTGTAGCTCATTTAGTTTCCACATTTTCGCTCTTTTAAATTGCTCGCCCTGGGTTTTCAAACTGTGGAAACGAAACAGCTTCAAAATTCAATTAACTAGCTGGTTTTGCGAGTTGCCAGAACAAATGAACAAATATTGAAACACTTTGAAACAATAGTTCGTGAGTTTGAACTTTACAGCGCAACTGTAAATAGGCGAACACAATGCTGGGACTTTGTGTGGGCGGCTTATGGGTCAACATTAAATTCCTACCTGAAACAGAATTGTATTTAAATAGGTAAAATTATAATACCTATTTATAACTTTGTAAAAGCCGAACTCATCTACTTTTTCAGATATGATTGACTTGTAAAACTGCTTGTATAAACATACTTACGGAAATAAATCATTTATCATTTATGAATAAAATTGTGCTTCAATCAATAAACTCAGTCTATCGCAGTCCACTGCTGCACATAGGCCTCTCCCAGGCTGCGCCACAACACCCTGTTCTCAACCTTCCGCATCCAGTCGGTCCCAGCCACCTTCTTAGGGTCGTCCGTCCCTCTAGCTGGGGGGCGTCCCACACTACGCTTGCCGATACGTAGTCTCCACTGTAGAACTCGTCTGCTCCACCGGCCATCGGTCCTTCGACAAACATGGCCAGACCACTGCCACTTCAGCTTGCTGACTCTGCAAGCTATGTCGGTTATTCCGGTTCTTTTCCGCTAATAATAATAAAAAAAATTGTGCTTATGATTTTCGAAAATAGTGTTTTTGCGTTTTATAGGTAAATAAGTAGATTTCTAAATTTGTAAATGGACCGATGGAAGATAATCTATATGTGTAGGTACCAATGTCCAGCGAGCATGATTTGAACATTGGTTTGTAACATTAAAACAAAAGTTCTGTCCTTGAAGAGCTTAACACGTCATTAAACATTTTGGCGTTTTCTAAATGAGGGTTGTATGTTGTCTGTTCTTCTTCTTCCATGTCTTTATCCCAGTTCAGGTCTTCTTGTACAGTGGCACCAGGACGGTCTGTCCTGGGTTGTCATAGGAGTTAGGTGCTGCGCTTTCATCTCCCTTACGATACTGACCACCATGTAACGGGGGTTTTCCTCTTCCCAGGCCGTCTTCTTCGGCAGTCTGTTCTTTTTACATTAATTAAACAGCTAACAGTCTTAAAATAATGATGATATGTACAAGTATGTAAAAATGAGGAGAAATTGCATCAAAAAATTCTTCCGCACCGCTGTCAGCAGGAAAAGTGCCCAAAAGGCTGGCAGCATTGCCACGTTGTATGGCAATGCTGATTCTTTGTCAAAAAAAAAAAGCCCAGCCGTCTTATTCTAGTTTTATAAACATAGCCTGAAGTCCACCAAACCAGTCAGCTTGTAAACGTAAGCGGTAAATAAAATAAAAGAATAAATCAAAAATCTTTTCCCAGGATTTCTCAAACGGACCGCACAGAATACGCCCGACAGGCGTCATGTCTGTACGTTGCGCAGACGTAATCTGTGCAGTTGCAGCCATTGAATAACATACCGGACAGGTGGAGCCGTGCGGCCGTACCACGTACACTAAGAATAACATACCGGACAGGTGGAGCCGTGCGGCCGTACCACGTACACTAAGAATAACATACCGGACAGGTGGAGCCGTGCGGCCGTACCACGTACACTAAGAATAACATACCGGACAGGTGGAGCCGTGCGGCCGTACCACGTACACTAAGAATAACATACCGGACAGGTGGAGCCGTGCGGCTGTACCACGTACACTAAGAATAGAACACTCATGTGAGTATGTGGAGTAATGCTCTAGACTTTCAGTTCTATAGAACAGAACCGTTCACGTTTAGTATGCAGGGAGCGTCGGGATTTCCGGTTAGTTTCAGACTCAACGGAACCCTCACTTAAATAATGGTGGTCGATGATTTTCTCTTCTCTTCCCATTACGGTAATAGGATTTTTCTTTAACTGTCTACATTTATTTCGTTTATTCTTAAACTCTCGAAATTTGAAAATATAATATTTTTATCTCACGAGGTGACTCGCGCATTACTTGTGGTAACCAAGTGTACAAACACTCTGTGAATGTGTGTGTTAGCGCGAATACTTTTACACAATAACTCTGAATACTCGGTAAGGTTTCTTTTGAACATTCGTATTCGTACGGAAATAGGAGTTGCTTTGTCGACTTATTTATGTAAACAGTCTTAGGTATGAGAGAGCGGCCGAAGCGAGCTTGAAAGTTTTTAGCACCCGACATTTATGTTTTGCATAGGTACGTACGGGGCCTCCAACTCGAAGTACTGCTTACTGAACATACTTTTACATTGTTTGGGATTTATTAAAAAGTACTTCTTAAGAAAGTACTTGTGGACCAGAGCTCCGGAGCGAGCCGCCCCTGCCGCCTTCCCCTTAGTCCGCCAGTGCCTTATACATATTACCATAACCCACAACAGACCCTATGTTATAGCTATAAGGTTTGAATTTCAATAAAAAGCTAATCGTACTTGCAAGTTATTTGATGAATCCCCGAAACTTATGATTAGATTGCCAATTCGGGAAAGGTAATCCAAACAGTCGTTTTTTGTCGAGTGTTGTTAGGGTAAACTTTGAATCTGCTTAGTTCCTAGTTTTGACAGTAGATACATATACAAAGTGTAACATAGTACTCATCATTATGAACAACTTTTACTATGGGACCAAACCTGAAATCGCGAAAAAGAATTTCAGCTGTTCCCTACATTTATGTACTCATAACTTGTCAATATGTAGGGAACAGCTTATTTTTTTTTCGCGATTTCGGGTTTGTTCCCATAGTAAAACTTTTTCATAATGATGAGTACAATGACCCCTTAAAAGGTTGTGCGTTATTTAAGTTACACCTTGTATATCCACATAAATATCACAATAATTGATGTATATCCAGTGACATATATCAGCGAACTCTGGTTCATAATGTTAATATTAACTGGACCGGTTCCGCCAAAACTGGAAGGAGAACGCGCGTGCACGCGAACTATGGAAGGAGTGGAGGGAGGCCTCAGCCCAGTCTTGGGACAGAACAATCTAACAAAAAAGTTACCATTAATACTTTGTGTAGTCAGCTGTAGTCCGAAAAAGTTCTGATTTTGCCTCATCAACAAATGTTTTAGGTACTTACATATTGTATAGCAGGTGGTAGGACTTGCTTTATTGATTAGTATAATTGGCAATGATATCTCTGCGAGGGAGTGGGCTGTAATCCACTATGACGTTGCGTTCACCGTTTTGAGAGCAGTGGTGAGTAAAAAATTACACAAAGTGCCTGCCTGTGTGTGCTGGGTTGGAGGCCACGACTCACCGCTGCCAGATAGGCACTGTTCATGTAGTTATGTAATTATCAGCCAGATAAGTTGACCGGGAGATCTCCGAAGGTGACAGGCCATCGACTTTTAACTAATCACAATGAAAACCTCTTGAACTATTTTCTTGTAATAGCCATCATTTCTTCTTTGATTGTAAAATGTTTTATCTAGGAAAATATAGTTTCTTTACATTGTATTGTATTATTATATTGTATTGTATTATATTATATTGTATAGTATTATATTGTATTGTATTGTATATTGTATTGTGTTATTGAATGTCTCTTTTTTTCTTTTTTTTTGCTCGTTTACGTTATGGATCTCTGGTCTGATAATAAAGTTTTATTATTATTTATTTATTTATTAAAGGCAAACCAGCAGCTTCTGTATACAGCTTTACATAAGAATAATAATAGTAACAAAGCATCAGACTTATACAGTCACCAATAATAGGTCGACCAACATTCTAAGTGAGTAAAATAACACTTAATTATTATTAGGTATTTAACATCTTGATAAAGGAATTATGACATAAAATAACAAATAATCGAATTAAAGTAAAAAGAAAACATAAAGAAATTACAAAGAAATTACAAGTATACGGTAACTAACAAAAAAATCCTTTTAAAGGTACAAATATTGAGTACAGTGGGAGCTAATGAGATCAATATGACTACAAATTTAAAATAAAATAAAATTAAAATAGAATCAAAACAAAACAAAATAATCACAGTTATGGAAAAATAATGACAAAAATTTCAAGAATGTATAATTGTATAATCAAATCAAATCAAATCATATTATAAACACTATGAATTAGAAATTAGTTATTAATTATTCAGTTGCGTTCTTCGGTACTGTTGTATTTTGGCCTTAAAGACTTTCAAGGAATCATGGTGAATGTCAACATCTGGTACAGATTTTACAAAGAGTCTGTTAACTGGGGAGTTTACCCCTATATTCGTCTTAGATGGCTGAACGTGGAATGTATTAGTGATAGGAAATCTGGGTATATTGTAAGGAACTTTAAGTGCAGTACGCTCGACTAGCTTACTGCAGTCTAGTCTATTATTAACTAATTTGTGCAGAAATAGAAGACCTTGCATTAGTCGACGATCGCGCAGAGAATTGACATTGAAGCATCGAACACGTTGTTCATACGGACACCTGGGAGAAATTTTAGCAGAGGTATAGAAATTTTAGCAGAGGTATAATAGGTATAAGTAATTCTAGTAAATATATTATTATTATTTACTAGAATTACTTAGTAGCAAAAAGAGAACGATCTAGTCTGTGATGTAATCAACGAAACCTTAGAAAACAAAAAAATTAATAATAAAAAATCACATTAATTTATTTAATTAAAATTCCAATTTAATATTTCTTTATAAGAAGCAATTAGAAATAATTGTTCACATTTAAATTTAATTTCTATTTGGAACTTATTTTTATTATGAACTTTTAATCGTATTTTTATACTCTGGCTTTCAAGTAAAACTATAGTACAGGTAATCTCGCGAAGGATATGCTTGGTCAGTAAATCACATGCAGCTGATACGATTGGATAACTAAAATATCGGTAAAAAAAATATGTAAGCCCTGGCGTTTCTAGATTTGCCGAAGATGTAAAAAACAATGGCCGATCGAAATGTACTATTTTTTTATTTGGTTATTGATGTGGTTGTACGAATTTTAAGTTCAAGGGTAATCGATGTTACAAACTGTACCTTTTTGAAGTATAAAAGAACAACGAAACACACGAAAAGCAACTTTAACTATAAAATATACATGAAATATTAGTAAGCTACTCGCGAGTACATAAAGAGAACAACATTCCAATTCTAAACAAGCCCGAACGTAGAGACAAGTTGTCGAAAGCAGTCATGAGTTGGGTATAAGCTTCTCGAATGGAATAAATTAATATTTGGGATTTACCAAAATCTTAATCGAAAAAAATATCCTTCTTTGATGTGGGTGCGACTGAACTTAATATCAATTTGGTTTATATTCGGAGTTTCTAAGAAGCCCGCAGAACGCGAAATTAATATCCCCATACTTTTGGCTTTCCGTCTCCAATCGTCCCGAGCGGACTCCCCAATCACAGGCAGCCGGTGGCGCAGACACGCTTAGCTTACGTTGTCACGAGGTTTATCTTCTTTGGTCGAGAAAAGGAAATAGGAAAAGTTACATACAGTTTGTTTTATCAGTTTTATTTATGTATAGTGTCAGCTACCTTATAATTAAAACATTTGCAAATAACCTCCTTCAAATAAGCAACAATGTTGGTTATACATTACTAGCTTCTGCCACGACTTTGTCCACGTGTCCGCCGACCGCCTGCTCTATTAACTCGTTTTGATTAACGTTATTTCTGACCTTTCTTTCTTTTTGCTCGGTCCCTAAGGGCCGTAGCGTGATTTTTCAAATTCCAGATCAGCGCGCTCAAACAAACAAAAGCTTTACCTTTTTCATTAGTATTTACTTATACGAAAACTAGCTCATACCCGAGACTTCGTCCATGTGAAATTTCTTATTCCCCCGCCCTCCCCGTTTCATCGCATCTCCGGCCCGCGCTGTCACTTCGTTATCGCTTGGTGATCTTTCTATTTTTTTTTTCTTTTTGTTTCTTCTAAAGGTCATGGCGTGGTATTAAATAACCTTCCTCAAGAACTGGGCTATCAAATGCAAAAATAATTTTTGAAATCGCGTATAATTAGTATAATTGGTGTGTTCAAACAAACAAACTCATCAGCCTTATTATTAGTACATACACACAACATACACAGACAGATACAAACATACAAGATAGGTACATAGACAGATTTAAGAATCACGGCAAAATTGAACCCGTGACATGACGGAAGCTAACTGTCTCTGCAAAATATGAACCAACAAAAATTATTCGGAATATTATCGAGACTTAAATTTGATTATATTTTCCTTAATCTTGTTTCTTCGTTTCCATTTATTTATGACGACATTTAGAATCCAATTACAAAGCTAAATGTTTTGTCCTGATATCAATTTAATTGCCATTCAGAGTGAATTAGCGGGTCGTTTAGTTGTAAATTGAGTTTTGTAAGTAAGTAACAATTAGAAGCATCTGTCACCCGTGTCCGGAGTCCCCCTTTAATGGTAAAAATTCATATTATCTAAAAGGTCAATGTCAGATTGCATTTGGATCAGAATATGATTCGCAAGCGTCGTATCGATGATTCTAATGGTTATATCTCAATAAAAACATTCTTGTCATACTTGACATACAGTCATATTTTGATCAACACTTTTTTACACTGAACTGCAAATTGGGAAAAACGTAAGAAATTTTGAATTTTACGGGCTACCCTGACGCTTTCGCCTTAAATATAACTAGCGAATGATGGGTGCACTCATCACTTCCTAACCGTTCAAAAATACACGCACAGACACCTTAGATAAGAAAATAAACCAAAATTTTTCAAAGATTTATTAAAGCTGAACCGTAATACTAAGCTGTTACTTGGAGTAATTGATAGTCATTTATCAAATTACATTCTTTTATTTTCCACATAATATTAAACAAATGGCCGATGGGTCCGAAAGCTCTGGAGTGGCGACCGCGTACCGGAAGACGTAGCGTGGGAAGGCCTCCCACTAAGTAGACCGATGACCTTGTGGAGGCCGCAGGAATCCGCTGGATGCGAGAAGCAAGGAACGGGTCGAAGTGGCGGTGCTTGGGGGAGGCCTGTGTCCAGCAGTGGACGTCTTTCGGCTGAAATGACGATGATGATGACGAACACTAAACAAACACTCACAAACATACAAATACTTTCTCTTTTGATCGCCTACTTATCCCTAACATAAAGTCACATAAAAAAATACGAACAAAGTACGTAATAGTTAAGTTACAAAAAGATACGGGATGGTGCAAAGATACGACGGTTTGGGAAAGTAGACTTAGGACGTCGGTGGGGCCGTATTTTTTGCGCGTATTTGGCGGTGCCTCTACCGTGCGTCCTAATAAATTAAAACGAACATTTTAGTGATCCCCAGCGGGCTGTAAAAGTGATAGAGCTTGGTAATAACTTGGGATAGTAAACTGTCATGGAGAGCTTATTTTTTATAGATTTGTTAGCTTAGTATAAAACCAAGCTGTCGTATGTGTCAATTATTTGTTTCATTATATCGGTTGGTAAACCCTGTAAACATGGGCCGCTATAAGAACAATTCAAAGGGTTATATTGCATATAAGTAAGCAGTTATTCTGGAAGTTCATTTCGCACTTAACTCAAGTTACAAAACAAATGAGTTCAATTTCGCATGTAGGTATCTACGATTTCAAATCGAACTCATTTGTTTTGAAGGTGAATCATGCCCAATTTTCACCTCGATACCGTTTTAATTTCGAAGTAATGTTATATTATATTATATGTTATATTATAGGCAGTCCTAGTCAGTTAACTACCAAATCTGCTGCCTGACTAATAATTCAATGAGTAATAATGAGAATTTCTCGTGAACTCGTAGTGACACACGAGAAAGCAAACTAGGTCGATTTTCTCCGAGCGGCTGGTCGCTCACCAAATCGCCTCACAATCCAAATCGCCACCTCATTTACACAGGTCGATAAAAGTCGCAGGTGACTAGTTCATCATGCGGAGAGCGATCGTCTGCGACTGAGCATTTTCACGGTCGATTTTAGTCACCGGCCGCATGTGACCTGTCGCCACACGATAAAAGTCGAAACCTACTCTACTTTGGAACTTGCGACTTTAGTCACCCGCCTCGCCAAATTGCCATATACTATATCACGGCTATAGTCACCTGTATAAAGACCGCATTAGGTATTAATAAACCGATTTAATTATCAGAGTGCATGACACAATAAGCCACAGTCAAACCATATTACCTACAAATTGAATCTATTGTGCCTAGATTAATCCATTGATTGACAAATTGTAGTACCTTAATCTGCTGGCGTCTGTACATCGCCACAAGCGAAGTACCCATCACACTGACGTCATGCAAAATCCTGGATTTTGCACGCAAAGTTTACCGCGCAACTAGTATATATACAATGTCCCGACATCAATCGTCGGGCAGTTGCCGACCAGACACGACAGCCGTCTGGTCGGAGGATCCTCCCTTTTCTATGGAAGATGAGTGAACTTTACACTCTATTCCTCATACCTCTGTAGTTACCTCTGTGAGCTCGGTTGTTACACGTTGGTACTGTAGGTAGTACACAAGTACACCTATGTACTGTAGAGATCTTACCCTGCTTGGTTGTACCATGCAACCTTCATGAATAATTTGTAAGTTGATGAAATAATTATGAGGAAAAAACACTATTTCAACATCATCTGCCTAGCCTTTTCCCAACTATGTTCGGGTCAGCTTTCAGTCTAACCGGATGCAGCTGAATACCAGCATTTTACATGGAGCAACTGCCTATTTGACCTCCACAACCCAGTTACTGAGTAATACGATACCCCTTGGTAAGACTGGTTGTCAGACTTTCGGGCTACTGACGACCCGCAACGACTGTCAAAGATCCACGAATGACAGCCGGGACCAACGGCTTAACGTGCTTTCCGAGGCCCGGAGGGGTCTTGGTATGTGAAGATGGTCACCCATCCACGGAGCAACCGCGGCAAGCGTAGCTTAACCTGATCGATCGACCCGTGCGGCGGTTATTACTTAGCCACAAGCCCCCATTGTTGGAGATTTTAATTATTAATTTGCAACACCAACATTAAATGTAAAACCTCATGTAAATTGTGAATGAGAATCAGCACTTTTCGAACGTCAATATTATATAAGACAGTCCACTAAAACGCCCGCTCTTCACCGGTGGATTACGGCCCACTCCCTCTCACAGAGAGGAGGCCTGTGTTTCATCAGTGGGAACATTGTAGGCTGATTATGCTATATCTTTTATTTGAACGACCCGGTAATATAAGGTAAAGGAATCCTCAGGCGCTAAGCAGACGATGGATCATTTTTTCAAGACATATAGATTAGAGACATAAAGATGAAAGAGACATATAGATGTACACCATATAGATTACAGACATAAATACGAACGAACGAACGAATGGGAATCTATGCAATAACGCACACGAAGGACAAATATAGATACTGCTGGTACGTCACTGTCCATCGTCTGCTTAGCACCTTACAGTCACACCTTAGAATCACAGTTATAACGGATTATCTGTAACACACGGACATCGGTAATCAGAAATAATTAACAGACACTTAGGGTGAATTCCACCAAACTTTCATACCTAGAATAAGTCTTATACTGATTGTGAGAATAAAATGTTGAATTTTTTAATAGTTTTTCCATACTAGTACTGTCAGACGTCAATTTTATTCCACGGATAAAAATATATCTGACTTTGGTAAAATTAGCCCTTATTCACATTTTTCAATGAAATGGGCCGGCAACAAAAAACTAAAAGGGTTGTCTGTCATTTTTCACTAAAGGATGTCCATCCATGCTGAAAAAAATACAATTTGTGCGTAAAATTACGTTATAATATTATTAAAATTAACGTTAAAAGCCTGTAAAATCTCGTTTGCCTCAAAAGCGGGCCAATAATCAAATACCAGCCAGTGGGTCGGTAATTATTAAGTTTAACTCAGGTTTAATCAAGTGAGTTAATTAGGCATATTTGGGTTAATCAAGTAATAATCCTAATCTGTGTGCCTGGAATTAGAGCTGCTGTTATTGGATTAGGGCGTATTTGCTGGTACGTGTATTACAAAATTGGTTAAAGATAGTTTCACTTTCAATGTTTTGACAGCTGTACTGATAAGTGAGACTATTCTGGGTTTGATTTTCCAAGCCAACAAAACAAAATCATTTAGAATGCACCCAGCATTGTAAATGATTTTGTTTGGCAAAAACAAGTCTAATAATATGTATACTAATCTGCACCCTGATTGCGTATACATATACTTTCGCATATACTTTCAAACCCCATTTTGAATCCTTTTCAAGGATATTGCTAATCCATTGCTTCATATGTTCGAAAAATCTGTCTGCTCAGCAACGAAAATAACGCAATGAATGTTGTTGAACTGTCAAAATTAAAGCGATTGTTTTTGATGGTGCGTTACGCAATCACCCCGCTGATCTGTATATGTCTACTGATCTTTCCGTATGAACGTGTTTCTGTGACAAATAAACCTATTTGTTTCCTTTCTTTCTTCCTTTATGTACAGTAGGCAGCACTTAAGTGTTAACACAAGAGCTGGCCTGCCGTACGGTAGGACTGCCTAAAAAGAGCATGTTATTTTTGCACAATTAGAAGGTACTTATTTGCGTAGGTAAATTTCGTTTTCGGCGATTATGTGATTTCATAAAATATCTATATGTAAATCGTAATAGAAAATAATATCACACTCACCAACACGCACCGTACAAGAGGGCAGGAACATCGACGTGCAACCAGTTACCATGAATGCCGTACATGATGCTGAACGAGTTAGAATTTTCGGTAGGTTATTTATTACAAGAAAAAAATGCTCTTCTGTACATTTTGACCTCGTAGGTAGTGCATATATGCAAATATATGCACTTTTCTATGAAAAAGCGGACTTTTTTTTGATAGCCGAGGAAAAATTTCTACGCTAGTGGGTCTAATCATGTGCTGAATTCATGGTTGCAGTTTGCGCGTCGATGTCCCTGCGACCCAGTTTGTTAAAACCGTTTCACAACAAAGTACTTAAGTTACACATTGAAGTTTGTATGTTCCTACGACCAAATTGTTGTGTTAATTTTGGGGCAAGTTTAGTACAAGAAGCTATAATGTTCTCTCGCACTAAACATAAGCATCGTCTAAATTGCCACTTAAAAGTTTGGCGTTCTCCAATTCCTGTGTTGCAGCAACTTTAGGTAGGTACCGCCTTTGTCTTGCAAATAACTATAATGCTACAATGACGTTGGCAGTCTTAATCTAAATAAACATTAAAAAGACATAAAATTGTTTGGTTATATTATGTTTGGAAAAGGTAATTTCTGGAAGTCACAAGCGCATCACAAAAAAATAAAAAAATAGCTACACTACTACTGAATGCTATTGGCAATTTTTTTTTTTTTTTGTTTAAACATGCGGACGAAGTCACGGGTATAATAAACCACGTACATCATCTGGGTCTGCTTCCAGTCTATCCGGCAGGTGAATACCAGTATTTTACATGAAGCGACAGCGAGCGTATCTGACCTCTACAACCCAGTTACTGGGTAACACGATACCCAATGGTAAGACAGGCTAATAGAATTTCGTGATTCTGACTACCCGGCTAACCGGTAAACAGTTTCATAAAAAGTTCGCTTGAGTTTGCGTCAAACTTAATACCAAAACAAAACAACAGCACATGCATTCATATTACAGCTACAAACAAACTATGTTATCCACGTTTTCCATCCCAGAAAGTGGGATTGTAATTGAATGTTCCGCTTATGAGGACTAATCTGAAGTACTCGTCGCGTGTGAACTGTCGAGCGGCTGCAACGAGCTTCGGTTCAATTTACTTCATGATAATATTCTGAGAAATTGTTTAAAGTAAAACGATTTCAGTTGACTTTGACTTTTTAAGAACTGAAATTATTATTATTGCCATTATTACATTTTAAATAAGTACCTACAGTATATTTTTATAAAAACCTAAAATGAAACATTATTATTTTTAGAGTGTGCCGAGGATCTCGTAATTAAATCGTAAAGTAATTATTTTTAAGACCATTCAGTTTGTTCAGGGCTTAAATCAACCTGCACCTATACGAAGTATACATTTGATGTATTTAGATTCTGAAATTACACAGTTTACAAGCCCAAATGCAAGTAAATGTATCTAAGATGCTGTTAACTAAAGAATTTCAGACCTGGTTTATCAGACTAAATAAAAATATACTACTACTATGACTAGAACTGATAATCGAGTAGTCAAGATGAGTTCAATCTAAAAAGACCATGTTCCTTGTCTCTTTAGTATTTTTAAGACCCCAAAATAATTATATTAGTGTTTAATAACAGTTGTAAGAGCGCAAAATGGGAATTATTAGAGCTTAGATTAAATACATGCTAACAAAAATATCCTCTACAAGGCATCATGCTATTCCCA
This sequence comes from Eremobia ochroleuca, assembly GCA_949629135.1. NCBI lineage: Eukaryota > Metazoa > Arthropoda > Insecta > Lepidoptera > Noctuidae > Eremobia > Eremobia ochroleuca. Next base: position 20,570,979 of record OX451395.1, on the reverse strand, counting down.
AAAACATTGGGACAAATGTTATGTTTGGAAAGGAAAACCAATAGGAATAAATCGAAACATAAGAACATACCACTCTGTTACTGATATTATCTATGCATTGGAACTAGGTGTTGCGTGTGACCTAATTTGCATGCAAACTTCAACTCCCCATTCGAACCACCCAGGGTAGATTTTCTGAGAGCATTCCTACACCCTCGAAGAAACGTATCTTCAAAATACGATGTTTCTGAACGTTCTGAACTGTATTATTTTAATATTTAGACGACTTCTAACAGCTGTAAAATAAAATACAATACTAACTACTCGTACTAATACATTACTTTACTACTAATACTTTACTTTGAATCATATTATTATTTTTTAAACCATTTATTACTCGTTTTAATTAATTCTTTGTGTTATTATCTGCGAATAATGTAGTGCATGTTGTACTTTTCTGTAAGTGATGAGGCGCTTAGACTTAAGTTTGCAATGTACAAATTGTAAAGTAACAATAAATAAATACTTTTTAAAACCCTAAAACATTTCTCAAGATTAAACATAAAACTTTTAATGTAATCTACTAACGACGTCGAAAGACATATGAAATGTAACCAGTGATCACGCAGCGATTAGTCTGAAACGTTCGCACTCCTACTCTCCTAATGTAAATAACAGAAAATACTGCCAACGAGAAATAAAAGGTGTTTATGAGCTTCTGAGGATGTGTTTATTTAGTGGTGAAAGCCTGATTGTTGGAGCGGGATAGATTAGAGTTTCTTATTAGGTAGTAGGTGGATAGATAAAAAGGAAAAGTGATTTGTGATTATAGAGGGGTTTTTGTACATGTGATTTGAACTTAGTTGGCGAAATGTGAGTTTACTATAGGTTCACCCTGCGCAACTCTTTGGGATCATAGGCGTGATGTTATGTTACGTGAGTTAGATCATAGGCCTGATGTTATTATGTGGATATGTGAAAAAAAATCACGGATATATAACGAATTTAAAAGGAAAACTATCACAGCTAAGTAGGCTGGGTAGTCGACCAACTTACATTTGCAGTTGCAATGTATGGGAGAACATGATTTTCAACTATGATACAATGTTAAGTTTGTTCTTGGGATAAATTCATTCCAAATACGGAACCCTTCATTGTGCGTGGTCCGACATGCACTTGGCCGGTTTTTTAATTACGAGTATTGGCCTTCAGAAGACTTAACTTGGTAGCTACGATCTAAGTTATATGCTTGCTACAGCTGCTACGGCGTAGCAGATCGCTGGACGCTACGTCCGTAGCTGCGTAGCATCGTGAATGTTTGTAGAAAGTAAATAATATTATTAATTGCTTCGTGTAATCCTGCCGCCACTTTTGGTTAGACTGGAAGCCCACGTTAAAATACATATGCAATGAAATACTTGGTTACCAAATAGGTAGACGTACATATGTAGGGAGTATTAGTAGTATCTGATTGCTGAAGTAAGTTTCACTTTGTACGTATTCAAGCACAGAGTGAGTAGGAAATTTTAGGTTTTTCTTCGTTTTGTACAACAGTCTGAGAATCCGTTTTGTTTTACGACGGTGATGTGAAAAATCAGGTGTTTTTCTACTATTACTTTGACATGTTGAAATTTTCACATTTATATCAAATAAAACATTTATATTTATTATCATGATAACAAACTATTTTTCATCAACGTGACTTTCTACGGTGGTATGAGAACAGCCGAATTCTTCTGCTAGTGCTCGTGTCGATAAACGGGGATCAGTTTCGATGAGTTGTCGTAATCGTTCTATATCAGTCTGAGCTACAGGGCCGGGGTGAGGTGAATCTTTTAAGCTGTAGTCTCCCATGTCGAATTTATCAAAACCAATTTTTAGCTGTGTGATAAGTGACCGTAGAATCTCCCATTGATTTACATATGTTTCTTGCCGCATCCGCTGCTGAATGTCCCAATCGGTATTCGTGAAGTAACAACCGTCTGATTTGTTCTCTTGAAAGATCCATTATTTCGATGTGCATGCCTTCGATGTTGGAAGCGTTATGAAACGTGGCAGAAATTTTCGTCTGCTTTTATACTTTCGTCAAAGGAAATTTCAAGAACATTCAATGAACACATAGAATTATCATAGATAATGCTGAAAATTTCTACTTGCGAATATATACACAAACCCATGCCTTCCTCCCAAAAGAGGTAGACAGAAACTACAGAACACCACGCGCTACGATCCTTACATACTTCTTCTGCTTCGTTTACATCCACACATCCGGGTCATAAACGAACGCCGGTTGGGAGTAGTACGCACCTTATTTTAGAATAATTATTATAATTACCTCTCATGTTGTGAACGCCGATTACTATTTGCCCTATCGTCCCACATATAATATAATAATAATATTCCACAACTTTCACACAACGCCATCTAGTCCCAAACTAAGCAGAGCTTGTGCTATAAGTACTAGACAACTGATAAACATACATATATAATTCTAAATACATACATATTTAGATAAATTACACCCAGACAAAGAAGAAATGATCGTGCTCATCAAACAAACATTTGTCCTGGGTGGGAATCGAACCCACGACCTTTCGTATACTAGTCAAGGCCATTGACCACTAGACCAACAGGCCTGTCAAATGTATGGAATCTTAAAAATCACTCGTCACACTAGCCTATATCCTCATAATCAGCCTACAATGTTCCCACTGCTGGGACGCCGGCTCCTCTCGGTGAGAGGGAGTGGGTCGTAATCCATCACGCAGGTCCATTGTGGTTTGGTAGATGTCACATGTCTTTGATTTTTTGGTTCTAGGACATGCCGCTGGTTTCCTCAGGATGTTTTCCTCCGCCGTTTTTAGAGCAGTGATGATGAAATAATTCACACAAAGTAAAGCGCCTGCCTGGGTTCGAACCTACGACCTACAACTCAGTTGCGTGGCCACCACTGCTCCCTAGACAACATACTTGGCAGGCAATAGGATAATAACGAGTTTCCACACCTAGCAGACCTCATTTTCACTTTTTACATTTCTTTTCCATTTTAAAGTGTCTCAGCCTGTATTTTGTTTAAACAGTGGCAAGTATATTGCTCGCGTTCCTTTGCCCTTGTGTTGGAGCACAGAGCCCGGAGACGCCTCGTCGGCCATTGTTAGAGACGGCATTGTCAACACTTTCCTCACAAACCAAGCGTGTCAAGGATGTCGCCGTTTACACGCAAATTACTTAAATAAACTGACGGCTTTGAATTCGAATTTTATTACATTTTTACCCTTTCGCAGCATTTTATCTCCGACAGCAGCAAACCAACAGCAACCTTGTCGTAACGAGAATAAAGATCATTGTGGTTTTGACAGACCTGTCACTGGCGGACACCCCACATCAACCTTATCGTAATGACTATAAAGATCACTGTGATTTTAACAGTGATGCAAAATCACAGGTAAAATAATTGCCAGCTCCTGCGCGGCCTTTCCGTGCTCTGTGGGTTAAAGCAAGACTCTTTATTCACCGAGCTGGTACACTCGCGGTATATTTTCTTTCTACCCGCTATTTGCTGTACTTGTGTCAACTTAATCGTCTCGTGTGATCGGTGGTGCGTGAACTCTGATTACTCTCCCTACTTTATAATATTTCTTGTATGTTTCATGTTCTGCGTAGCACAATTATTTAAGGTTGGATGAATGTATGGGTTGTTAATTTTTATATTATTGTATTTAGTTGTTAACCGATTTAAACCAGAAGAACTCTGTTATTAGGGAGGTTCACTATACCTGTATTTCTTTACATTTGGTAGATTTCAGTTAACAATGAACAAAAAAAGAAAACCACCAACCAGTCAGCCAGTCTTATCAAAGGGTATTCTTATTACCCAGAAACTGGATTTTGAAAGTCAAATAGGCAGTTTTTTTTTCTTTAAAAAATGTGTCAGAATATTATCATAAAGCAAATTGTACAAAAGCTCATTGCAGCTGCTCGACACTTCACACGAGCCGAGTCCTTCGGATTACAATCCCACAATCTGGAATGGAAAACGTGGATAGCATAGTTTGTAGCTGTAAACCGAATGCATGTGCTGTTGTATGGTTTTGGTGTCATGTTTGACGCGAAATTTTTATGAAATTGTTTACCGATCAGCTGTGGGGTAGTCAGAAACCCGAAAGTCTAACAATCTGTTTTACCAAGGCGTATCGTGTTACTCAGTAACTGAGTTGTGGAGGTCAGGTAGGCAGTCGCTTCATGTAAAATATTGGTATTCAGCTGCATGTAGTTAGACTGGAAGCCGACCCTTACATATTTAGAAAAAGGTTAGGCAGATTATGAAAAACTAAAAAATAAGAAAATTCTAAACCAAACTTCTATTCTTTCTTCTTCTTTTCGTGTCGATGGTACTCTTCCTCGTTGTTTTTTCTTTAATATAGTTTGAACTCAGTAGATGGCCACGTTGATTGCGCCATCAGTGGCATTCTTTAGGTCAACTTCTATTATTCTTCTAATATACACGATCCGATTGCGTCGTATAAAGTAATAAGTTTCCTCAATCAAATGTTTGGGCTAGCAAGTGTTCTGTTGTGTCCCGACGTGTTTCGACGTGTTTACACACGCTGCACACGCCCTCGCACGTCTTTGTACAGCACTAACTAACTGTGTCACAGTAATTACAATGGTTCGGGGATTTGATACGTCTGTTATCATGATATTTTAAATAAAAGCAGGTGTTAAAAGGTTTGACATTTAAGTGGGTACGCCCTTTATGTCTGGAGGCTTCTTTTAGATATTAAGTTGTGTTTACGTTTTTATTTCTGCAATGAAATCTGAAATATGGCAAATAGTTTAGCTAAATGTTTTGTGCTCCTTTGTTTTGTAATGTTAATTACCTTGCATTCTATTGTATAGAATCAAGTTCTTCTAACTTAAAAGACAAGCTTGTGGCATAATTTCTTCCCAACTAAAGTACTAGGAAGTGGTAAAAGGCGGGCGTTTTGGGAGATTGTCGTATGTCATTTCGACGTTCAAAAAGTGCTGATTCTCAGCCTAATTTGAATAATTATGAGTTTTTTTAATAGTAATTTTTTGGATGTGCCATTTTTTATAGTAATTAGATAGGAAGTCTTGGTTGGTATAGCTATCCCCTCCAAAAACTCAACGCTGTTGTCATGTTCTTACAAGGTCAGGCCTGGAGATGGCGACGCTGTCGGTGAGCAAAACATTTCAGACATTGTCACTTTTGTTAGTGATTTCGTTAATTATACTTAAAGCGTAGTAGTTTGTGGCCCTATAAGTTATCTACTGGGTGAGTTTTTTTTTACAGGCTATACATTTTTACAGGTTGTTCTACTCATGAATATGAACAACTTTCACTACGAGACCAACTTTGAAATCACGAAAACAAAATCAGCTGTTTAATACAAAAGTCCAATACCTTCTTGACCAAAATGTACGAAACAGCAGATTTTTTTTTTCGTAACCTCAGGGTTGGTTCCGTGAAAGTTGTTCATATTTATGGAACACTGTCTAAAAATTTGGAGACGGTAAAAAATCATGCTGTATAAATCGTGTTATGTTTAATATGGATTTTTAACACCTTCTCTTGTAAACGAACGACCAAGAAATTGATATACGGTTAAAAAAAACGCCATATTATGTGTCGACCGCCGTAGTACTAAACTGATTCTATTTACCTCTGTACCGTCATGAGAAACGGTGCTCAAACAAACAAACACTCGCCTGGATACAGGAGCTTTAGTAGATAAATAAAAAATAACAAATTAAATAAGATAGATGTTTGTGAGTTTATTGAACTCATTGTGATCGGTGTGTGCTCATGTTAGATAAATTCAACTTGGCAATGCTGCCACTCCCTTGGGTACATTACCAGTCAACAGCGATGCTATTCGACTTAGTTAAGTTAGGATATTATACAATTATTTTCATTAATTAATTAGGTATAAGTTCTTATTTATCGCATTAAAATATAAATATCGATATTTTCGCAAACATTGATAGGTTATTACAAAAACACTAAGATGACGCAAAAATGTAAAGTACACAGAAACTTAAGATTTATACAAAAAATCAAACGATATTAAAACTACATGTGTGCTTCTTTCATAGAATATCCATTTTTACAAAGTTAACCCTACAGGGCATAGTGTCCCACACATGGGACATACCGAAAAGCGTGTTATATTTTAAAAATGGATCCAAGTAGCGTGATCTAGTGTTGACGAGATTAACTATTATGTTTTTGAGTTTCGAATTTAGTACCAGATATTTTGGATAGATCTGAATAAACATTTATGTTTATGCATTTATGTTTTCTTCAAATCGGTAGGTACTTTGAATAAGATTAACGAGCGGCGTATAATAATCGCAAAAAAATGATAAAATTGAATTTTTCAGGGTCGAAATAATTAGTAGAGGTAAGTTCATGTTCATATTTGTCATTTTACGTGTAATCTTGTAATTTAATTTATACTACGTAACACAGATTCACATTATAATGTATCATGTGCCATACACAAAAACATACGTATCTATTGCATTATATTTTTTCTAAATATTTTTTCGACAAATGGCATCATATTTGCAGGCTAATATATTTTTTTAAGCCGATATGAAAAATCATGCTCTGTAGGGTTAAAACATACATTAGGGCCTTGTCCAAAGACGCCGCAGGCGCGCAGCGAGCCCGCTGCGAATAGCGCCGTTGACGCCATTTTGTTATTCGCGGCGAGCTCACTGCGCGCCTGCGGCGTCTTTACGGCAAGTTCGCCGCGCGCTCACTGCGAAGTCGCGGTGAACCCGCTGCGCACTCGCCTCGCTTTGGACTCGCTTGAAATTCGGCAGTGTGATAAGGCTATAAATAATTATTTAGGTAAACACTTGTAAAAGCAGTAGTTTGTTTATGAAAGTTTCAGTGTAATGTACCCAATTGAAGCTGTTAGTAATATCATGTAGAACAAGCGCGAACGTTTAACTTGTGAATGTGTCGACCGGGAGTCTGAGACGTTTTTGTGTGCTTCGAGTACTGTGTACGCTCAGAAGTAATTTAAGTTTTATTTTATTAGGGACAAAATCAGCCAATATGCTAAAGAAAATAAAGAAAATTTTTGATTAATTAATTCTTTAACTATCATAATAATTGTCAAACCTGCGAATTTATCTCCGGTTATACACGACATAAGTTTTAACGAGCTCCTAATGTGTATTTTGTTGTTGCTATGGATTTGTTTGATTTATTAATAAATAAAAAAAAAGTACTATATATTTCACTGCGCCGGCGATGCGCGCTCGCCCTGGCTGGAGGCCTTAATTTATTGAGGCATCCACAGACAAGCCCGGTTAAGTAGACGACAACCTGATAGGTTGTTGCTATTGTAGCTTTGAAAAACTAGCCTCGTGTATCCCGGGCATAAGTCTTGCACATGTCTGTGTGGAACAGTTGCGTCACGCGCAGCCCCCGTTGGTTATAAAACTGCCGTTTATGTGTGGAATAAGTGATTACATTCGCAAGTTATGACATGCATAATTTTGGAATCAAAACTAATTTTGGAGGTCTTCAGGTCGCATAGGGTCCTAAAAACCTATTCATAGACAATACTCGAGTGGGGACCGGCACTATGCGTCCCTTAATGTTTATGAATTTAAAGGCTTGTCATATGGAACGCATTGAGAAAACCCTTACTTGGCATAGTATTGCTAGTTTACTTAGATAAGTATTGTTTATGAATACTCAAATGCCAAACGCTTACCAAGGAATCACAATCGTCCAGTACCTCAACAATTCTGTAATTTGCCGATGAATTTTTCGAACAAGACAAGTTTAATTCGTTTTCAGATTACTAACAGGCGGACCAGCTATATGCCGAATATTTAGTACCAATCTCTGATAATATATTGAGCCCGAAATTGCGAATTAAGGTGATAGGCACCAGTCAATGTCGAAGGTCTGCGGTTGGCAGGCCGATAATCTGGGGCTTAAGTAGATAGGAATTTTATTAGATTTATTTTTCTGAGAAAAGGTTTTATCATTTCTGAATGAGATATTTAATTTTAATAAAGCTTTATACTTTGTAGACACCGCAATAATGCAGTCATAGTGTACAATATTTATACTAGTTTTACCTATTACGTAGTTACGTCTCACCCATTTAAAACATAAATATGAACCATACTTTTTGTATTATATTCGTATTTTTTTATTGAAATTTCATGATTTTTGAGAGATGCGACTAAACGGAAAGCAAGTCCACGTCTACACCGGATGTCGCTGAGAACCAGCGCTGGGGCTCTGTCTCGCATAGGGTTGTACCACTATGCTGGGCGATGGCCTTTTTCTTGGCTGTGACGCATATTTTCCCCAACTTGTTCTTTTTTGTGTTTGTTTCCTTTCTCTGCGTCATGTTTACCGCAAATATACGTATTTTCTTTCTTTCTGTAGGTCAGTCATATTTTTAGAAATGTTACTGTCTTTTATAAGTAGCCTGATGATAATTAAATCTTCATAGTACAGACGCCAGCGCATCAAGTTCTTACAATCTGTCAAATTTCTTTAATAGATTTTCAACGTTATCGCTAAAGTATAAAGTTCAAAGTTGATTGGGAAAATTTGACAGTTTCGGGTAGCTTGATGTGCTGGCGTCTGTACCTATTGTATATAGGTACCATTGTAGTTGTTGAAATCGACTAGACTCGTCATTTCTTCCTAGCTAGGCTTGTTGGGGCCCTTAAAATATCTAACCTGATGACACCCTAGCTAAGTTTACTGGTAACCTCAAACAACGGGCACCGCCGGCTACCAACAGGCACCGCCGCCGGCTCGCAGCCGGTCGATTGGAGGTAATCACTGTAATTGGTGTGTGTGTAATTAGTGTTTCCTAGAAAATTAGGTACTGTTTCTGAACCGATGATGCTACATTCTAAATCCGTCTTACGTTATCATAGTTGACCTTGTTGAAATGTGACTTTCGAGAAAGTTAAAATTGACGTGTCGAAGATAAAATTATCAGTTTATTCATGAGCTGTTTTTGCAGTTTTAGTAGCAGAGCTATACTTTAATTTGTATTCTAATCTTTTTGGTTGCTACACTTCATTACACTAAACGAACGTAATATTGTATGCAAACGCAGTCAGGTAGAAATCATGATACAAAATGAGCAGTCAACCGCCCAAATGTGTTTTTTTTTGTGCAGTCATGAGGCAAACTTTCCTGCTACTTTCTTACATCGGAGGAGTTTCTTACATCACTTTCTACTTGATTTTTATTTGTTGCTATCTTATGTATGTATCTGGTATACTGTGTGTTTTAGTCTGTGCTAATTAAATGTTTCTTTCTTGGAAATTCGTAGATATAAAAATATTTGAATACACAGCCCTGAAAGAAATTCAAGTGCTTCAATATAAAAATACAGGTGTCTTATTAAAAGGACAGTCACAAAGGAGGTTTACAAAACGATATTTAAACTCATCCCCTAACGGCATGTAACTTCGAGTAACGCTGTCATACCCTCAAAGCTGCCATTTTTAGGGAAAAGAGCACGAGCGGAGACATTTACTGGGTCGGAAAATTCGACCTCGAAAAGTTGAAAAGCGATACCCGCTCCTCCGTATGTGCCGGATTTGGGTACATTTTCTGTACAAAAAAGATTATTTGTTGACATGATGCGGGAGAATGGCTTTGTGTCGACACCCCAACATACCGACACTTGAGTATTTACATATTAATATAATATTATGTTATTAAACGGTAAGGCACGGGACTGACAGGTTAAGGGTCGTCTAGACTGTGTGGACGCTGGTTTAGGCTTGTCACAACATTCATTAAAATTTTCTGTTTTTGGGACGATAACTCTGAAAAAAGCTTGTAAAGGCACTTCAAAGACTTGTTTTTGTATTTATAATAATTGGAATCGAATGTCGATGACTAACGAAGTACTTTTTTGTTAAAATATATTTTGACTTTGTTTAATAAAATATGTATGAACTGTTAGCACCACGATGAAATTAAGCGAGTAATTACAGTTTAGCTTTGCATAATTATATCAATACCTAATTAATGTATGTTTTTGGCTTTTGCTGTGGAGCAGTGAAGGGTTTGACCCAGGTAGACGCTTTACTTTGTGTAAAACGTTTCATTACCACTGCTCTCAAAATGGTGAACGAAAACATCGTGAGGAAACCGGCCTGTCCCAGAACCAAAAATTAGAAGACATATGACATCTACGAGCCCGCACTGAGCCCGCGTGGGCTATAAACTATTATAACCCATTCCCTCTCGAAGACAGGAGGCCTGTGTCCCAGCAGTGGCAACTGCGTCCCAGCCGTGGGAACTATGTCCCAGCAGTGGGAATTGTGTCCCAGTACTGGGAACTCTGTCCCAGCAGTGGGAATTGTGTCCCAGTACTGGGAACTGTGTCCCAGAAGTAGGAACAGTATTGGCTGATTATCCTTTTTCCCACGGCTTCGCCCGCGTGGTTGTCGGAAAATATCCCACAGGAAGGTACTATCGTAATTTATGATTACACGCCGCACGCCAATAAAGCTCTCAGTCGGCATGATTTTTTCCGAAATTTTCATCAATCATTGTCATTTCAGCCAATTTACACAAAACCTTAATTAATTATACATCTACAACGTTCTCATGATTCATTCCGTCCATTGGTGGAAGCCGTATGAAAATCCGTTGGTTAATTTTTGAATTTATCGCGTTCAGACAGACAGACAGATGCGGTCGGGACTTTGATTTATAATACGTAGTGATTGTTTCGCTTGTTTGCAATTACAACAAATTAATACAAAGTGGTCTGCTAGATGGCGCAGTACGTAGATCAGTAGATAGTGTTACAGGAATACAGATCGATCCTGGCAGTTAACTCAGTTAATATTAATGCAAATGAGAATAATTGGCGAATTGAGCAGCGATTGGATTCACACATTAATTGGGAAAATTGTTTTGAAATATTGCTTGGTTGGTAACAGCACAGCACCCTAATTACGTAACACATTTTCAAACACCATCTGAATGATTTTGAAGGATATTGCTAATCATACGAGTATGTTCGAAAAATTTGTCTGTTCAACAACGTAAATAATGCAATGTATGTTGCGGAACTGTTAAGAGCGCGCCACTGCAGACCAACGCTAGAGATTTCGCACCTCTCGCCCCGCCCGCACCCCTATACAATACGCGGTGGTATGGCGCGCGGAGCGCCAGCGCCACGGACCGGAGCGGCGGCCGCGGTCGAGATCGATTTTGAACGGCGCGGTGACCTCGGCCACCCAGCTGATCAACAGCCATCTGTGCCGCAGACGGGCCGTGAAAATGCCGTTACTTGAATTTGAACTTGATTCGTATGGCTATAAAAACGTATTCGTAAAAAATTACCTGTCATTAAATAAAGTTCAAATTCACGGAAGTATTTCCACAGTACGACGGATCGATGTGTAAAGCTTAACATAGCTGATAAACAAACGAGCTCATTGTTGGTATACATACTTATTGGAAGCTCCGTTCATAGACCTACAAACTGACATACCACAAATATAGTAGGTAAATAGGTACAGACGCCAGCACATCAAGCTACTACAATCCGAAACTTTGTAAGTTTCCACAAATGATTTTACACGAGCTCTAACGATTTTCATATGAATTCAACGATAAAATGAATCATCAAATTGTGACGCACCCTGACGTGACACACACGCATACACACGTGACACACAGATACACACGTGACGGACACGTGACCCACACCCAAACACACGAGACTCAAATTCATACACACTTGACACACACGCACATACACGTGACACTCACCCACACACAAATATACACACGTGACACACACACATATACACACGTGTCTCCCGTGAGACACACACAGACAAATATACACCCGTAACATACACACATACAGAAGCGACACACCCATACGCACTTGACACATACGTGACACACACCCACACACACTACTACAGACGTGACGCACGTGCGTACACAAGTGACACACGTGATCCACACCCAAACACACGTGACTCACATTCATGCACACGTGACACACACGCAAACACACGTGACACACACGTGACCCGCACGCACACACACGTGACCCACACGCATACACACGTGACACACACGTGGCCCACCGCCAAACACACGTAACTCTTATTAATGCACACGTGGCACACACGGATACACACGTGACACACACGTGACCCGCACGCACACACACGCGAGCCACACGCATAAACAAGTGACACACGTGATCGACACACAAACACACGTGACTCACATTCATGCACACGTGAAACACACGCAAACACATGTGACACACAAGTGACCCGCATGCACACACACGTGACCCAAACGCATGCACACGTGGCACACACGTGACCCACACCGAAACGCATGTGACTCATATGCATACACACGTGATACACACACATACACACGTGACTCACAACCATACACACGGGAACAAACGCACACATTTGTGATTCAAACGCGAACACACGTGACACACACATACACAGGTAACACACGTGGGTCACGTGTGTGTCTCACGTGTGGATGTGTTTGTGTCAAATGTGTGTGTTTTTGAGCCACGTGTGTATGTTCGTGTGTGTCACGTGTGTATGCGTGTGTGTCATGTGTGTATGCGTGCAAGTCACGTGACACACACACATACACAAGTGAACCACACACATAAACACGTGACACAAACACATTCAACCGTGACTTACAAACATGACGCATACGCAAACACACGTGACACACACGTAACCCGCAACCAAACACACGTGACTCACATTCATACACATGTGACACACACGTGACACGCACGCACACACGCGTGGCCCACACGCAGACACACGTGACACACACGTGACCAACACCCAATCACACGTGATACACACGTGACCTACACCCAATAACACATGACCACATTCATGCACACGTGACCCACGCATACACACGTGACACACACGTGACCCACACGCATACACACGTGACACACACGTGACCCAAACTCAGACACTCGTGATTCACATTCATGCACACGTGACCCACGCATACACACGTGACACACACGTGACATACACCCGAAGACACGTGTCTCACGTTCATACACACGTGACCCACGCATACACGAGACACACACGTGACCCGCTCGCAAACACACGTGACACACACGTGACCCACACCCAAACACACGTGACTCACATTCATGCCCACGTGACGCACGTGTAAACACACGTGACACACACGTGACCCATACCCAAACACACGTGACTCTCGTTCATGCCTATTTGACGCACGCATACTCACATGACACACACGTGACCCACACGCAAATACACGTGACACACACGTGACCCACATGGACACACACGTGACTCACAATCATGCCCACGTGACGCAATTGCAAACACACGTGACACACACGTGACCCACACTGAAACACACGTGACTCACCATCATGCCCACGTGACGCACTTGCAAACACACGTGACGCACGTGCAAACACATGTGGTACACACGTGACCCGCAACCAAACACACGTGACTCGCATTCATACACACGTGACACACACGTGACCCGCAGGCACAAACACGTGACCCACACGCAGACACATGTGACACACATGTGACCCTGACCCAACCACACGTGACACACGTGAGCCACACCCAATAACACGTGACTCACTTTCATGCACACGTGCCACACACGTGAACCGCACGCATGCACACGCGACTCACACGAATACACACGTGACTCACATCCAAACACACGTGACTCACACTCATGCACACGTTACGCACGTGCAAACACACGTGACACACACGTGACCCACACTGAAACTCACGTGACTCACAATCATGTCCACGTGACGCACGTGCAAACACACGTGATAAACACGTGACCCGCAACCAAACACACGTGACTCGCATTCATACACACGTGACACACACGTGACCCACACGCAGACACTCGTGTCACACACGTGACCCACACGCAGACACTCGTGTCACACACGTGACCCACACCTAATCGCACGTGACACACACGTGACCCACACCCAATAACACGTGACACACATTCATGCACACGTGACACACACGTGAACCACACGCATACGCACGTGAATCACACGCATACACACGTGACACGCGCGTGACCCACATCCGAACACACGTGACTCACATTCATGCCCACGTGACGCACGTACAAACACGTGAAACACACGTTGCCCACAACCAGACACACGTTACTCACACGTGACCCACATCAATACACACGTGACGCACACGTGACCCACATCAATACACACGTGACACACACGTGACCCACCGCCAAACACACGTAGCTCTCATTAATGCACACGTGGCACACACGGATACACAGGTGACACACACGTGACCCACAAGCACACACACGGATACACAGGGCACACACACGTGACCCAAACGCATGCACACGTGACACACAAGTGACTCACACCCAAACACATGTGACTCATATGCGTACACACGTGACACACACATATACACACGTGACCCACAACCATACACACGTGAAACAAACGCACACACGGACATTCATGCACACGTGACACACACGTGAACCGCACGCATACGCACGTGAATCACACGCAAACACACGTGACACGCATGTGACCCACATCCGAACACACGTGACTCACAATCATGCCCACGTGACGCACGTACAAACACGTGAAACACACGTGGCCCACAACCAAACACACGTTACTCACACGTGACCCACATCAATACACACGTGACACACTCGTGACCCACACTCAGAAACTCGTGATTTACATTCATGCACACGTGACCCACGCATACACACGTGACACACACGTGACCCACACCCAAACACACGTGACTCACGTTCATACACACGTGACCCACGCATACTCGTGACACACGTGACCCGCTCGCAAACACACGTGACACACACGTGACCCGATCCAAACACACGTGACTCACTTTCATGACTACGTGACGCACGTGCTTACACACGTGACACACACGTGACCCACACCCAAACTCACGTGACTCACATTCATGCCCATGTGACGCACTCATACTCACATGACACACACGTGACCCACACGCAAATACACGTGACTCACGCGTGACCCACATGGAAACACACGTGACTCACAATCATGCCCACGTGACGCACTTGCAATCACACGTGACACACACGTGACCCACACTGAAACACAAGTGACTAACAACCATGCACACGTGACGCACGTGCAAACACATGTGGTACACACGTGAACCGCAACCAAACACACGTGACTCGCATTCATACCCACGTGACATGCACGTGACCCGCATGCACCAACACGTGTCCCACACGCAGACACATGTGACACACACGTGACCCTGACCCAATCACACGTGACACACACGTGAGCCACACCCATTAACACGTGACTCACATTCATGCACACGTGACACACACGTGAACCGCACGCATACTCACGTGACTCACAATCATGTCCACGTGACGCACGTGCAAACACACGTGACCCACACTGAAACACACGTGACTCACAATCATGCCCACGTGACGCACGTGCAAACACATGTGGTACACCCGTGACCCGCAACCAAACACACGTGACTCGCATTCATACACACGTGACACACACGTGACCCGCACGCACGAACACGTGACCCACACGCAGACACATGTGACACACACGTGACCCTGCCCCACACACCTGACACACGTGACTCACACGCATACACACGTGACTCACATCCAAACACACGTGACTCACATTTATTCACACGTGACGCAGGTGCAAACACACGTGACACACACGTGACCCACACTAAAACTCACGTGACTCACAATCATGCACACGTGACGCACGTGCAAACACACGTGATAAACACGTGACCCGCAACCAAACACGTGACTCGCATTCATACACACGTGACACACACGTGACCCGCACGCACACACACGTGACCTACACGCAGGCAGACGTGTCACACACGTGACCCACACCCAATCACACGTGACACACACGTGAACCACACCCCATAACACGTAGTGACTCACATTCACGCACACGTGACACACACGTGAACCGCACGCATACACACGTGAATCACACGCATACACACGTGGCACACACGTGACCCACATCCAAGCACACGTGGCTCACATTCATGCCCACGTGACGCACGTACAAACATGTGAACCACACGTGGCCCACAACCAAACACAAGTTACTCACACGTGACCCACATCAACACACACGTGACGCACACGTGACCCACGTCCAAACACACGTGACACACACGTGACCCACCACCAAACACACGTTAGTCTCATTAATGCACATGTGGCACACACGGATACACAGGTGACACACACGTGACCCACACGCACACACACGTGACACACACGTGACCCACATCCAAACACACGTGACCCACATTCATGCACACGTAACACACACATGATACATACGTGACACACACGTGACCCGCACGCAAACTCACGTGACACACACGTGATCGATACGCATACACACGTGACACACACGTGACCCACATCCAAACAAACGTGTCTCACATTCATGCCCACGTGACGCACGTGCAAACACGTGAAACACACGTGGCCCACAACCAAACACACGTTTTTCACACGTGACCCAAATCAATACACACGTGACGCACATGTGACCCACATCCAAAACACACGTGACACACACGTGACCCACCGCCAAACACAGGTAACTCTCATTAATGCACACGTGGCAAACACGGATACACAGGTGACACACACGTGACTCACACGCACACACATGTGACCCTAACGAATGCACGCGTGACACACAAGTGACCTACACCCAAACACATGTGACTCATATGCATACACACGTGACACACACACGTACACACGTGACCCACAACCATACACACGTAGAACAAACGCACACACGGACATTCATGAACACGTGACACACACGTGACCCGCACGCATACACACGTGACTCACACGCATACACACGTGACACACACGTGACTCACATTCATGCACACGTGACACACACGAGATAAAAACGTGACACACACGTGACCCCCGCGCAAACACACGTGACACACACGTGACCCACACCCAAACACACATGACTCACACGCATACAGACGTGACACAAACGTGACCCACACCCAAACACACGTGACTCACATGCATACACACGTGACTCATATGCAAACACACGTGACACACACACGTGACACGCACACCTTCACTTACACGTGACACGCACATAAACTAATGAACCAAACACATAAAAACGTGACACAAACACATTCATACGTGACACACACACGTGACCAACATGCACACACACGTGACCCACACGCATACACACGTGACACACACTGGACCCACACCCAAACACACGTGACTCACATTCATACACACGTGACACAGACGTGACTCGCACGCACACACACCTGGTCCACACGCATACACAAGTGACACACACGTGACCCACACCCAAACACACGTGACTCACATTCATGCACACGTGACATTCGTGCACTACAATTTTATGTACCATATTTTGTAACTACCACATTTTATGCAAATAAACGATTTTGGTTTGATTTGATTTGAGGTCTTTCTACAAAGATTCTGAGTTGAATGTCCAGGAAAAGGTGTGATCGGAATTTAAAGAACAAAAAAGTTAAAAAGTTTTATGGAAAACTCTATTAATTCTATCTCACTGAAAACTGTAAACCCGTACGAAACACAATGTTGTTTTCAAATTATCAATACATTTTCAATTCTGCGAATAAACTGTAGAACATGGACATAATGACAATTTAAACATTTTAAACAAAACTTTTGATCCAAAGGAATATAATATTAGGTGCCTCTATATGAAACATTTGTTTGTCATCATTTACCAATTTTCCGCACCGTTCAATAACTATATGTAATTATTATTATGTAAATTGTAAATTAATGTATATGTAAATTGTATATTATTATGTAAATTGTATGCTCATGACAATTCGTTTCTATGTATGTACAGTAAACGCTCAGAAGTCCATAAGCACGCTAAAGTTCACATTGCCATGAACAGTACGAGCGCGATACAGTCAATGCGTGTGCGAGTGATGTCTCAACATTCCGCAGATAACACACACTAATGAACTGTCGTCGTAATAGACGAAATAGCATGATATTTCTGTTGCATTTACAATACGCGTCTGTTCTTACCATAGCATTGCTAAAATTCGCAAGCTTCTAATATGTGCTGCTAGCTATTTGCGCTAAGCAACAGGTTCACGATCAATGAGGTCTGAGTTCGAAGCTGAATTATTATTGTTAGCCGTTTTTTTGTTTCTTTGAAACCATAATAATGTTAAGTAAAAACTTATTAGGTTTATGTTTATTTATAATGTATTCATGGTTATTATCATTTTTATAAGAAGCAAATATTAGTTATTGTATTATTATTTAAGTATTTATGTGATATTTAATTTATTTTTTCGGTTTTGGAAGGTGGAACTAAAATAGTCGTGCTAAATCATAACAAAAATGTTTATTCGTTTTGTTTATTTATAAAATTAACAATTTTGGTGACAATAATTGTGACGTCACATTCCTACTTAGATAAAAAGTTCTCTTGTAACCGTTCATAAGATTTTTTGTTGTATAGGTACCCACTTAGTCAATTCATAATAACATAACAAGGAAAGGAGGTTCTAATAACACAAATATAATTGTTGATACCCACTTATTAGAGGTATCGGTATTCAGTAAAGTTTATTGAAATGTAATATATGATTTAGACTTTATAAACATGTTTTTTTTAATGTAACGTCACAATAAATGTATTGAGGTAATAGCTTAATTTTTCATTTTCTTGACGAAAAGAAGATTGAAACTAAACCTCAATTGTTTAAGGTCATTAAATAATACGGATATGCTAATATTACTAAATATTTAATTACACCGTCTAATTATAAAAAACAAAACATTTAGATATTAATATTTTGTATAACTACATAAAAGCTAGTTCTCCTGGCCCTGCTGCACTCATCCATCCCCACATATTAATCGCAATTCGACCTGACTCTGCATTAGGGCATACGTTTTTACCACACCAGCGAGTGTTATCCTTGCGCCATAAATGAAGCCTACCCTTATGGCTGGATTTAAATGTCTTTTGATCTGAAAATATGGTAGTATTCCAGTCAAAATCTAAATAATCCCGTGCGAAACGTAATCGTTCTTGTTTATGTCGTTCTGTCAACAAGGGCTTCTTAGCTGGTCTTCTGTGCAAGCCTTCAGGGTGGAGGGCACGGCGCACAGTGGGCTGAAATTCAACTTTCATAGACATTTTCATTTAATTTTTTGAATGGCTGTTTTTTTGCATGGATGTGCTTCGGAAGACTAAGTATATGCTTATAAATATAAAATTTACGGAAAAAGATTGCAAACGGCTCACAAAGAATTTTTTTTTGAAAATGTTGTATGGAGTTGACATTAAAATCGACGATAACTCAGCTATCGCACGATTGCGCCTTATTTCCTCGTAGGTGTTTTTACTACCATTTATTTAGGATTTTTTGGCATACTACTTAACCCGGGCACTGGTGCGATTTATTTTTTAAAAATCCTTAAATATTTTTATTTTTTTATATTTATTTTTATACTATGTTTCGATCTTAGGTAAAGGTTAACGTAATATGAAGTACCTAAGTCACGTCTAGATCAATGACAGATAAATTGGGGACTAAAGTCTTGGTAGTTTTTTTATAATGGTTCATTGAATAATTTACTGTTCAATCTCTGTGATAGTAGGCCTGTGCCCCTTAATAATAAATTAGTTAGTATTGATAGCATTACGAGGACGACATGATCACGTTTGTATTTGTATAATAACATCTTATTTAAAATAAAGATTTAAATAAAGGCTGCTGACGAATAGAAAGACTCTAACCATAGAAATGCTAACAAAAACTATAAACTGTTTGAATATATCGTTAAATAAAAGTATATCTTGAATATAAGATTGTATTATATTAAAATGCAAACAAAATATAAACAATTTGAATATATGTAACAATAAAATTATATCTTGAATATAACATTTAATGATCAATAAAAAAGTTAAAAAAAAAAGATCTAATGGAAATACTTATTATTATATATTATTATAAATTAAAAGATAATGAAAAAGAATTATATAAACTAAAATTATTTTAAAAAGAATTAATTAATGGATAAAGCACTTAATTATCTACTCCGAGTCATAAGAAAGTGAAGCAGTAGTAAAGGAAGAAGAAAAAAGAATAAAGAACGAAATAGAATTTCTAAGACCATCTGTTTGCGAAAGCAATACAATTGACCACAAGCTTATGTTAACTATGGTTGATGGTAAAATATGCACATATCTTTCAGATGCGAAATCTTCAGCAACATGCTATCTTTGTTTAACAAAGCCATCTGAGATGAATAAGTTGACAGAAGTGAAAGTCAAGCCAATATCAGAGAATATGATGGAACTTGGACTTTCTCCACTTCATGCGCGCATAAATATGATGCAGTGCCTCTAGAATATTGCATACAGATTAGATTTCAAGAAGAGCGCTGCTAGAGATGCTGACCAAGAATTGATGAAGCAACGACAGAAGATGATTCAAAACCGGTTTAAAGAGGATCTAAATCTGCTTATTGATGTGGTTAAACAAGGACACGGAACAACCAACGACGGAAACACAGCCAGAAGGTTTTTTGAATTCCCCGATAAAACTGCTGAAATAACGGGGCTGGATATAGAACTTATCCGCAGGTTTGTTGTAATTTTACAGACCATAACATCAGGTGAACATATAAAGGTAGAAAAGTTCAAGGAGTATACATGGCAAACTGCTGAGAGGTTCGTGTCAATATATGGTTGGTATAATATGCCTGTTACTGTGCACAAGATATTAATACATGGAGCAGAGATTATAGCTCATAACGCAATCGTACCTATTGGGAGTCTTTCTGAGGAGGCATCGGAAGCTCGCAATAAAGATTTCAGAAGACTAAGAGAGCACCATTCCCGCAAAAAGAGCAGAGTATGTTCGAACGAGGACATTTTCAATTTCCTTCTCCTTTATTCAGATCCACTTATTTCAGCAACAAGGCCTACTATGGATGCAAAAAAGAAAAAAGCCTTGTTTGAAGAAGTATGGGATTTATTAAATATTCAAGAACCAGACAATCAAATAGAGTTCTGCGATATCACTAATTTGGATCCTGAATCGTCAGATTCTGATTCTATCAGTAGTGATGATGACTCGGAGTAGATAATTAAGTGCTTTATCCATTATTTAATTCTTTTTAAAATAATTTTAGTTTATATAATTCTTTTTCATTATCTTTTAATTTATAATAATATATAATAATAAGTATTTCCATTAGATCTTTTTTTTTTAACTTTTTTATTGATCATTAAATGTTATATTCAAGATATAATTTTATTGTTACATATATTCAAATTGTTTATATTTTGTTTGCATTTTAATATAATAAAATCTTATATTCAAGATATACTTTTATTTAATGATATATTCAAACAGTTTATAGTTTTTGTTAGCATTTCTATGGTTAGAGTCTTTCTATTCGTCAGCAGCCTTTATTTAAATCTTTATTTTAAATAAGATGTTAGTATACAAATACAAACGTGATCATGTCGTCCTCGTAATGCTATCAATACTAACTAATTTATTATTAAGGGGCATAGGCCTACTATCACAGAGATTGAACAGTAAATTATTCAATGAACCATTATAAAAAAACTACCAAGACTTTAGTCCCCAATTTATCTGTCATTGATCTAGACGTGACTTAGGTACTTCATATTACGTTAATCTTTACCTAAGATCGAAACATAGTATAAAAATAAAAATAAAAAAATAAAAATATTTAAGGATTTTTAAAAAATAAATCGCACCAGTGCCCGGGTTAAGTAGTATGCCAAAAAATCCTAAATAAATGGTAGTAAAAACACCTACGAGGAAATAAGGCGCAATCGTGCGATAGCTGAGTTATCGTCGATTTTAATGTCAACTCCATACAACATTTTCAAAAAAAAATTCTTTGTGAGCCGTTTGCAATCTTTTTCCGTAAATTTTATATTTATAAGCATATACTTAGTCTTCCGAAGCACATCCATGTAAAAAAACAGCCATTCAAAAAATTAAATGAAAATGTCTATGAAAGTTCATTTTCGGCCCACTGTGCGGCGAAGAGTTTACGATGAGGTGTCGAATAGTTCAGCAAAGTGTCTCGTTGGTGTGAATCCATTAAATTCATGCTCGCCCACCATATGTCGTCGCTGTGCCTCGCTAATAAGCGCCGGCCTTCCACTTCGGCCTTTCTCTGCCTCGTATCTTTTGATCCAGAGACTTACAGTATTCCTCTAAAACAAAAAAAAAAGTGAAATTAGGCAGCTGTAACAAAATACTAAAGTGACTTCATTTTAATATAATATAATAATATTTATTTAATATAATACCTATTCAAATATTACAACTTTGCATTTATAAATCCAATAATAAACACTAATTATTTATCTTTTAGGCCTCATGATGGACTTAATAATCAATAAAAAGAATCATCCATTGTCAACAAATAATAGGTATTTTCAAATAAAAGTTTAAGTTACAATTCATTAATATTAAATACTCACATTCAGTCCGGTTTCATTAGATATTTGTGTTCTATTAAGACCACTTTAATGCAGCCCAATAATCGTCGCCCTCACCTCAATATTAATATTTGCCTGCATTTTGAGAATAATCAATACCGCTATCTATACCACACGTCACTAACCAACAACTACAACTAAAACGACAACGGTTAAATATTCATAAAACTCATGTCTACCTCACAGAAATCTAAATTCTTTATTAAGTTTTTTACGATCTACCTTCTTTACTTTACAAAATGTGTGAACAAAGCGAACAAGATAAAGAATATTATATTACTGTCCCATTTCTTCCAATCGAGTAAAAACTTGCAAAAAGTCTACATATTCGGCGTGAGATTCGAACTCACGGCTTACTGATTCGCGCATCTATCTGCAGGCACTTAGCCGCTAGGCCACCGTGACTTGTGTTTTAACATTGAAATTATGAAGTACAATCACTTGTTGACGACAATAATGATACATGTGTCTATTCTTGAAAATAGAAGGTCGTAAGTCAAACTAAACGTCAAGCTAATGCTTTGTGAGAATGCCTATGGACTTTTGGAGGCCACTGTACATACGTTACAACTCGTATCGTAAAAATATTCGATACATTTATCTATGTACTTGTAACTTATTATTAAAAGCCAGTGATGTCGCAGTGCAGGGCAAAGGCCTCCCTACTCTCTTTCCACTTCTCTCTGTTCAAAGCTGCTCAGGACCAGTTATTGTTGAAGGAGTCCAGCTCATCCCGCCACCTCCGCCTGGGCCTGCCGCGATGTCGCTTGCCATTAAGAGGGACCCATTGGGTCGTAAGTTTGGCCCATTGGTCGCCTGACATGCGGCAGATGTGTCCAGCCCAACTTTTAACTTACAAGTACGTAAGTATCATATATTTATATGTAATTCATTTATTATTTTTTTTTAATGTAGTTTGACGCTAGCAGAATATTTATCTAAACTTAATTACACAGAGACAGAAAAATTGCTAGAAATTCTGGTATGATAATAATATTACTTCGTAATTATTTATATTTGTAAATAGCTTAATTTTTAAAGTAGTTTTTTAAACATTTTTGTAATGTTTGCTGATTTTTATAGTCGATGAAGATGTGTTTTTATTGATCTAGTTAAGATACCTGACCCATTTAATTTACGATGAAGTGATGGCCTGAAAGACAGGTTTGAATAAACCTAGATCAGGCAGGTCGCAACATATAATTTAAATTTCTAGTTAAATATCCTGTAAGTACCTCTAATTAATATACTTTAGTTGTACATCCGTTTTACTAGACACTAAGTAAATCATTGTATAAGATTATACTATATATTCACTTTCTGTAGCTATTTAAACACACCTCTTTTGTTAAAAGTATATGAATAAAAATAAAAAAAAAAATATTTAGAAATATATATGTATGTTTATCAGTTGTCTAGTACTCATAGCACAAGCTCTGCTTAGTTTGGGACTAGATGGCGTTGTGTGAAAGTTGTGGAATACTATTATTATTATTTATGGAAGCTTAGTTATATATTGAAGTGGTTCCACTTCATAGATATAAGAAAGAAGATTTCTATGTTCCACTCCAAATTATTTGGAAGGAAATATTATTGAGAAGGTAGTCGTATTATTACTTGTTACCTTATAGGTACGAGTATTTACTTAGAGTTGTCAAACTTATTAAAGTTGATCAAACAGGCACTTTTGAGATGAGGAACGAGGACGGGGAAAACTTTTGATCTTGTAGCATTGTGTATTCAGAAACGTATTTTGCTATGGAGAAGAATGGAAATCGAAGATCCAAATTCAAAGTCTACTTGTAACACTCTGCGTACATTATAACTGCATAATTAAACAAATATTCTCTTTCAAGTGACGTAATTTCTAAAAAGTATCCATAGGAGTTACAAAAAATATAATTAAAAAAATCAGATTTTTAGTAACTAGCAAAAACGTGACGCATCAAGTGTTTAGGTAACCCCCCCCCCCCCCCCCGCCCTTAACAAAACACTCCTAAACACTTTTCATGTGTCACGTTCTCAAAACGTTCAAAAGTGTTTAGGGATCAACTAAACACTTTTGATGTGTGAACAAGTTACGTGCGAAATGCATTGCTACGAATTTTCTAAAAAAAGACAAATACCTAGTTTCTTTTAGTTTTTTGTTAAAGATCACAGCGGGCCCAGTGGAACTATCAATCTCAAACTTCTATTAAAGTATTACTACAAAAACAATAGGATTCTCGTCTATTCGATATTTCGTAAACAATCGATTGTGCCGAGAATTCTATTAGCCAGCGCTTTTGTTCTGTGCCCGACGGCGCGCGACGGGGGTAAGTGAAAAACTGGGGGCTTCAAATAACCCCGACTCTCTTCATTTTGTTTGAAACCAGTTTAATATTTCTAGTGCGGGCTTTTAAGGGTTTTCACCGTATTTATTAGCTGTTGGAATTGGGTGCCATTTAATTAATGGCTGGTAAAAGTAAAAAGTACACGGTGGGCAGGCGTGGGGCACTGTCTTATGTAATTTAGACGTTCGAAAAGTGCTGATTCTCAGTTTATTTTGAATTAATTACTTTTGATTTGATTTTGTATGTGGGTATACAGCCAAAGGGTACTGGCTACTATGCAGGGTGGAATTTTGAGAATCCATATTAAAAAATAAATAGGTATGGATTCTCATTTCATTCTACGAAATGTAAAGGAAAAGTTTTCTGACTTTTCGAGTACAAACCTCGGTTGGTCCAATAGAGTTTTTTATCGTTATAAGAAACAGGATCGATTGGCATCAAAAAGTTTTTGTGTAAATTGCTCATTTTCTTGCTGACTGTACCATTTTTTCAAAATCTGTGAATGCATCCAAATTCCTCAAAAAGTTAAAGTTAGTCTCCTAAAATCGTTTTATTTATTTATTTATTTAATAATGATATAATAATAATATTCTACCAGGCAACCTTACTGTGATGCAGATACAAACAGTAGTAGGTGCAATCATGAAAATTGAGCAATAAATATAAAGATAAGCATAAACCTATTAAAAATATAAATATAAAATATACCTAATTAATTAATTAAATAAATATACATAAATACATGGAAATATTAAAAAGAAATAAGACAAACAATGAGAAAATATTAGCGTTGTGATGATACTGCCAGCTTCTTGCGAATGTGTTCGCGAACCTTCACTTTAAAGGATAATCGGTTGGTTGCCATCCTGATTCGCTGGGGGAGCGCATTCCAAGAAAGATATACAGAACGAAGAAGGAAGAGTGAATGAGGTCTGTACGGTGAGCGGAACATTGTAGAAGATTGTGTGATGAACGTAGATTTCTATTGTGGTGGGGGTAATCGTTTTCTTGTAGCTTCAAGGGATAAGGTACATATTACTGCTACGTCTCAAAGACCCACCCTGTATAGTAGGTATATCAAATTGCTTAAAATTTATTGTAATAAAAACATTTCAGCTTAACTATGTGTGGCTTTCTAGAGACTACCAACGGCTGAATCTATTAAGGACAGAGTTTGGCTTTGCCCTACTTACGAATGCTTAACCTTTAGGAATGAGCAATTCGCCTTTGGGCAACGCTTGGCTAGATATAAATTATAAGACTGTAAACGCAGGAGAAAATAAGGATAACATTTCGGAAAAACCACAGCCAACAAATCTGCGTTACTTTGCTTAAATTAATCTGACCGTAAAAACACTTTTATGTTAAAATCAAAGCTGTTTACTTAGGCTGTTTGTTTAGCGTTGAAAATAAAACGGGTCCCTCGATATTATAAAGACTAAATTAGATAAGCAGTAACAAATATTTAAATTTGTAATTACTTTGAATAGAAAATCAAGTTGCCAACAAGGCGTTAATGGCGAATTAACATTTTAACCGTTTTTGATGTTATTTTGATGGATGAGACAGGCCGGCGATCCAACGAAGACTCGTAAGTCCAGCCGTGGACTAAGGAGGTTGTTTTTATACAAGTAAGTTAGTTGGTAGTAATGAGTAAGTAGCGACTTTATTTCTTCTCGTCTATTGTTCCACATTGTCTCAAGACGAAAGGCTTTGACATGTGCGTGTTGCCAATGATGACCTATGGCATTAAAACCTGGTTCCGCAAAGACCGCAGGACGGCCCGTTCACCACCTTGCCGCTGTGAGCGGCAGCTAAGCGCGGGGGCGGCGAGCGGTAAGATCAAAAGTATGAAAATGTTGAAGCACGCCACGAGACGCCGCTCACAGCGAAAACGCGCGCGGTTTTTTCCGAGCGAATCGCTACAGCGGCGCGCGGTGCGGCGAGCGGCAGGAACAAAAGTACAAGTTAATGAGTGCGACGCCACGAAACAGAGCGGCGCGGACAGCGGTGTAGCAGTGACGTACTCACTGGCGTAGTTATAAACAAAAAAAATTAGACGATTTTGTGGCGGAAATGGATACCGAGGCATTTATCACTGAAATTTTAAATCGACCGCCTATATATATAAATATTTATATATTTAATCTACATATATATATTCTGTAATCTTCGTATAGGTCACGAAATTCGCCATTTAAATACCGATTTTTATTCAGTTCGTGCACTCCTTCTCTCATATTAAGAATATCTTGTTTTAAAAATGTACTTACTGCTTTCTAAACAGAAAAGGGATAATTTTGATAACGCCATGATTTTGAGCACGCTTTGACTGCCTAAATACGTCCACCGCGGCCGCTGCGTGTAAAACCCACCGCTTGCCGCTCGCCGCGCCGCGCGCCGCTAAGGCCGAAGTCGTGGCCAGGCCGGGAGTCCGCTGGATGCCGGAAGCACTCAACCGGTCGAAGTGGCGGTGCTTGGGGAAGGCGTATGTCCAGCAGTGTACGTCTTTCGGCTAAAATGATGATGATTGAGTAAGTAGGGCCAACGAAGCTATCACATGTAAATGTCATTTATATATCAAAAATACCATTCATTATCACAGTCAAGCAGCTTAAGACTTGAACTCAAACTAAATTCAAGAATAATTAGTACTTAAACTCATATTAATATAGCACAAAGTTCTATGAAACTCATTGGAGTTGCATCACAACTATCAAATTGAGTTTAGTCGTAAATTGGACAACGGAATGAAGATTCCAACAGGCGTGACTCCCTTGGGGACATTAAGCGGATAAGATACAGAAGGTACACTTTAACAAATCACTGTCAACTGTCTCGACTATTATAGGGTTCTCCTACAGCATAGGTTCTCAACTTTATTTTGCCTACCGCCTACTTTGACAATATATTTTTTTTTAGAGCCCTCCAATTTTGTTTAGTTGCCATCTGTCGGGAATCAGAAATAGCTATTGCCACGATTATATTTAAACGTGTAATGTTATATAGTTGTAAGATAGGATATATACTTATCTGTGGGTCTTCTACTGGCCCCCTGAAAGACTCAAACGGCCACGAGGGGGCGTTATCACCCACGTTGAGAACATAAAAATATCCTACAGTGTAGATACCTGTTTTAACGAAATAGTAAGTCATTGTTATAATGATTGATGTAAGGGCATATCATAGCATCACGCCTGTGATCCCCAGGGTTAGGCAGAGATGTACATAAAGCAACACACACATTGCTTCAGTTATGTTAAAGTCACATGTAATAGCTAACAAAATGTGGACGTTACTTAGTCCGAAATAAACAAATTGTTTTTATTTGTGGCTGTTGCCAGTGCCACAAATCCCCAATAACAATTTACTCGACATGAAAATCGAACCCAAAACTCTCAAAAGGAATGTGTTACTCACCAATGGGTAGTCAGAATGATGGCCCGTATTAACGCCTTATTTACTTTTTGATTGGTTGCTTCGTGTTAAGAGAAATGTATCACGAAATTTATTGTTTATGATAGATTGAGTCTTCATTGGCTATGAAAAAAAGAAACTTTAGCGTTACGTCGATAAATTTGTTCGTGTTTAAGTTAAAGATGCTTGCAGATTAAAACATAGCATAATCAGCCTACAATGTTCCCACTGCTGGGACACAGGCCTCCGCTGTGAGAGGGAGTGGGCCGTAATCCACCACGCGGGCGCAGTGCTGCTTGGAGGATGTCATATGTCTTCGAATTTTTGGTTCTAGGTCATGCGTAACCGGCATCGATGTTTCCCTTCGTTTTGAGAGCAGAGGTGGTGAAAATACGAGTCTTTACACAAAGTAAAGCGCCAGGCTGGCCCACAACCCGTAAGTCGGAGCCCTTATCATAGGGCCAGCACTGCTCTCTAATGCGTGCTGAATAAAACACATAACTCTTCACCTTTCTATACTTTATTTTAGAAGCTGTACTTTGATTATGATCGCATTTTTATTTTTATTTGTATTGTTTATGTCTTATTATTCAATAAGTATGCAAAATTGCAATATTGTTCGTCTTGTAATTTAATTTTCCTTTTTTTATTAATTAAAGATTTAGAAGTATTTTGCTATAATTTACTTCTATTTTTGCCTTTAGTTTTACTATTATTACGTGTTATCATACACAGAAGCTGTTGCTGTACCTTAATAAATAAATAAATAATTTAGAAAAGGCTTCTTGTTGTAATAGGTAGTCTACATTCCGCAATACGTCAAGCGTTTGTCGGTATGATAAATTTTTTTGGTCCCTTAACGACTATATTAGATAAAAAACGCGAATAAGCCTTCTGTAACACATATTTACAGCACATACCCCCTGGAGGTACCCTTGGATTGAATGCGTCAAACTTTCCTCCGGCAAAGTTTAGGTATAATGACATTTTGCCGCCCTGAGGGACCAATCAGACTGTTGCTCAAACGTTTTGAGAGAAACCGTGCGGACTTAATGTATTGACGAGTCTACGGCTTAATCTTTGACGAGTTTTGTTGAGAAAGTGCCAATAGCGAAGGGTTGGGGCAGGTTGAGTTTGAACTAGCGATATTGAACCTTATAATTGTGTGCTTTTTATATTTATGGCATCTCGCAGTTCAACCTATGAGGTTGTCGTCTGCTTAACCGGACCTGCCTGTATTAGTTGTGTGCGGAAGTGTTTTATTGCACAGGGTTTTTTGGCGTGTCAAGAGAACAATTTTAAACCTAATGTATACTTATAACCTGACATATTTACAACACATTGTCAATTTTCTTACTTTATGCTTGACACAAGGCATAAATATGTTAAGCACTCCAAGGGTAATTTTTACTTGAACCTTTTTATTTTTACGACTACGTCATTGCCAACATTTTGAATGAAAATGGCAGTTTTAAAATGTGACTGGAGCCCGCTAAGAATGAGGGAAAAGAATTTGTTTTGTTTTTATCGCTCCTTGGCCATGTTTGGATATGAAAAATTAATTTAACATCGCAGATGCACTGCATGTTAAGTATTTACAACAAGGATTTAAAGAGCTTCTATTAAGTAGAGTCGAGTGTTATATCTACATACTTACCGCCATCTTCATCGCACTTAGTTCGTCTTGATAATTGTGTCAACTTACCTGAAAAAAAAAACAAAAGGATTTAAATGAGTATGTTTTTTTTTGCATTTCGACGTTAAATTTTAATTAAGTTTTACGCCATGTACTTTTTATTGGTACAAACATCTCAACCCACTTTGTGTCTTCAAATAAAAAAGAAAAGCAAGATTTTTTCAAAAGTTCCAAGTTTTGTTTCTTTACAAACTGTTGAAAAGGTTTTCTTATATTTTTAGGAAATTTAAATATTCTTAAATGTTAAGTCGGGCGAGACTGCTGAATATCTAGACGGAGACTAACGATGTTTTAAAAACGTCTCATTTAGAATTTTAATAAAGAACTATATTTTATCTGCGGCTCTACTCGCACCATTTGCTTAAAATTTTGGGGTTAAAAGTACAAACGAAAAGCAATATTTTACAGCAGTATTACAATATTTTAAGCAGTATACGCACAGCAGTATATACAGCAGTATTACGCAAAAAACAAAAACACGGTTTTGTAATAAACAAGTTCGGTATTTTTACGTGATAATAAAACACAATTTCTAAAAAAGTTTAGAAAAAATACGTTACATAGGTAGAATATGCACTGGATTATACAGCGTGTATCAGAAATATGTGGTCATATTTAATAATTTGGTACAGACCATCGAACTGAACAACTTTCTCCATGGGACCAATATCGTAATCGCGAAAAAATAAACAGCTCTCCCAAACATTTGGGTTGAGTAGGTATTGAAGTGTTGTATGGGACAGCTGATTTTTTTCTCAAAACTCGATGAGTCATAATTTTCCCCAGACCCTACCTATTTTTCCCAGCAGGTAGGTACGTCAATTTCCCTAGGTTGTGAGTCAAACCGCAGGCCACAATATTTACTCAATATTAAATCATGTACTGTCCTGGGACCGCTCGTTACGTAGGTGTAGGCCTTAGATTTACATATCTTGAGGAATTTTTAATCCCATAATGTCGGTTGTTAAGTCAAAATTATACACAGAAGTAACTGTATAAGCGAGTAGGCGAGTTCATCAGTGATCCCCCACGTTACGTAACCACACCTTGCGAAGGTTTTTAATAAAAACATCATGGCGCCGGCGAATAAATTGATTAATATTATTCACTGGTTCTACCCACATTTTATGCTCTTGTTCAGAATATTTTTATAGATTATAAAACAAATTACGTATTTGTACTGCTGGCTTCTGTTATTTGTATCTATTTTATCAGCGGTGTTTGTACACCGATATACAAAACACTCTCATACCTATACAGGGCTTTTTAGACCCTGTCCACTACAATAGATATGATAGAATACCCAATTATGCTACCATATTTTTTATACCGATATTCCTACGGGATCGAGACTTATACGGGTGAAACCGCGGGATACAAATAGAATAACACACATATCGAAGTAAAAGTGAGACTATGACAAATACTTAATAACGAAAATACACAGTGCGGTGTGCGTCTCAAGGTTGTACCAAATGGGAGTCCGCTGATATTCTGCTGGGTCCCTGCAGTGACACACGGACGTTGAGCAGACGAGATAAATTGGTGTTGTGACAGTGTTATGAGTGAAATTATGTAACTATACTCAACACTTTAACTATGTATTCTACAGTAAAGTTTTGATTGGGAAACATTCTTGTTCGTAGGTGTGTTAATATTGTATTTTGATTACTTGATTATATCGCTCATCCAATAGAACAATGACGTAATTACGTTTTAGCTATTTTACTGGAGAACGTTTTAAAAGTTTGAAATTGAAAATATATCATATTTTCAATGATTATGCTAACATATTTAATATTTTTATGTATGTTACTTTAATATCAATAATAATTTGTAATAATTTCATGAAAAAACTCAAGAAAACATTTTCGTAATTACGTGGTTGTTCTATTGGATGAGCGATATTATTTATAAAGTTATATGCAGATACAATGTGTAAATTAATAATTTTATATTTATAGAGGCAATGACACAGCAACTTTTATCCAGTGCCAAAATATTAAAAGCTGCAGATGTAATGAATGGGCAAATATAATATTCTTCCAGATCGTATTTCGGCCATCGCGGCCAATCTCAACGGAAAGTGACGGAGACTAGCCTTTGGCGAGGGAAATATTATAGTACAGACATAGTGCAGAGTGCACCTGTCTTTTCCCACTTTCATAGTCCGATGGGACGGCACGCAATCCAACACGATTGGAGAGAGATCAGGCTTAACGTACTTTCTGTGGTACGGGGCTATCACACCACCAACTTCCTGTTACTAAGAAATGCATAGTGGAAAAATGCAATAACCGTTTGCTAGACCACACGGTCAGCAAAATTGGATCGCATTTGATTGAGTTAGAGTGGACTGCCAACAACGCCAAAGATATCAATACCTTTAGACATATCAGCACCCTAATTGCGTAACAGTTTCAATCACAATCTGAAGTATTTTGGAGGAAATTCGTAATCCATTACAGAAGTTTAAAAAATTAGTTTGCTCTATAACACAATGTATGTTGTTGAAATTATCAAAATGAATGACATTGCGATTGTAAGTACGCACCTACCCCGCAGATATTGGATCTACACTCCTGTGGTCGCGTGTTGCTGTATTTTTGAGGTGCGTTTGTAGTAATCAGGTATCCATGGGTAGAGCCAGGAGATTGTTAGATGCAGTTTTATAAAAACTATGTATTTCTATGTCAATTTCTCTTTCAACTTAATACAGGCTACACACGTAACAATATGCTTGCACAAAATTGGATTTGCACAAGTATATTATACATTACCGTGTGTTGGATGAATTAGCACAAGTACCCGAGCCACACACCGTGACATCGAATGACACCGAATGGAAATTCTTGCACAAGTATGCACTTGTGCAAGTATTTCGTGACCGTGCCGTACCGTGACATGTACCGCCGATTCGAAAAGAAGAAGATAAGGGGCCTGAGGGCCCCTTATCTACGTTTCGGATATCTATATCCGAAACGTTTTGGCAACCGGCGGCATATCGGTCATCCGTCGTAACGTCACCGCACGCTTTTGGTAGCGTGTGAGTGTGACGTTTTGAAAAGACCGTAGCCTTAGCGTTCTTTTTGACTTGTTTTCGATTCTTTCAAATCCGAATGGCGCGTTCAAACAAAAAAAAAAAAAACCAACAAACTCTAGTACTCACAGATTTCTCTGAAGAATACTTAATGATTTTTTAACCTAACAAAGCATCGATATTTGACACATACCATTAATTAATCACATCTACTGTTAAAAGGTGCGCTGACGTAAATTAATGATTACGGGTCGCGAAGGTTTTGTGGCTCTTCATATAACCAAGTTTTCGGGAAGAGAGGTCGACGATCGCGGTATGACTTGATACGTGAGAATTGCAGGCTTCCAGGGGGGCAATGAGGTGAAGGGGCTGTATTGCCCCCCTCCCCTCGTCACGGGGAAATCATGAGCGTGAAGTTTGAGAGACCAAGTCAGTGTTTTTTTTTTTTTTCTGTTAAATGGCGATCGTGCTTTGAGTTTCTACGACGCTCAACATGATAACATAACAAAGCGACTGTAATCTCCGAAGTGTTAGGCAGAGGGGTACCTAACCACCTGTAGTACACTTATATGTCGCCCAACATGAAGTGTACTGCAGCTAAATTATGACTATTTAAGCCGGTTCCTACTTACGACGGTTACTAGTCTACCCTTTTACTTTAATATTCTTATCGCCATCTTGTCTCCGTTTTAATTAAAGTTAAATCAGATATATCGTCGTCACCAACAAATATCTATAGCGATACCGGTTTGAACTGCTTTAAACCAATTGAAACCGCCTGTAACCGGTGCGGACCGGAAGCGAGCGACGTTTTAATTAAACTTCATGTCAAAATATCGCAATGGCCGCTTTTATTAGGCCTTTGTACCGGTAGCATGTCAGTTTGTTTGTGAATATTTGCGTTGGACATGTTCTAGTTAGATTACATAGAGAACTTTTACTGTTATTATTAAATCAAGCAATTGCCCATGACTCCTCTTCTGGCCGGTGTACAACTGATTGTTTTTTTTTCGAATTGCGCTTTTGTATTGAGCCACAATGGCTGAAGTTTCGATTATGGATTCTGTTAAAAAATACATGCTAGTTTTGTCTTGAGTTCTTGACCGAGTCAGCTGTAGGTACCTACTTAATAGGTAAGTCGGTCACTTCATAGTCAAATAATTTATTTCATAAGCACATAAAAGGCACTTTTGAACGTCAAAATATATAATACAAAAAAATAGAATTGATTCTAGCCGCCCCTTCCAAAAGGTAGTTTCGTACGGAGAAGAATGGGTAAGAAACTCCATCGTTACTCTTTTAAATTTTTTTACAATATTTTCTTATACTAGCCTACGCTGTCCCACTCCTGGCCAAAGACCTCCCTCCAGTACAAAGCAAGTTTCCAAAGGCCTCCCTCCACTCCACTCCACTCCGCAGCAAGTTTCCAAAAAATACTGTAGATGGAACTGACGAAGGCTGTACAAGATGGAAGCATTTTCACAAAAATAACATTTTTAAGTAAAGTATAAACCAATATTAATTTGATTGATATATTAATTTTATTCTGAGTAATAAAACCCAGTTCACGTTTTTCCTTTAAAGTAATTATGATTTCTACCTGGAAAAACATCCTTTGATCTTTCAATAAGTGCCGAACATTACTTTCAGCCTGAATTTCTGAAAGGTATTTTTTTAACTACTTCAGAAAGTAAGCAGAGGTATACCTACAAGGAGTTTATAACTTTATGCCTAGACCACTTCAGTATAGGCTGTATTTTTTTCATGTATTTAAAAATTTTATCCTGTTAAATTATCTTAAAAGTTCTTGATTAAGGGTCAAACTTTAAGATTCTTCTTTCGTCGAAATATGATTTTTGAGGGCTCCGCGCCCAAAGAAGCCCACGGGAGCCCCGTGGCGTTGGCTTCTTTAAGCAAAAGTGGGCTATTTGGCAACACCCGATGATAGCTCTTGTTTCTTTTTGTTGCCGAATCACGTCGCAGTAATTAATTGTCGTAGTAGGGTAGGACAACAAAAGGTTGGAAATATTGTTTAAACTAGGATATAACTATGTAGGTACGTCTTTTGTTTAGTTTTTATTGCATGTACCCATGTGTTCATTTTATCTTAGGTGCTGAAATGAAAATGAGGTAACTATCTCCCTGCCTCCATGACAAATGTTATCACTATAGGCACGATATCTTGCTCTATTCTATAGAAAATTCTTATCTCGTTTCGACACAAGTATTATCAGACGATCGAACATGGTTAGGCCCGGACAACGGGTTTGGTTCGGGAGTCCGCTGGATGCCGGAAGCACTCAACCGGTCGAAGTGGCGGTGCTTGGGGAAGGCGTATGTCCAGCAGTGTACGTCTTTCGGCTAAAATGATGATGATTGAGTAAGTAGGGCCAACGAAGCTATCACATGTAAATGTCATTTATATATCAAAAATACCATTCATTATCACAGTCAAGCAGCTTAAGACTTGAACTCAAACTAAATTCAAGAATAATTAGTACTTAAACTCATATTAATATAGCACAAAGTTCTATGAAACTCATTGGAGTTGCATCACAACTATCAAATTGAGTTTAGTCGTAAATTGGACAACGGAATGAAGATTCCAACAGGCGTGACTCCCTTGGGGACATTAAGCGGATAAGATACAGAAGGTACACTTTAACAAATCACTGTCAACTGTCTCGACTATTATAGGGTTCTCCTACAGCATAGGTTCTCAACTTTATTTTGCCTACCGCCTACTTTGACAATATATTTTTTTTTAGAGCCCTCCAATTTTGTTTAGTTGCCATCTGTCGGGAATCAGAAATAGCTATTGCCACGATTATATTTAAACGTGTAATGTTATATAGTTGTAAGATAGGATATATACTTATCTGTGGGTCTTCTACTGGCCCCCTGAAAGACTCAAACGGCCACGAGGGGGCGTTATCACCCACGTTGAGAACATAAAAATATCCTACAGTGTAGATACCTGTTTTAACGAAATAGTAAGTCATTGTTATAATGATTGATGTAAGGGCATATCATAGCATCACGCCTGTGATCCCCAGGGTTAGGCAGAGATGTACATAAAGCAACACACACATTGCTTCAGTTATGTTAAAGTCACATGTAATAGCTAACAAAATGTGGACGTTACTTAGTCCGAAATAAACAAATTGTTTTTATTTGTGGCTGTTGCCAGTGCCACAAATCCCCAATAACAATTTACTCGACATGAAAATCGAACCCAAAACTCTCAAAAGGAATGTGTTACTCACCAATGGGTAGTCAGAATGATGGCCCGTATTAACGCCTTATTTACTTTTTGATTGGTTGCTTCGTGTTAAGAGAAATGTATCACGAAATTTATTGTTTATGATAGATTGAGTCTTCATTGGCTATGAAAAAAAGAAACTTTAGCGTTACGTCGATAAATTTGTTCGTGTTTAAGTTAAAGATGCTTGCAGATTAAAACATAGCATAATCAGCCTACAATGTTCCCACTGCTGGGACACAGGCCTCCGCTGTGAGAGGGAGTGGGCCGTAATCCACCACGCGGGCGCAGTGCTGCTTGGAGGATGTCATATGTCTTCGAATTTTTGGTTCTAGGTCATGCGTAACCGGCATCGATGTTTCCCTTCGTTTTGAGAGCAGAGGTGGTGAAAATACGAGTCTTTACACAAAGTAAAGCGCCAGGCTGGCCCACAACCCGTAAGTCGGAGCCCTTATCATAGGGCCAGCACTGCTCTCTAATGCGTGCTGAATAAAACACATAACTCTTCACCTTTCTATACTTTATTTTAGAAGCTGTACTTTGATTATGA
The DNA here is from genome assembly GCA_949629135.1 of Eremobia ochroleuca. Lineage (NCBI taxonomy): Eukaryota > Metazoa > Arthropoda > Insecta > Lepidoptera > Noctuidae > Eremobia > Eremobia ochroleuca. Next base: position 20,533,924 of record OX451395.1, on the reverse strand, counting down.
TCGCATTTTTATTTTTATTTGTATTGTTTATGTCTTATTATTCAATAAGTATGCAAAATTGCAATATTGTTCGTCTTGTAATTTAATTTTCCTTTTTTTATTAATTAAAGATTTAGAAGTATTTTGCTATAATTTACTTCTATTTTTGCCTTTAGTTTTACTATTATTACGTGTTATCATACACAGAAGCTGTTGCTGTACCTTAATAAATAAATAAATAATTTAGAAAAGGCTTCTTGTTGTAATAGGTAGTCTACATTCCGCAATACGTCAAGCGTTTGTCGGTATGATAAATTTTTTTGGTCCCTTAACGACTATATTAGATAAAAAACGCGAATAAGCCTTCTGTAACACATATTTACAGCACATACCCCCTGGAGGTACCCTTGGATTGAATGCGTCAAACTTTCCTCCGGCAAAGTTTAGGTATAATGACATTTTGCCGCCCTGAGGGACCAATCAGACTGTTGCTCAAACGTTTTGAGAGAAACCGTGCGGACTTAATGTATTGACGAGTCTACGGCTTAATCTTTGACGAGTTTTGTTGAGAAAGTGCCAATAGCGAAGGGTTGGGGCAGGTTGAGTTTGAACTAGCGATATTGAACCTTATAATTGTGTGCTTTTTATATTTATGGCATCTCGCAGTTCAACCTATGAGGTTGTCGTCTGCTTAACCGGACCTGCCTGTATTAGTTGTGTGCGGAAGTGTTTTATTGCACAGGGTTTTTTGGCGTGTCAAGAGAACAATTTTAAACCTAATGTATACTTATAACCTGACATATTTACAACACATTGTCAATTTTCTTACTTTATGCTTGACACAAGGCATAAATATGTTAAGCACTCCAAGGGTAATTTTTACTTGAACCTTTTTATTTTTACGACTACGTCATTGCCAACATTTTGAATGAAAATGGCAGTTTTAAAATGTGACTGGAGCCCGCTAAGAATGAGGGAAAAGAATTTGTTTTGTTTTTATCGCTCCTTGGCCATGTTTGGATATGAAAAATTAATTTAACATCGCAGATGCACTGCATGTTAAGTATTTACAACAAGGATTTAAAGAGCTTCTATTAAGTAGAGTCGAGTGTTATATCTACATACTTACCGCCATCTTCATCGCACTTAGTTCGTCTTGATAATTGTGTCAACTTACCTGAAAAAAAAAACAAAAGGATTTAAATGAGTATGTTTTTTTTTGCATTTCGACGTTAAATTTTAATTAAGTTTTACGCCATGTACTTTTTATTGGTACAAACATCTCAACCCACTTTGTGTCTTCAAATAAAAAAGAAAAGCAAGATTTTTTCAAAAGTTCCAAGTTTTGTTTCTTTACAAACTGTTGAAAAGGTTTTCTTATATTTTTAGGAAATTTAAATATTCTTAAATGTTAAGTCGGGCGAGACTGCTGAATATCTAGACGGAGACTAACGATGTTTTAAAAACGTCTCATTTAGAATTTTAATAAAGAACTATATTTTATCTGCGGCTCTACTCGCACCATTTGCTTAAAATTTTGGGGTTAAAAGTACAAACGAAAAGCAATATTTTACAGCAGTATTACAATATTTTAAGCAGTATACGCACAGCAGTATATACAGCAGTATTACGCAAAAAACAAAAACACGGTTTTGTAATAAACAAGTTCGGTATTTTTACGTGATAATAAAACACAATTTCTAAAAAAGTTTAGAAAAAATACGTTACATAGGTAGAATATGCACTGGATTATACAGCGTGTATCAGAAATATGTGGTCATATTTAATAATTTGGTACAGACCATCGAACTGAACAACTTTCTCCATGGGACCAATATCGTAATCGCGAAAAAATAAACAGCTCTCCCAAACATTTGGGTTGAGTAGGTATTGAAGTGTTGTATGGGACAGCTGATTTTTTTCTCAAAACTCGATGAGTCATAATTTTCCCCAGACCCTACCTATTTTTCCCAGCAGGTAGGTACGTCAATTTCCCTAGGTTGTGAGTCAAACCGCAGGCCACAATATTTACTCAATATTAAATCATGTACTGTCCTGGGACCGCTCGTTACGTAGGTGTAGGCCTTAGATTTACATATCTTGAGGAATTTTTAATCCCATAATGTCGGTTGTTAAGTCAAAATTATACACAGAAGTAACTGTATAAGCGAGTAGGCGAGTTCATCAGTGATCCCCCACGTTACGTAACCACACCTTGCGAAGGTTTTTAATAAAAACATCATGGCGCCGGCGAATAAATTGATTAATATTATTCACTGGTTCTACCCACATTTTATGCTCTTGTTCAGAATATTTTTATAGATTATAAAACAAATTACGTATTTGTACTGCTGGCTTCTGTTATTTGTATCTATTTTATCAGCGGTGTTTGTACACCGATATACAAAACACTCTCATACCTATACAGGGCTTTTTAGACCCTGTCCACTACAATAGATATGATAGAATACCCAATTATGCTACCATATTTTTTATACCGATATTCCTACGGGATCGAGACTTATACGGGTGAAACCGCGGGATACAAATAGAATAACACACATATCGAAGTAAAAGTGAGACTATGACAAATACTTAATAACGAAAATACACAGTGCGGTGTGCGTCTCAAGGTTGTACCAAATGGGAGTCCGCTGATATTCTGCTGGGTCCCTGCAGTGACACACGGACGTTGAGCAGACGAGATAAATTGGTGTTGTGACAGTGTTATGAGTGAAATTATGTAACTATACTCAACACTTTAACTATGTATTCTACAGTAAAGTTTTGATTGGGAAACATTCTTGTTCGTAGGTGTGTTAATATTGTATTTTGATTACTTGATTATATCGCTCATCCAATAGAACAATGACGTAATTACGTTTTAGCTATTTTACTGGAGAACGTTTTAAAAGTTTGAAATTGAAAATATATCATATTTTCAATGATTATGCTAACATATTTAATATTTTTATGTATGTTACTTTAATATCAATAATAATTTGTAATAATTTCATGAAAAAACTCAAGAAAACATTTTCGTAATTACGTGGTTGTTCTATTGGATGAGCGATATTATTTATAAAGTTATATGCAGATACAATGTGTAAATTAATAATTTTATATTTATAGAGGCAATGACACAGCAACTTTTATCCAGTGCCAAAATATTAAAAGCTGCAGATGTAATGAATGGGCAAATATAATATTCTTCCAGATCGTATTTCGGCCATCGCGGCCAATCTCAACGGAAAGTGACGGAGACTAGCCTTTGGCGAGGGAAATATTATAGTACAGACATAGTGCAGAGTGCACCTGTCTTTTCCCACTTTCATAGTCCGATGGGACGGCACGCAATCCAACACGATTGGAGAGAGATCAGGCTTAACGTACTTTCTGTGGTACGGGGCTATCACACCACCAACTTCCTGTTACTAAGAAATGCATAGTGGAAAAATGCAATAACCGTTTGCTAGACCACACGGTCAGCAAAATTGGATCGCATTTGATTGAGTTAGAGTGGACTGCCAACAACGCCAAAGATATCAATACCTTTAGACATATCAGCACCCTAATTGCGTAACAGTTTCAATCACAATCTGAAGTATTTTGGAGGAAATTCGTAATCCATTACAGAAGTTTAAAAAATTAGTTTGCTCTATAACACAATGTATGTTGTTGAAATTATCAAAATGAATGACATTGCGATTGTAAGTACGCACCTACCCCGCAGATATTGGATCTACACTCCTGTGGTCGCGTGTTGCTGTATTTTTGAGGTGCGTTTGTAGTAATCAGGTATCCATGGGTAGAGCCAGGAGATTGTTAGATGCAGTTTTATAAAAACTATGTATTTCTATGTCAATTTCTCTTTCAACTTAATACAGGCTACACACGTAACAATATGCTTGCACAAAATTGGATTTGCACAAGTATATTATACATTACCGTGTGTTGGATGAATTAGCACAAGTACCCGAGCCACACACCGTGACATCGAATGACACCGAATGGAAATTCTTGCACAAGTATGCACTTGTGCAAGTATTTCGTGACCGTGCCGTACCGTGACATGTACCGCCGATTCGAAAAGAAGAAGATAAGGGGCCTGAGGGCCCCTTATCTACGTTTCGGATATCTATATCCGAAACGTTTTGGCAACCGGCGGCATATCGGTCATCCGTCGTAACGTCACCGCACGCTTTTGGTAGCGTGTGAGTGTGACGTTTTGAAAAGACCGTAGCCTTAGCGTTCTTTTTGACTTGTTTTCGATTCTTTCAAATCCGAATGGCGCGTTCAAACAAAAAAAAAAAAAACCAACAAACTCTAGTACTCACAGATTTCTCTGAAGAATACTTAATGATTTTTTAACCTAACAAAGCATCGATATTTGACACATACCATTAATTAATCACATCTACTGTTAAAAGGTGCGCTGACGTAAATTAATGATTACGGGTCGCGAAGGTTTTGTGGCTCTTCATATAACCAAGTTTTCGGGAAGAGAGGTCGACGATCGCGGTATGACTTGATACGTGAGAATTGCAGGCTTCCAGGGGGGCAATGAGGTGAAGGGGCTGTATTGCCCCCCTCCCCTCGTCACGGGGAAATCATGAGCGTGAAGTTTGAGAGACCAAGTCAGTGTTTTTTTTTTTTTTCTGTTAAATGGCGATCGTGCTTTGAGTTTCTACGACGCTCAACATGATAACATAACAAAGCGACTGTAATCTCCGAAGTGTTAGGCAGAGGGGTACCTAACCACCTGTAGTACACTTATATGTCGCCCAACATGAAGTGTACTGCAGCTAAATTATGACTATTTAAGCCGGTTCCTACTTACGACGGTTACTAGTCTACCCTTTTACTTTAATATTCTTATCGCCATCTTGTCTCCGTTTTAATTAAAGTTAAATCAGATATATCGTCGTCACCAACAAATATCTATAGCGATACCGGTTTGAACTGCTTTAAACCAATTGAAACCGCCTGTAACCGGTGCGGACCGGAAGCGAGCGACGTTTTAATTAAACTTCATGTCAAAATATCGCAATGGCCGCTTTTATTAGGCCTTTGTACCGGTAGCATGTCAGTTTGTTTGTGAATATTTGCGTTGGACATGTTCTAGTTAGATTACATAGAGAACTTTTACTGTTATTATTAAATCAAGCAATTGCCCATGACTCCTCTTCTGGCCGGTGTACAACTGATTGTTTTTTTTTCGAATTGCGCTTTTGTATTGAGCCACAATGGCTGAAGTTTCGATTATGGATTCTGTTAAAAAATACATGCTAGTTTTGTCTTGAGTTCTTGACCGAGTCAGCTGTAGGTACCTACTTAATAGGTAAGTCGGTCACTTCATAGTCAAATAATTTATTTCATAAGCACATAAAAGGCACTTTTGAACGTCAAAATATATAATACAAAAAAATAGAATTGATTCTAGCCGCCCCTTCCAAAAGGTAGTTTCGTACGGAGAAGAATGGGTAAGAAACTCCATCGTTACTCTTTTAAATTTTTTTACAATATTTTCTTATACTAGCCTACGCTGTCCCACTCCTGGCCAAAGACCTCCCTCCAGTACAAAGCAAGTTTCCAAAGGCCTCCCTCCACTCCACTCCACTCCGCAGCAAGTTTCCAAAAAATACTGTAGATGGAACTGACGAAGGCTGTACAAGATGGAAGCATTTTCACAAAAATAACATTTTTAAGTAAAGTATAAACCAATATTAATTTGATTGATATATTAATTTTATTCTGAGTAATAAAACCCAGTTCACGTTTTTCCTTTAAAGTAATTATGATTTCTACCTGGAAAAACATCCTTTGATCTTTCAATAAGTGCCGAACATTACTTTCAGCCTGAATTTCTGAAAGGTATTTTTTTAACTACTTCAGAAAGTAAGCAGAGGTATACCTACAAGGAGTTTATAACTTTATGCCTAGACCACTTCAGTATAGGCTGTATTTTTTTCATGTATTTAAAAATTTTATCCTGTTAAATTATCTTAAAAGTTCTTGATTAAGGGTCAAACTTTAAGATTCTTCTTTCGTCGAAATATGATTTTTGAGGGCTCCGCGCCCAAAGAAGCCCACGGGAGCCCCGTGGCGTTGGCTTCTTTAAGCAAAAGTGGGCTATTTGGCAACACCCGATGATAGCTCTTGTTTCTTTTTGTTGCCGAATCACGTCGCAGTAATTAATTGTCGTAGTAGGGTAGGACAACAAAAGGTTGGAAATATTGTTTAAACTAGGATATAACTATGTAGGTACGTCTTTTGTTTAGTTTTTATTGCATGTACCCATGTGTTCATTTTATCTTAGGTGCTGAAATGAAAATGAGGTAACTATCTCCCTGCCTCCATGACAAATGTTATCACTATAGGCACGATATCTTGCTCTATTCTATAGAAAATTCTTATCTCGTTTCGACACAAGTATTATCAGACGATCGAACATGGTTAGGCCCGGACAACGGGTTTGGTTTGCTCTGTACATAATATATTCGTCTTGACATTAATAACTATCGCCAGGCTGCTAGCTCTATATGCTATGTTACAAAAAATATCTGGTGAAAATGTAAACAACGTACCTGCGGGTGCCTGGTCGTACCACTTACAAATTGAGTGCTTTGGTTTGGATTATTGGAATACTCTAACCCTAAATTTTAATTTTAAATATCGCCTTTAAGATGTTTTTCATTTGACGTGAGAACCTAAATTTTCGTCGGTGATATTTCAATAGAAATATCAATATTATATTTTTTTTTCTTGGCAGTCAATTCGTGTAATATACTTACTGCTATACAGCTGCATCCGGTTAGACTGGAAGCCGACCCCAGCATAGTTGAGAAAAGGCAGGCAGATGATGATAATATTCAATAATAGTTTAATAATGTTATTCAAATAGAATGAGTCACACTTTTAACATACATAATTATACTTTTGGAACAGACTATAGTCGAATAGATTTTGTGTACGGAGCGAACTGAACCCGCTGTCCGGCCCGTACGAAGGTGGTTCGTCTGTTAAAAGTACAAGGTTACAGGAACGCAGAGCTAAAAGCGCGGAGCTAACTAGCCGAGTGAAGTATTCAAGTTCACAGACTTTTTTAATTCAGGTCACCGCAGTCGTGATAGTCAATCAAGTACTCCTGCTTTTTCCCCTCATAAAAATGTACATAGAGGGGTGCAAAAAGATTAGATTCGTTATTCAGGTGATCAGTCTTCGCGGCGAAGTTTTTTAAGACCATCAATCAGATAAAACGACCTATCTTCGTAAGGTACACTTTTAATTATTTTTTTTATTTATTGTCAAACGCGTGTCTCGCGTTTGTTCCGGCTGTCAGTCGTAGATCTTTGACAGTCGTTACGGGTAGTCAGAAGTCTAAAAATCTAGACTAGTCTTACCAAGGGGTATCGTATTACCCAGCAACTGGGTTGTGGAGGTGGCAGTCGCTCCATGTAAAATACTGATGTTCAGCTGCATCCGGTTGGACTGGAAGTTCATCCCAACATAGTTGGGAAAGGGCTAGGCAGATTGATTTTTGGCGAAAACGAAACGAACGGAAAAGGAGTAAGCAGCTCGTCACCTCCACTTATACTTATCTTCATGCAATACCAAAAAGAAACATCACACATGCGTTGTCATTTCAGAGACAAAGTTGGAATGTCACACGCCAGACGCAGAGTTATTACACCGATAAGTACACTACAAACAGGAACACGGTAACGCTACTGTGCGGCAAATATACGAATATGTGGTACTGTTGTAGTAGGTACTTCCCAGGATGAGCCCATCCATAAAAGCTCTGAATCAAAGTCATTTATTCAAACTAGGCTGAGAATCACCACTTTTCAAACCTCAAAATTACATAAGACTAGGTATAGTACCTGGTCTTATATACTATACTAGGTGTACTAGGTACTACCATTTCTGATTGCGCACTAAGCGGGATGCGCCATGGATAGCATGCGTCATTTCAATTTCCTTACGTTTCTTGCAATTTTCAGGTCGATACACAGTTGTACTCGTACGTGTATGATAATCAAAATACGATTCGCGACTGCAACAAATGTGTATTCACATAATAATAATCATTACAATAATCAATATAATCCCCGAAGTTAGAATTGGTATTAGTGCAAATGTTTTCTTTTTGTAATTGTGTAATCGATTATTCAAATAATCGATAATCTCACAAAAAGTTTTTTTTCTCATATTACTCCGCTTCCAGTTTGAGAATTGAGCTGATTTGTCATATCCTGAGATAAAAAAATGACTATTTTTTTTAATCATAACTCAACTTATTACATTTGACCCCATCGTTTTGCATCTCCTTTTTTTTTCTTTCATGATTCAGTGACAATTTACTCTTTCGATAGAGTCACTTGACCTTGAAAATTGGAAAAACTTAAGAAAGTTTGGATTCCGCAGGCTAAACCTGGATTCTTGACACTTTCGCTTTAACCAAAAACACTTCTATACTACCATTTGGAAAATATCAGCGTTCATTACCCGTGACGGCAATATCAGTATCATTCCGGCGAAGTTATGGCAGGTATTAAAATGTATTTGATGGCAGTGAATCTTGGCAAAGTACCTGCGGCTTACACTCCACGACCGCGTCGGGTCGGCTGGCAACTTCGCGGCTGTGCGGTCTGGGAAACGGAATTCGGTACCTAAAGTAAGTTGGAAAGCTGAAAGTGTCCGCGGGATAGAAGTTTCTGACATCTTACTCTGTAATGTAACTTTATCATTTCATTCAGGGACAGGGAATGTCATTTTCCAATGATTTTTAGTTTTTAAAAGTTTTTCCGTGTGGATGTTTTAATTTTATTTGCGCGGAACCCTGATTATTCTTCTAATTTAAAACAACAGCCTAAGTTACTCCTTATAACAGCTATCTGCCGAGAAAGTCCCATCATGATCGGTCCAGTCTTTTCGGAGATTAGCTGGAACAAAGAGACAGACTTTAAAAAAATGCGTTTTTGTTAAGTACCCTTTCATATGCATTTAGGAAAAAGCTGTTATTTTGATATTACCTACAAACAGACACTTCAATTTTATTTATTTGTATAGATAAATAGATAGATAGCTTTCTCACTACTTTGCGAACATTGCGAGATTGTGTATTACACATATTTTTGTTGTGGTGTTTTTTTTTTTCATCAATTAGACGGCCACTCTCAATTAAATACGCCGAAGAATTCGTTAAATCTTATGATAGCCTACACTGTAGACCTATAAAATACTATTACATCGCATGGGTCGCACGATATAAATAAGAGTAACAACGTTCATTTTCTACGCGGCTAAGAACAGGAAATCTCTGTTCGGGTATCACTCGGTCCAATCTCCGACGATTACCGATCGGCACGATCAAATCTGCCGCTTTCCGATATTGCGGCGAAACTCATAGAAACTTACCGCCAACCACATGACAAAGCTAACAGTTTGACCTTGGAAAAGTCTTTGTGTCGTAGCAGTAAGGGCGGTTTTCGTAATTCTAGTGTTACTGATGTGTGGTATAGTATACGACATTGCAGGCGAGATCGGAGTTAACTTCGTCGGAACGACTTCTTATCGCACTTTTCAGTTTTTATGTAATTGCTCCTGAACTCTGTAAGTTAGTGGGGGATTGGAATAAGATCCGTATCTTACCCTTCATAACCCTTTATGTAACATAATCAGTTGGATAACTGTAGTTGAGTGATGAACCATCTAATCTAATATTTCGTCGGTTTTTAGCGGTTTTCTAAAAAAGAAGAGCGCTTATTTTTTATGTGTCACTTACAGTGCTGTGTGCAGAAGGGGCTGCACAATTATTTCGTAAGACGATTGGAGGGGGAAGGAGTCCAAACCAGTTTTATTTTTTCTTACCTGGTGGGTGGGAGGTGTCTATTCTTACGTAAGATCACAAAAATAACAAAATTATAAGTTTTAAAAATTGTGCTACGTTTTCTTTGCAATTTTGGTAGATACTTACTGATCTTACTTAAGATTCAATTCCGTAAGCCAATTTTAACCAATTTCCGAATTTAATTGAAATTTTAATTGAATGAAATATACTGTTTATCATCTGTAGTACCTCTAACCATATATTTTTCAGTTTTTTTTTTAAACAACCTTTTTGAAACAGGAATTTTTAGTACAACTGATACTTTTACCTTAAAAAAAATACCAAAACGGTATGAAAACATACCGTTTACAGTTCCCTACTCCGACTACTTTTTAGTACGAGCAAAAGTATTAGTCGTACGACCAATTGCTAATTTAAAAATGTTTTAGGTACAGACGCCAGCACATCAAGCTACTACAATCTGTCAAAAATCTTTAATAGATTTTAAACTTTGTCACTAAAGCATAAGGTTCAAAGTTGATTGGGAAAATGTGACAGTTTCGGGTAACTTGATGTGCTGGCGTCTGTACATGAATCCATAACAAACTGTTTTTTTTTTTTTTTCAACTTTAATCAAGCCCTTAATGAGAAGTAGGCTTTAGAAAGAGACCGTTTTACGGAAGTAAGGACCTTAATTAAAGCGTCTCACACTATCCAAATAACGTGATAGATTTTAAAAGGCTAGGGTTTGTTCTCCAGAATGCCCGTGATTTTCGCAACGAGCAGGTAATAAGGCTCTTATACAGCACACTTGTCCGAACCAAGCTAGAAGCTAGTTCTTCTGTATGGAATACGCACGAAACAAATTATGCACTTCTTCTTGAAAAGTGCAAAAACATTCAGATGAGCTCTCGGTTACTATCCCCACCTCTATCCTACTAAGTTCCTCTTAGGACGTTTGGGTAGGCGTTATGCTCTAAGTATGGAAGGGTATGACGGATGCTCCTGAAATCCTTAATGACTTGATTCGACTCTACACACCGAATAATTATCTCCGTGGTAGAAAACATCGAGTGCTAGGCGTGCCTACGTGTCGGACTGTGGCCCGTGATGCGTCTCCCGTACCGCGCGTGTTGACCGCACTAAACAAGCTCGTGGAGGACAACCCGGACTGCGATCTGTTCGCTAATAAATTCGCTAATTTAGTGGTTATGTGTCTACATTTTTGTATTTAATTGTTGTTATTAGTTTGTGCTTTATGTTCGTGCTTATTAACCAATTACATAAATCTAAGTGATTTATGTAATTGGTTTCTTAAGCCGTGTAAATCAAATACATAAATAGATAGATCAGCGTTACGTGGCAACGTGGCATGGAATAAGTGCGGCGTCACGAGCGAGCCGCGTAAGAAATGAGCCGGGAGGCGGGAAAATGAAAGGGTACGCCAATCGTTAGCGTTTCAGATGTCTGTCATGAAATATTATCGCTGTGCTTAAGTATGAGCGTGACAAAAATTTGACTTTATATGTGTTGGTGGCGGCAATTTTCATTTTACCGCTTGAGCCGTGGCTGTTTATTTTGATACACATAATCGACGAATTATTTTTTTATTCATAATAAACGGTGCACGAAAACATCGTGAGGTAACCGGCATGTCCCAGAAACAAAAAATTCAAAGACATGTCCAACCCGCACTGGGCCCGCGTGGTGGATTACGGCCCACTCCCGCTCACCGAGAGGAGGCTTGTGTCCCAGCAGAGGGAACATTATAGGCTGATTATTTTTATATGATCATACTTAAATGGCCATGACGTAATAAATACACATATCTCCTTCACACAACTTCTCCCTCCTTAATACATTCTACTTTCGCAGGTCTGCTAGAGGAAAGGAGATCAGCCATATTGGGCCCAGATCCAAAATGGCCGGCCAATAAAAAAAGTATATCACCAAAGTCGGGGAAGTCCACCCAAGCGTTTTTCATTAGGATACTAACTCTACAACTCTAATCTACCGTTCCTACAGCTGTTTCTTTGAGTATATTTTTATCTTATTTTATTCTTGACTTTTTATTTCTAGAAATGAAGTGGTTCTGGGTACCTACATCCAATGCCAGTCTCCTTCCTAAAGGAATAAGCAATACTTTTCTACTCAATACTTACCTATATGTCGTATCTGTATCTGTTTTACTGTGTGTACATAAGAAATAAAATAAAATAAATGAATACATATTTGTATAGCTTTTTACTCAATATTCTAAACAGGTAATTCCAAACATTCGAACGGATAATTCTAAAATTTTCCACGAAATTATAGGACTGGTTACTAAACCTACCCAATCGATTCACAACTGAGCGCAGAGGACGGATATATACAGTAATAGAGGTATCAAATAAAAACACATCACAAAATAAAACAATTTGGTAAAAAAAATAAAGTAACCTTAAATATGTGGGAATAGGGACACAAATACACAATATTGTCGTCGGTCGTCGGATATTCACTTTCATTTTATATCTCACGCGTTGAGCACAAAATTGGAGACTCACAACGCACACACACAATCTTTTTTTGCCTGGCGTAAATAATCCGACGAGATCCTTTTACATAAAGAATATCTACGAGTACCTATAGATATTTATATTGAGGAATGATGCATACAGGTGTGAAAACTGTTGTAACAGCAAAGGTTTGAACAAAACCGATGTTATCGACAAAGGCGCGACATTATAACAAAACGCTTTATGCCAAATAAAGAGGCTCAAATTACGGTATTTGGCACAAAGGGCACCATTCAAATCGGGAATAAAGCATAAATTCCAATTATTTGCACGTTTCCTACGGTTTCGCGAGCAATAACTCGGTTATGGTTGACTGATGTTATTTACATAGATTAGATTTCGGGCGACGACTACTTTATGTAGATTCAAATCAATTTTATGTTGTTGCTAGGGTCTCGTGGTTGTCCAGAGCTTACAGCAGTGGAGTCAAAGGAAGAGTTTTTAATTTTAAATTACCTCTACAAGGTGGAGACGATAATACAACAATAAATTAAACTGCGTATATCTAATGCCGTTCCCAGTCTGCACACGAAAATTCAATCAAATATGTATATCAAATAGTGTAGTCTCTATAGCAAGTCAAAGATTGGCCAAACCCACAGTCGGCGCATCACTACTGTTTAGTTTGTTAGAAAAAAAATCACTTTTTAATTTCGAAACTAGGATTTGTTTGATTCCAAATTATCTTAGGCATTGCCTGTGTTTTCATTTATTATCCTATTGGTGTCTCGACATTGTATACCTTGGCAAGTGTTTCAGGCTTTACTGACTTATGTTCATTGAAAACATTTTAGTCAGATTCCTGAAACTGAGATCTGAAACTATGCAAAAAAAACTGAAAAGGGATCTTTTGGCTAGTGGCAAATTCGGAACTACGCCGCCATTTTGTTTTTTCAATACAGTTTCACGAATGTTTACCAATCTTTATAATCCTTGTACAGTTTGTAGTATCCGAACATTCCTTCTTTGCACTCTGCTTGATGGTATTACAGGCATCATCAGTATATAATGTTCTCACTGCACTACTGGGACACAGTGGGCCGTAATCCACCACGCAGGCCCAGTGCGGGTTGGCAGATGTCACATGTCTTCGATTTTTTGGTTCTAGGACATGTCGGTTACCTCACAATGTTTTCCTTCACCGATTTAAAAGCAGTTGTGATAAAATAATTTACACAAAATCAAGTGCCTACTTGCGTTCGAGCCTACAACTTGTATGTCGCAGCCATTATTATTCATTGTTATTTTCGTGGTAGCTTCCAAACTGCCTAACAATCAATATTCTTTTAAGAGAAACAGTATTTACATTATTCCGTTCGGTACCTAATTGTGCCCAATGAATGTAGATACGACCGGCCCTATCTCGTAGGATCCAATCAGCGGCTGTAGGCGTCTGCCTGCCTTAAGGAATTACAGGCGTCTTACTTATATACGCCACTGTTGCGGACCATTGTTGTTATTTTATTATTTAACGTAGATAAACATACATAACGCCACGCCTGTTTTTACCGAAGGGGTCAGCAGACACGTAATGTACCTACTCAAAAATTTCACTAGTTTTGTCATAAGTAACAGATAAAAGGGGATGGTCTATTGCCATTTACTGGCCAAAAAATCAGTAATAGTACACACATAAATTCACGCCTTTTTCCCACGGGGTAGGCAGGCACTGCAGAAAGCCACCTGCTACGATCCTTACCCCCTCCTTCATAAGAATAAACTACTGTAAACACTTAGCTCGACCTGGGGAACGAACCCAGGACCGCACGCAAAGCAGTCGCATTTACGGCCACTAGAGCAACAACAGGGGCGTATGTAGACAGTATCAATGATACTGGGCCCCCAACCTACACCCCCGCCCCCGACGTGTGTCAGCAAAAATATGATGTTAATACCCTCTTTGTTGCGGACGCCGAACTCCCCGTAGCAATAATGAACAAAGTAAGATTATGATACTAAAATGTTTGTGATTGGTCGCGGAGTCAGGCCTCCGACAGGTTTGGACAAGTCGAAACCTGTCGGAGAGCGGACACGGACTAAAGTGATCGGATTGGTGGGTGGCCAAGAATTTTAATAAAGTACACTAAGGGCCACCCACTACTTCCACCCATGAACCGGTGTATATTAGACGGACAGATTTAGATTAAGTTCAATAAGTTCAATAAGTTCAATCAGATCATCGATAGCAGACAACAAGAATAAATCCAGAATAGAAACCAAGACTTTTATTTGAAGATCCATACAGTCCACACCCTACAGTCTGGTCCTCCGAACTCGGATCAAGGAAAAAAGGAACCTTTCGTAAGTTGAACCGATAATAACTTACCTGTGTATCCTGCTGTGTATTCTGCTGTGTATTCTACTGTGTACCGTCAACCGAGCGAGATGGTAGTCACCCGTAGCCAAGGGGACTTGGCAGAATTGGAAGAACAGCGTCGGGCCTTAGAACGAAGGGACGAAGAACTGCTAGTATCAGTACGTCGCCGGGAAGCGGAACGAATAGAACGAGAGCGACTAAGACGACTGTCTCTCGACCCGCCGGCGTCACCTCAAGTTGAAAGTATGACCGGACCTACTACTGCCGTGGACATCGCAACAGCGGGACCATCGTCTGAACAACGACGAATAAGATCACCGCCGCGCTCAGTGAGATCGAACACGAGTGCGACTACACGGTTACGATTGGTTGAACTTGAGGCGGCCGAGAAACTAGCAAGCATTCGACGAAAGGAGCTGGAAATCGAAGCAGATCTGGTGAAAAAGAGATTGGCTGCTGAGGTCTCTGTAATACAAGATGACCAGGAAAGCGTCCATGAAGATCTACTTCAGGAAGAACACCAGCACCGGAAGGTGGACCAATGGCTACGAACCCACCCCCTCAACACACGGGGGGAGGGGGGCACGAACACAGAAGCCAAAGAAGACCCAAAGCAGCAACGCTTTGAGGCACCAAGAGGAAGATCGCCAACGCCAACGAGAACCAGAAACAGCATTGACCAATTAGCTGCGACCCTGGAGAAGATGGCCAGGCCACGACTTCGACACACAGATCTACCAACTTTCTCTGGTGCGGCCAACGAGTGGTTGCCATTCAAGGCATCGTACTATGACACGACCAACATGTACAACGTGTCACCAGCAGAGAACCTTCAGAGACTTAGAAGTTGCCTCAAAGGCGAAGCACGAGACACAGTAGCGGCTCTTCTGCACGCGGCCACAGAACCGGACGCTGTCATGAAGACGTTGGAGCAGTGCTTTGGCCGACCAGAGGTGATCATAGACAAAGCTCTGGATGACCTGAAAAAGATGCCAAAACCTAGTGCTAGTGCCAGTGACCTAAATAGTTTCGCGATTAAAATCCAAAACACGATATGTGTGTTAAAGACAATCGATCGCAAGGGGTACCTCTATAATCCCTTGCTAACCCGGGAAGTGCTTGAAAAGTTAAGTCCACATCTCCGATCTCGATGGTGCGACTACGCCAGTGACAACGAAGGGTCAGCAGAGCCCGAAATAGTGACACTATCTCGTTTCTTAATGCGTGAGGCGGACAGGGCGTTACGCTATACATACGCCCCAACAACGAGTACCGCAACTCACAAAAACGAAACCAGGCCTGCCATAACCCTGAAGAAGAAGAAGCCTAACGCAGTGTACGTCACGGTTGAAGGAACCGAAGAAGATCAGTGCCCCAGTTGCAAACAGAATCACGTACTGACCCAGTGTCCGAAATATAAAGCACTGACCGTGGATCAACGCTGGGAACTAGTGAAGGACAATAAGGTATGTTTCAAGTGCGCCCAGAAGAAACACAGGCGTGCCATGTGTAAAGCGAAACCGTGCGGTGTGAACCAGTGCCGCCGACCTCACCATGCCACGCTACACCAAGAAAGGAGAGAGTCGCCCGAAATAAAGTCAGCGACTGAACATAAGTCTGAAGAACCCACTCAGGAGGAGGCAGTCATGTCGGTGGCTACCCTAACAGCCGCCGGCCCGAAGACTGTCCTCCTCAAAATGTGCCCCGTGATCATCACAGGTCCACGGGGGGAGGTGAAGACTCACGCACTCTTCGACGAAGGAGCCACCATCACTCTCATTGACGAAGACCTGGCTGCGAGTATCGGGGCAGAAGGAACGTCACAACCACTGCATATCCATGGAGTGAACATGTCCTCACAAGAACGAGACAGCAAGATCGTCATGGTGCAAGTGAGAGGGGTCAGCGAGATCAGCGCACCACATAAGCTTCAGGCCAGAACAATGAAAAACCTGAGGCTTCACCAGCAGTCGATCCCAGACACTCTGCTGGAATACGAACACCTACGTGACCTCCCAACAGACGAGGTGTGTTATGCGCCAACACGCCCCGGAATCCTAGTGGGGACAGACCACTGGGAGTGCATCGTGTCGAGAAAACTCCGAGTCGGCGGCCCCAACCAGCCAGCTGCATCCCTAACGCAGCTCGGCTGGGTAGTACATGGGACCGCACCACGAAGCATCTTCATGAACGAAGACAACGTGTTGCATCTCTATGAATACGAGAAGCAGCAGCAGCACGACCACCAGCGACTGCATGACCTAGTGGAAACTCACTTCAAAATAGAAGCACTAGGTATTGCAAGAGAACCACGCGTGAGTGACGCTAACCAACGAGCGATAGCAATCGTCGAAAGAACCACTAAGAAGATCGACGGTGGCTACGAAGTCGGATTGCCATGGCGGCACGATGACATCACCATGCCACCCAGCTACGGTGCAGCGCTCCGCCGATTGAAGAAAATCGAACAGAAGATGGATGCATCACCCGACTTCGCCGAACAATACAACGCTCAAATAAACAACCTGCTGGAAAAGGGGTACGCAGTGCCGTGCGACGGCACAGAACAGTCAAGTGCCGTCTGCTGGTACCTGCCTCACTTTGCCGTACAGAACCCAAACAAACCCGGCAAACAGAGGCTGGTGTTTGACGCAGCGGCGAGAAGCCACGGAGTGTGCCTGAACGATAAACTACTGGAAGGCCCGGACCTACTGCTATCGCTGCCGGGAATCATATTCCGTTTCCGAGAGAAAGCGATAGCAGTAACGGCAGACATCCAAGAAATGTTCCTACGCGTCAAAATAAGAACTGAAGATCAACCGGCCCAACAGTTCCTGTGGAGAGGCACCAACAGAACAGAGCCCCCGCGCCACTACAAAATGACGAGCATGATATTTGGCGCAGCAAGCTCTCCATACATGGCCCATTATGTCCGCAACCACAATGCAGACATACACGGAAATGAATACCCACACGCGTTAGAGGCTATTAAAAACAGCCACTATATGGATGACCTGGTGGCGAGCTATGATAACCAGGAAGAAGCCCTGAAGGCAATACAAGAAACAAGACAGGTGCATGCGGTCGCCGGGTTCACTCTGCGTGGATGGAGCACGAATCATGAGACAGTGCTACGCGACGTGCCCCGAGAGCTGCACGCTACCACTCCCACACAACTGGGAGGAGAGAAGCCCACGAATAAGATACTCGGGCTGTACTGGAACGCCGAACGGGACGAACTCGGGTTCAACACGTCAATGAACCGGGTCCCCGCTCCGGTACGAGAACGGAAGCGCCCACCGACCAAAAGAGAAGCACTCAGCGCAGTAATGTCCATCTACGACCCTCTAGGACTGCTGAGCCACTTCACGATAAGAGCAAAGATTATACTGCAAAGTCTGTGGCGCCTCAAAATAACGTGGGACGAGCCAATACCGGAAGAGGACAACGAACATTTCGCGACCTGGCTCGCTCAACTCACCGACGTCGCCCAGCTTCGACTGCCCAGAAGCTACACGTCAAAGAAGTACGAGGACATAGAACTACATGTCCTATGTGATGCGAGTGAACAAGCCTACGCAGCCGTGGCCTACTGGAGAATAGTGAACTGCGATGACACCGTAAGCATAGTGCTAGACGCCGCCAAAGCAAAGGTGGCGCCGCGACAGACACAAACTATTCCTAGGCTGGAACTACAAGCGGCGGTCTTAGGGGCCAGACTCGCTGACACCATCCGCAAGGAACACCGCATCGAGGTCAGCAAAACTGTGTACTGGACAGACTCTTCCACCGTCGTGCACTGGATAAAACATGACATGCGACGATACACGCCGTTCGTCGCGCACCGACTGGGAGAAATCGCCGAGCTCACCTCAAAGGAAGAATGGCGTTGGCTACCAACCAATCACAACATAGCCGACGACGCCACCCGACTTACCAACGCGCCGATCCACATAACCGATCGATGGTTCCAGGGGCCTAGCTTCTTATACTCACCCGAGGAGCAATGGCCCGGGAATATGCCACCCGATGAAGACGATGAACAAGGAGTCCTGCACATTACCGAGACTCCGCGAGACAGCTGGCTACCTGACCCTGCCCGCTTCTCCAAGTACGAGACGCTAGTAAGAGCAGTGGCAAGAGCCTTGGCGTTCATCGACATATGTCGACGCGCCGCTACAAGACTGGAACACAGACATATCCAGCGCGCTGAGAAAGAACTCCTGCAACGAACGCAACAGGAAAGTTTCGGCGAAGAAATGAGACGGATGCAGTCAGCCCGTCCTATCCCAAAGACGAGCAGACTGTACAAACTCGATCCAGTATTGGAAGACGGCCTCCTGCGGGTACGAGGCCGCATTGAAGCATCAGCGGCAACACAAGAAGCAAAACGGCCAATCATACTAGATGGCCGCCACCGAGTGACGAGGCTTCTGGTACAACGGGAACACTGCGCTGCGGGTCACGCCAACCGAGAGCGCGTGACTAACGACCTGCGGCAACGGTACTGGGTCATACATCTGCGACCCACCGTGCGCGCGATCGAGAGAAGCTGTGTCTTCTGCAAGAAGCAGAAGGGGACACCACAAACGCCGGCCACGGGAGACTTACCACACGCCCGCCTAGACCCCTTCCACCGCCCGTTCACTAACTGCGGGGTGGACTACTTCGGGCCCATGACAGTCAAGGTGGGTCGTCGCCGTGAAAAAAGGTGGGGTGCATTATTCACCTGCCTCACCTCCCGGGCCGTGCACATAGAGCTCGTCACATCCCTTTCAACGAACTCTGCAATAATGGCGTTGAGAAGAATGGCTGCGCGCAGGGGTTGGCCGCGTATCATGTACTCCGACAACGCGACCAACTTCCGCGGGGCCGACCAAGAGCTCCGCAGTGCCTACGCCGAGTGGCTACCCGACCTGAACAACGAGGGGCTGCGTCATCGAATGGAGTGGCGGTTTATACCTCCTGGCGCGCCCAACCACGGCGGCGCGTGGGAAAGAATGGTACGTTCCATCAAGGCGGCCCTCAAGGTCACCCTACGAGAGAAGGCACCGACTGAAGAGGTCCTCGGCACGCTACTCACTGAAGCAGAATTCTCAATAAACGCACGACCCCTAACCCATGTCAGTGAGGACCCGAACGATCCCGAGGCCCTGACTCCCAACCACTTCCTTTTGGGGTCATCAAACGGCCTGCCTACGACGGGGCCGTGCAAGGAAAACGACCGACGAACATGGCGAGCTAGCCAAGCGCTCGCCGACCACTTCTGGCGGCGCTGGCTGCGGGAATATCTGCCCACATTGATACCCCGCGGCGAGCCGAAGAACAACGCGAGGCCGCTACAAGTTGGCGACGTGGTCCTGGTGGTCGACAACACACTGCCCCGGAACACCTGGCCGATGGGGATTGTGGAGCGCACGCACCCTGCAACTGACGGCAGCGTCCGGGTGGTCGAAGTACGGACCAGAACTGGAATCTTCCGACGCCCGGTGAGCAAACTCGTCGTCCTGGAGAAGAAAGAGGAGGCTTCGCGAGCTACGCCGGGAGGAGAAATGTTGCGGACGCCGAACTCCCCGTAGCAATAATGAACAAAGTAGGATTATGATACTAAAATGTTTGTGATTGGTCGCGGAGTCAGGCCTCCGACAGGTTTGGACAAGTCGAAACCTGTCGGAGAGCGGACACGGACTAAAGTGATCGGATTGGTGGGTGGCCAAGAATTTTAATAAAGTACACTAAGGGCCACCCACTACTTCCACCCATGAACCGGTGTATATTAGACGGACAGATTTAGATTAAGTTCAATAAGTTCAATAAGTTCAATCAGATCATCGATAGCAGACAACAAGAATAAATCCAGAATAGAAACCAAGACTTTTATTTGAAGATCCATACAGTCCACACCCTACACTCTTTTAGACGAGCTACACCACTGAGCAACAAAGCTGTCTTCATTGTTTACTTGTATTTTCAAGGGCAGCCACAAGGCCGGTCTCGTCCTAATCTCGCTCGTAATTCTGGTCGCGGCTCTCGCCTTCATTCGGTCGCCGCTAGACCGTTACAATGTTTTACTAAAGCTTATCCTTCACTGAGAATAATCGCCTTTTGAACAAATCTGTTTGGCATTCGTGAAAATCAGAGTTTAGTAGGTATTCGCTCTGAGGAATGCGTCATCTTTTGACCACATCTGTTAGCTCAGTCACCAGTAGTAGGCCAGACACCGTAAGGACAAAAATCGCGCTAGGTCGCAAAAAATTGCACTGTACTGATTTTTTGGGATGTTGTTAGTGTTGGGTTTTGAGAACCAATAAAAGACACAGTTATAATTTCCACTGATTTATTTATTATATTTATTTGGCAGGAGAGGTGTGTGTGCACTCTCGCTTGGTCCAGACGGAACACTAGCAAATATGTATGAAATAGTAAGACTCTCAAACTACTTAAGTGGGACGGATATATTTGGTTGCATTCTAACAGTCGGATATATACGATTGATCTCCTATGAGCTTCCTCGTAAAATGAGAATTTAAACAGATATCCTGCTCGGAAGACGGCAAAAACTGAACAGAATTACGATTTTTTTTTTTTGGGAAAATGGCCAATGTTTGAAGTGTGGTTCTCTAAAGTTTTATTGGACTTACAGAGCTACGGCTGCGCTCAAATTGTAGCAAATTTTGTGTACTTTAAAAATATATCTACTGAGTGACTTATACATACGTAGGATGCAGATTTTAAAAGTAATAAGTCTAAAACTGAAAGTATCGAAAATGTTGAGGTTTTTCGAACAATACACAGCACAGTCTTTCGAGGGTGCATGCTTGGTTTTAAACTACTGGTATTTATCCTAACAACATTCCAAAAATTCAGTACAGTGCAATTTTTGCGACCTGATTTGTAAAAGCCAGAATTTAGTATACGATCAGAGGAATACGAAATTCCATAAAAAGTTTTAAAAACTAGACTAACGTTTCACACTTGTTTATGGCACTGTATTTGCGAGCCAATGACAAAACATCAATATCAGCGATAACAAAATGTCGAAGGTTAACTATTACTTTATATCACGCCTGTATTTTCCCAAGGGCGGGTGTGCAGCTATAGTACATCCACATTTCCACACACCCACTATTACACACACACACACGCTCACGCACACGCACACACACAAGTGAGCTCCTTTTCTTTGTTTTATGTTTTATACTGTATACTTTCTTTTACCTTATTTTTGTTTTATTTTAATTTGATTGTTAAATGTTTTTTTGTTTTTCAATTGCATACCTCTTATCATGATAAGTGGAAGAGCGGAGTTCACCTGACACAAGCATTCTTCTTGCTTAAAAGGTGATCTCCAAGTCATGCGTGTTTTCGTTGTATGTAATTGCAATAAACATTTTTTTTTTCACTTGTTACGTGTAAATCCTTTGTTATAGGGGGCGTCCCTGTTGCCATCAACCGGGCGCAAATCCAGACTCCGAGCTACTACTGAGAAATTCCAGAAGGAAAAGCCCTGCAACGCTTAAAATAAAGTTTTAGTCCCATTTCGGCACCCATGAATTTATTTATCATGCCCACGAAACATTCCCGTCTCGGCACCGTGTCCTAAATCATTGTTAAAAAATGGAAACACAGTAAAGTATGTAAATCAGCTTGATTATATAATCATCATCTGCCTAGCCTTTTCCCAACTATGTTGGGGTCGGCTTCCAGTGTAACCGGATGCAGCTGAATACCAGTATTTTACATGGAGCGACCGCCTATCTGACCTCTGGTTGTCAGATTTTCGGGCTCCTGACTACTCGTAACAACTGTCAAAAGATCCACGAATGACAGCCGGGACCAACGGCTTAACGTGCTTTCCGAGGCTCGGAGGAGTCCCGGTATGATAAGATGGTCACCCATCCAAAGACCAACCGCAGCAAGCGTAGCTTAACCTGATCGATCGACTTGTGCGGGTGTTATTATTTAGCCACGGGCCCCTCGATCAGCTTGATTAAATATTAAATTTTAAAAAATATATATATTTTTCCAAAATAACCGTTTATAAAACAAGTTTAATTCAAAATGCTAGTGTATAGTGGACAAAGTAAAAGAAATTTTATGGGATTTTCACACACAAGCTCTTGAATCGCTCTAATTAGAGGCTCCAACCAAGCATTACTTATATAATTTGGATTTTGGAATAATTTCATCCGATAAGAACGTGATGGGCAATAAAAAGATTGTAATTTTTATTGGAAATCTTTCGAAGCAGTCTTTTAACACAATTGGTTCAATAAAACCGAAGGACCGGGAAAATGTAAATCGTAGTAATTTTACTATAATACGGTGATCCATAGAAAGTAGGTCGGTAGGTACACTCGGTACTTATCATAATCCAGAGATTCGGCAAACGCTTTCGTAATCCCAATATACCACCTCTCTGTCAAAAACCTTAAACTTTTTATATTTTTTGGAGTGGAAAATTCTTTAGACGCACTTTGCGGTATTTCTGAACAGTGAACAAAACTGAACCGTCACGCTTATAAACAACCAATGATATGAATAAATCATCATCATCATCTGCCTAGCCTTTACCCAACTACGTTACGGTCGGCCTCCAGTGTAACCGGATGCAACTGAATACCAGACACATCACAAATTTTTACATCTTATATTTATTTGGCCTTACACTCTACCTATTTCTGCATTCATTTATTTCTAAAACCAATCAACTTCAAGCACCAAAAACCCACTTAAAAAAAAAAAAGCTCGTCGCACAAACATCAACGAAAAAGCCCAGTGTAACGCAATAACCATATATCACAAATTACACACGAGTAGCGACGAAATACCCAGGGAATTCCTGAACGTAGCTCGACGCGGGAAAAATACGTATAAAAAGCAATCACGCTGTATCGTCGTTCGTAGATTGATTTCATTAGTTGGCTATCGGAAGAAGTCCCTGCGGTAGGTGGCGGAGTGAAAAAATACCTTTGCGCCGTGTGGCAGGAATATCTTGGCCTATTTAAAAAGTAAAAAAGCCCGGGAAGATGTGACGTTATCTTTGTCCTGTCGTGATGTCACGTAGTCAACTTACATTCTATGCTTATTTTTTTTTACAAAAAAAAAAACAGCCGACTTCCAAAAAAGACTTCAAAGTGAAAAATAACTTTAACTTCGGAAAATAAAAACTTTTTGAAAAAAAAAAACAAAAAAAAAACAACCTACTTCCAAAAACGACACTACAACGTGAACAATAACTTTAACTTCGGAAGTCGGTGTCGTTGGGTTCGCATTTTCGTTTGTTTGCCACCGACTTCCAAAATTAAAGTCAATTTTCACGTTGTAGTGTCGTTTTTGGAAGTAGGTTGTTTTTTTTTTGTTTTTTTTTTTCAAAAAGTTTTTATTTTTCTCTCTTATGTCCCTTCTACATGTCCCTTTTTATGGTTCGTATTTCCTGTGCATGTCACAAATAAAATATATTCATTCTTTCACGTCCTGATGTTTACCACGACACAGGAGCTATTATCGCATGGCTTTACATGTAAGACTAGTTGCCGTCTGGCATCAAAAAGGTTGCCAGCTTCATTAAAAATGCTATTTATTTTACCGACGTACTAAGTGCCTGATTCTTTTGTGTTTCTTTTAATTGAGAGCTCGCTGGTAGGCCCTCGGTGCCCGTTGATATATGAGCAGTATTGAGTACGGACACTCGTGGTTAAATGATAAATAAATGATAAATGATTTATTTTCTGTAAGTAGGTTTGTACAAACACTTTTACATGTCAATCATATTTTTTTAAACTAGATGAGGTCGGCGTTTCCTATCTGACTACTCTGAGAAGAAAGGCCGAAACAAACTCAGAGGTCACAGTCTCTTTTAAAGTCCAGACATAATCTTGGTCAGATCATGTGAAGACCATGTAGATTGGTGTCTGAAATGGTATTTTGAGTAAAGAACCACACAGATTGAGCGGACCTGTCCAGTCAGTGCACGCATTTGTCAAAAATCGTGCAGCTCAACTCAGAACTTGAGGAGCCTTACGATTCGACGAACAATACCAATGAAAGGACATTTGGGTAGGCCGCATAAATTACTCAAACTGCCAGATCATGATTAAAACTAACTAAGAAGGAAAACAGAAAAAAGAAATGACCCACATAGTCTTCACACTCACAATAATAATAATAATAATAAAAAATAAGATACTTTACAAAGTAAATATCCATGTCATTGTTTATATAAAATTCATCAATGTCAATGTGTATATAAAAATCCGGACATAATCTTTGATCTTTGAGGACTATGTAGATTTGTGTCTGAAGTGGTCTTTTGAGGAAAGAACCACACAGATTGAGCGGACCTGTGCAGTCAGTGCACGCATTCGTCAGTAACCGTGCAGCTCAACTCAGAACTTAAGGAGCTCAACGATTCGACGAGTAATACCAAGGACAGGACATTTGTGTAGACCGCATAGACCGCTCAAAGTGCCAGACCATGATTAAAACGGAAACCCACATAGTCATCACATTCACAATAATTAAAATAATATAAGACTTCAAACAGTAAATGTTCATGTCATTCTGTATATAAATAGATATTTAGAAAGAGAAAAAACAAAAGTGTAAGTCAGCAAAAAATAAAAAATAAACAACATTCACTGTCTAGACCTATTGGAGCAGCTCAATCCCAAGCTTTTTTGTCCTCAATATAGTCTTTTACAGTATAATAGGCTTTCTGGCATAGTTTTAACTTTATAAAAGATTTGAATTTATTAATGCTTAGTTCTTGAATGTGGCTAGGAAGTTTATTATAAAAACGTATACATTGGCATCTAAACGAGCCACCTATTTTCTTGAGCCTTGTTGTAGGAACAACAAATTTGTGTTTGTTCCTAGTATTTATGTTATGGATATCACTGTATTTTTTAAACAGATTAATATTTTTATGTGCATACAAAAGATTATCATAAATGTACTGAGAAGGCACAGTCATTATATTAATCTCTTTAAACTTGTCTCTGAGGGAGTGTCTAGGACTTAATTTATAAATAGAACGAATTGCCCTTTTTTGTAAAATAAAAATTGTCTGAATATCGGCGGCATTTCCCCACAGCAGAATACCGTATGACATCACACTATGAAAATAACTAAAGTAAACTAAACGGGCTGTCTCTAAATCAGTTAAATCACGAATTTTCCTAACGGCGTATGCTGCAGAGCTAAGCTTTCTTGACAATTTATCTATATGGGGGCCCCATTGAAGCTTGGCATCTAAAGTTATGCCTAAGAATACTGTGGAATTTTCGGGTTTTAACTCTTCACCCTTTATGAGAACACTAGTTTCTACTTGTCTAACATTTGGTATCGTAAACTTAATACATTTCGTTTTTTTTTCGTTAAGAAGTAGATTATTAACATTAAACCAGTTAACTACTTTTGCGAGGGCACTATTTATATTGTCAGTAACCAGCTGCTGACGTTTGAGTTTAAATAAAAGTGAAGTGTCATCTGCAAACAACACTATATCATGTTCATCCTTTATGAGGTAAGGCAAGTCATTGATATAAATAATAAATAAAAATGGTCCAAGTATTGAGCCCTGTGGGACCCCCATTCTTACTACAGATCCGGGTGACCTTTTCCCGTTAACATCAACTCTCTGAATCCTATCACTTAAGTAAGAAGTGAGAAGATCCAGAGAGGCGTTCCGGATTCCGTAGTGGTGAAGTTTCCTGATTAAGGTTTCATGAAGAACACAATCGAATGCCTTTGACAAATCACAAAAAATGCCCAAAGCATCGCATTTGTCCTCCCATGCATTATAAATATGTCCTAAAAGTTCAACTCCGGCATCGGTAGTTGAACGACCCCTTGTAAAACCGAACTGTTTATTATTCAGTAATTTATTGTTATTGAAAAATCTTTGCAATTGATTTAAAATAAGTTTTTCATAAATTTTACTAAAGGTGGGTAGTACGGAAATAGGTCTATAATTAGTAGGGTCTGATGTACTACCCGATTTAAACAACGGTATTATTTTACTGTGTTTCATAAGATCAGGAAACTCACCACATTCAATACAATTATTAAATATATCAGCTAAAGTAGGTGCTACAATGTTTATAATTGTCTTAGCAACATCCACAGAATTGCCCCATAGATCTGCAGTCTTTTTAACATTTAACATGTGAAAAGTTTTAATTATATCTGTACAAGTGACAAATTCGATGTTAAATGTATTAACGAGATTTTGCTCGGTTAGTAATTAAGCATACTTTATAGGATTCCTGCTTTGTTAGCATGATGATAATTCCATTAAATATGCTTATTTTGCATTGATTTTCAGTACATTTTTTTCTAGTCCCACTCCTGGGCAAAGGTCTCCTCCATCTTTCGCGAGCGCGCGCGTTTCTTCCAGTGATGGAACTTTTACTTTTGTTATTATACAGCATGTATCAGAAATGTGGTACAGACCATTAAACGAAAAACTTCCTCCATGTGACCAACATCGTAATACGTATACAATCAGCCGTCCCATACATGTTTGCGTAATTGTATTGAAGTTTTGGATAGGACAGTTGATATTTTTTTCCGTTGTTGGTCCCTTATGCTCTAGGTTTTTTTATTGCTGAATGGGCTTGCTCTTGACTTCGATCACGCCTGAAGAAAAGCGATGGGTGAGGTCTACATAAGTTGGAACGAACGTGCCCAGAAGATGCCTGTTCACTCTTGCTTTGAAGACAGGTGGGTTAAATGTGGAAGGGAACACAGAGGCCTGCAGGCCTCCACGTTTAAGAAGCGATGAGTATCTAATTAGGTATATTGGTCTTATCAAGATAACGGTTCATAAAACGAATTTCTTGACTGAATGTGTCACCAGTGCATGAGCAAACAGCAGCAAAGTTTACCGGTATTCCGGGAATACTAGCTTACTGGCTCAATTTCATAAATGTTGACATTATACGGATCGTATCCAGCGCCCGAGTGTCTGTTTACACGTTTACGGTGAGCGAATACGGCCGTATATCCGCTGCACATCAGGCGACCGGATAAGGCCACTACCGGCCGCTATTTGCCTATACATTATCAGCAGTTTACGGTTACTGTAGCATAAATAGCTAGCAGAACTTTGATAATAGTCGAGTGTTGCTGTCGACTTTAGAACTAAAGTTTTAACAAAGCTCAGCTAAACACAATGCAAGAAGGAAGGAAAAACTGCACTCGTAACAGGGAGTTGTGTTTTTATTAACATAAATATAATATCGAGTTTTAAGAAAAGCTGGTTAATAAGAAACACAAACTTACTAACTACTGCAAGGACCTGTTGGCATTTGAATGACATTTACAGGGCGCGTTGATGGTAAACATTTATGAATTTAAAAATCTGTCATTTTCACCAGGATTTGACATTTAAGGTGTCAGAACTCGTTTTTTTATTTGAATAGCTCTTATGATGTGACCTTTCACCGCTTTCTCACGAAACCAAAGCTTTAGGATATCTACGCACTGACAGGTGGGTTGCTTAGCGCCTAGAGCCTAGCGAGTCCCCTTGCGAGGAGCGAAGTGAAACGAACGCTCTAGAATTATCGCGACCGGGCGTACTGCACGCTGTGCGCCTTCGCTAGTCACTCGGATCTAGGCCCTAAGCAAGTCACCTGCCAGTGCGTAGGTAGCCTAAGAGAGTGGCAAGCCTTGTAATGTCATTTGACACCGCTCACTGCGCAATTCCTTGCTATTACACTGCTTCAGTATAAAAAGATTGGAGATAGGTGCTTGTACAAGCACTCATTTATCGTGAAGACGCCTGAGCGTCTTCCAAAGTGATTGATGTTACTAATTCGGAGAGTTTTTCTATAGCATTGTGTTTTTTTCTCCGGTCCATCACTGTCGAAGTGAACCAACTGAGTAGGTAGGTACGTAGATTACGTCAAGAGTCAAGGGTATTGGCTGCAGTGTCCTCCTCATCATCTGTCTACCCTTTTCCCAATTATGTTAGGGTCGGCTTCCAGTCTGACCGGATGCAGCTGAATGCTAGTATTTTACATGAAAGTACTGCCTATCTGACCTCCAAAACCCTTGGTAAGACTGGTTGTCAGACTTTTGGGCTTCTGACTACCCATAAATACTGTAAAGATCCCCGAATGCCAACCGGGACCAACGGCTAAATCATTAGTCAGATAGGAAACGCCGAACTCATCTAGTTTTTAAAAAAATAAGATTGTCATGTAAAAGTGTTTGTATGTACATACAAACCTACTTAAAAAATAAATCATTTATCATTTATAATCTAAAACTAACTCGACATCCTGAGACACCGTATTAAAAGTGCGACAAGTTCTTATCACGTACGAGTTCTGTCTGTAGATAGTTTCGACTTGAGGCACATGGAGAAGACGTGGTCTCCGAAGAAATTCACTCGGTTCACAAAGCCTGACCTTGCTCACCAACTCAGGGACATCAGTAGATCCGTTCATAACGCTCAAGAAGAAAGCAAGATCTGCAAATTTCCTTTGCTCGTGTAGAGGCAGAATATGATTTTTTTTTTTGAAGGATAGGTGAAATGTTATCAGGGCCCGCAGTTCTGTTTAGGTCAACTTGTTTAAGCAACCGAAACAGTTCCTCCTTCCGTACCTCAATCGAGCTCGTGTCTGAGATTGATGCCTTAGATTTTAGTAAAACATTTTTTTTTTACAATGTAAACAATAAGTTTGTTGGTTGGCCATTAAAGAAAATAAATAAAATCCATTACATTATTAGCCTATAACTTTGCCCCTGCTGCTGGGACTCAGGGTTCCAATACGGGTTGATCAACTACGATTCATGGCTTCCTTCCAATTAGCAATACAAGAAAAAAACAAATAGCTTCTATAATCAAAGTTCTAAAGGCGGAAATTAAAAGGCGTCTCTCCAGAGCAAGATATTTATTTCATGGATAATTGAACGGTGCTCCGCGAGAACCGGTTACAAATTGTAGACGTTTTCCGAGAATGGAGCCTTTTGTCTTATTGTGGTTGGATTACCTACAGTCTGTAGATGATGAAGACCAGCCCAATGCCCATATGGGTTAAATTAATGTCAGGCTTGATTGAATTCGATTTCAAAGATGATCGAAGTGGGTTTGTTGAAGTTTTTGGCGAATTATTAATGTCAAGCAGGTACGTATAAACAGCGCGGAGAAGTGCTAGCCCAGTGGTAACGGCCCCGACTTATGAGTTGGAGGTCGTGGGTTCAAAGTCAGGAAAGCGCTTTACTTTGTGTACATAATTTTATCACCACTGCTCTTAAACGGTGAAGGAAAACATCGTAAGGAAACCGGCACGTCCTATAATCAAAAATTCGAAGACATGTGAGATCTAACAACCCGCACCGGCCGGCGTGGTGCATTACAGCCCATTCCCTCTCACAGTGAGGAGGCTTGTGTCCCAGCAATGGGAATTTTACGGGCTGATTATGCTAAGTAGAGCTTTGAATGTATGTACAGACGCCAGCACATCAAGCTACTACAATCTGTCAGATTTCTTTAATAGATTTTCAACTTTAGCGCTAAAGCCTAAGGTTCAAAGTTGATTGTGAAAATCTGACAGTTTCGGTTAGCTTGATGTGCTGGCGTCTGTACATGTACAGACGCCAGCACGTTAATGCATGTTAAAAATTGTGTGTGCATTACATAATGTACAGACGCCAGCACATCAAGCTAACCGAAACTGTCAGATTTTCCCAATCAACTTTGAACTTTAGGCTTTAGCGCTAAAGTTGAAAATCTATTAATTAAATCTGACAGATTGTAGTAGCTTGATGTGCTGGCGTCTGTACATAATGTTTTCTTTAGCACCTTTGTTTGAGCAAAGCTTGATTACATTCTGGATTATTAGAATGGACACTTTAGTCAAAATTTCCTTACAAGCAGACTTGTGAACGTTGCTGTGCTTAACTAGTAATATATCAAATGCAAGGGTCATTCTCTGCCCCTCTTTTTGTATTTAGTATAGAAAAACCGAATCCATGTATATAAAGTACAGACATTTATCTGCTAGAACAGTCCTTGTCTGTACAGGCGCAAGCAAATTCCACACCAAAAAAGAAACAATTTTTCTAAACTTATATAAAGCTCTATTTTTTCAAGTTCGCCGATAAATATTCTAGTCTTTCCGAGCGAAAGTTTTCCAAGTAAAAATATAAATGAAACGTTTCATATTTGAAGGGAGCATTCCGTTTCTTGCAACAATTCCTTCCAGAGAAGCGGGCGAATGTTGGTAATAAAAACATAATAAGCTTAGGAAAGGTCGCGATACGCCATGTGAGGAGACAGGCGACACCGCGCGCATACTTTAGATACACTGACGCCAGTAAATAAGTCTAGTGTTAGACGGTTTGGGATATATGTATACACCCGCTTTGTGGGTATGTGATGATAACGCGGGGAACGTTATCATTATTTATTTATAAAAGTAGTTTACAGTTTCAAAGTATTGATAAGGGATTGTTTAAGTATACATTTTTGACGCTTAAACGTCCTTCGTTTATAAATAAACTGCTTTGAGTATCTATCTACCTATTAGTTGCCAAACGAAATTATTATTGTGTTATTCTAGTTACAGATTTTAAGATAGTATAATGGGTGTAGAAATACCCTTAACGAAGCCGAGAGACGCTTGTTTTTCCCATTATTACTATAATGTAATGTCACACTGGGAACCATCTGGTTACGGAGATATTGAAGGTCGAAGTTTTAAATGTTATAACTTAACTTTAAACCCTTCTTCGATCCCAGTGCCGCCGCATGCACTCATAACCACAATAGTTCTGCGTGTGTTACATTGCGGTTGCGCACTATTATAAACAACTTTTCACACTAAAAATAAAAGTCATTTACTGCCTGTAATTATTTTTGCTCAAAGCTACTTAGTTTCATGTACAGAATGCGTAGAAGTCGACTTCGCGGTGTACTGAGCTGTATTGTTAATAACTTTTTATTGATAAGAACTGAGAGTGATACCAGTCTATTATTGTCCTACTGCACGACAAAGGGCTTCTACAGAAAAGAACTGCGCCTTGATGGAGTGATCGCTGCTCAGTGCGTATTATCTGTGACTAGTATATCTTTTTATATCTGTAATATAATAAAGAGTATTTAATTCTTTTCTAGCTTTTTTTTAAATCTTTTATTTTAGGGACTTTTATTCAAAGAACATGCCAGCCCCGCTGAGACATAAATAAGCAATACAATACACAATAAATATTAATCTATACTATTCTAGAACATACGTAACAGGATTTTACTGACGCGAGAACATTTTAAATAGGTTCATAGCAGCAGACGAGACGGGATTTGCTAATACTCTGTCCTTTATTGTTAAACAACGCGCCTTTTCTAGCTGTTCCCGCGGCTTCGTTCACATAACTGTCACTAGTTTTGCCATTAAAAATGAATACTTCAAGTACCTAGAAGTATTATTGATAAGAAAATAATCAACGGTATTTTAAGTAACGTAATTTCGACAACTCATCAATACGCTGCATTTAGCATTTTCCCTACATTATTATACTGTAGTACAAGTTTCCTACTTCATCAAACCAAACTAGGTTTAGTGCCCAAGGTAAGCGTGGCAGAAGAGTACCTACCTATAGATAACTAACTACTTACAAGCTATTACACCGAAGTACAGAACTCCCACGCAAAACAAGTTCCCTAATTACATACCACTTTTGCCATTCAACCGAAATTATATTTATTTTTACTTTCTCTATTTCCAAAGTGAGCAGTGGTGACCCTGCGGTAAAAAAGATCGAAAACATGTGACATCTACCAACCCTCACTGGGCCCGCGTGGTAGATTACAGCCCACTCCCTCTCGCGGAACCTGTGTCCCAGCAGTGGGAAAATTATAGGCTGATTATGCTTATTTTCAAAATGATAAAAGATGGTTCATGGAATTAGTATGTACTATTTGGTGTTAATATGACACATTGCACGTATCTTTTATGATTGTCGGAGACGATGCTCTCTGCAAAGACGAACTTTTACTCAATCTCGGTGTCCTACTTTCGGCTGGGTATTTTACCTACTAGGTACAGTATAAGTATCTCGAGTTAAAGTATTGAGTCACCTTATATTCCCATACATTGCATGTGCATGTTAAAAGTTGTGTGTGCATTACATAATGTACAGACGCCAGCACATCAAGCTACCCGAAACTGTCAGATTTTGCCAATCCACTTTGAAGCTTATGCTTTAGCGATAAAGTTGAAAATCTATTAAAGA
Organism: Eremobia ochroleuca; assembly: GCA_949629135.1. Lineage (NCBI taxonomy): Eukaryota > Metazoa > Arthropoda > Insecta > Lepidoptera > Noctuidae > Eremobia > Eremobia ochroleuca. Next base: position 20,500,989 of record OX451395.1, on the reverse strand, counting down.
AATCTGACAGATTGTAGTAGCTTGATGTGCTGGCGTCTGTACGTAGCGTGCATGTTGGACGGAGATAAGCCGGTAATCCGGTGAAGAATTGCTGGGAAATAAGCCGGGGATCGTCGATAGCTTACGGATATTGGTAGGTCCCAGAGTGCATGGAATCGCCGGCAGCTCTAGAGACAAGAAGCTCGAGAGAGAAAATATTTTTAGATTAGTGTCAACTATTCACAAGACAATATAACCTCAAAACCTGTGTCAGTTGGAATTAAGTTTCAAAATGCTAAACGCTAGATGTGCGCGGTGCGCGTGGCGACTGAAAATGAAACAAAACTTTCACCTCCTCACCCGCGCGGGGAATGTTTTTTTTTCGTTTTATTTTTTTTTAATTAGCTCGGAAAACAAAAACATCGTGTTATAAAAAATGTGTTTGGCCACGCCTCTTTGTTTTGACATTTTTGTGTAATATTTCGAAAATCACGCGCAGGAGACACGGCTTAATATACTGCAGTATCTCGTTAGTGTGACAGCTCTTGAACAGGCAACGGCGCCTTTTTAACAATATTGTTATGCCTACACAACCTGATGATACTTGATAGGTATTGTATTTTTTTTTTGTTTTATATTTTCAAAAGCCGCAGAGTAAGGGGATATAATCACAACTTTTTTTTGCTTTAATTTTGGGCGACCCAATAAGTTCGAAATCAATTTTTTTATTGGGGTTTACATGGGGGGGGGAACATTAATAAAGGCTGATTGTGCGTATATGCTACTTTTTGTTATTAGCTTAATATTAGAATATTCGGGAGCAAGAATGTCGCTACTTTACTCATTCTTATTCTATGCTACTCACCGTACTCACCCAGACTGACTAAACATATATGTTGTCGTGTCCCTAATTGTTCAACTCACTACATCACGCGTGACGCGTGACGCGAGCTTGCGTCAACAACTTTATTATTCGTGATCTTCGAATGACGTGACGCCGTTGACTACATATTATCTTGTCACACTAATATTATAAAGGCGAAACTTTGTGTGTGTATGTGTGTTTGTATATTTGTTACTTTTTCGCTCTCAAACGGCTGAACCAATTTCGATGAGATTTGGCACACATTTAGTTTATAACCAGGATTAACACATAGAATGCTTTTTATCCCGATGTTCCTACGGGATCGAGACTTATGCGGGTGAAACCGCGGGGCGCAGCTAGTCATATTAAAATAACGGTCTCTTTTTATCTATTCCACTATCGCAGATATGCTGGAAGAGATTTCTTTAGCAATAATCGTCATCGTTTCCTGTTCCTTACTTCTTGTCTGTTTATTTGTGTACATAAACAGTTAAATAAATAAATAGATGAGAACAAGATCAGAGACAAAAAGTATTAATATTAGGCTTTCAAAATTAGATACACCTTACTCGAGTAAAAATACTCATTCTCAATGGGTTCCGGGAAGGAAGCCGAGTCTGTTGGACTCAATACCAACAAAAATAATTAGGGTTCTGCGCAAAAAAAATAAAACCCATAAGATCCTATTTGTTTTCCGAAATGCACGCGAATTAAGTCGCGGGCACAGCTAGTTCTAAATATCTTTTACGAGGTTTTATAGTCAACAAATAATTGCAACAAAAACAAGGTTTTTGTTCTTTACGAGGTGAGAACCTCGTAAAGAACAAAAACCAACTACTCAACGACGATAACGACATGCAACATCAACAAAGCTCATATTACCACAACATATTCAACAGACATTTAATTTTATTCTTTCCATCGCAACGGGGAGCAAATATTAAAATCAATATAAATTCTTGTCTAAGTCGAATGTGATGTAAACTATTTGACACATGTAGAGATAAATTGATCATCATGCCTGAGATTGTGAACTTTTGGTGACCGAAGAATAGAAACATTTCTTCTCTTCACCGCCACGCTTAAGACGGAGGAAAACTTTCTACAATCCGTCATTTTGTCTATGCTTCCATCAACAAAACCTGTTTCTGTGGTGATCATGCTAAACGTACAGTTCAAGTGACCAATTGAAAACGTTAACTAAATAGTTGTCAACATCGACAAAGTTCATAATTACCACAACATATTCCTCATATTCTTGTGAGTAACTAAACTACATCTAGACCAACCTTCAAGCTGTGCTACTGCGAGCCTGGCACTAACTGTAGGTACCGACAGAAATCTAGCCTTCGTCTACGGCTAAATTACAACTGGTAACTTGAATAAAGATTTCAAATAGTCGGGTGATTGAAATAGCTCTATTATACCGTTGAGGTTTTCAAGGTGGAATGAAAGGTATTTCGTTATTAACCAAGCTAAACTTATGGCGATAAAATATATCGTCACAGGTTTTTATGGTTACCTGTAATTGACTGTGCATTACAGGATAACGTGTACGAGTATGTCGAAAATACGTCATTCATTCGTTAGACTATTCGGGACGCCAGCGCCAGGCGGTGATCCACATAGTTTAGCCTGACATTCGTGCGAGTCGAAAAGAACGAGCAGCGAGGTGGAGCAGTTCTCTCTTGATCTTCGGACACCGTACTGACTAAATGTACTCAGAAACTGTCTCACGTCCCGTATAGACATGTCTTGAACCTAAAGCGTATGATTCGCAAATTCGTAAATTGGCATACAAATATTTCAGTTAAAGTTGTGAATATAATTAAATAAAGCCTATTTTTATCGCCATACTTAATTGCCAATAATCGCCGATTATGAGACCTAATCCTAATTCAATTACTTAAGCCCCAAGTTCTCGGCTACTTAAGAGTTAAAAATATCTTAAACTGGTACGTTAAGTACTTAATACTTTTAATTAAATATTGGCATTAATATTTTAATTAAATAACCAACTTTTAATTAAAATAATCATCTTTCTTTACTTCTAAAATAAGTTTTGTTTTCAGATTGTTGAACTAATTGAATAAGCTTGTGCGCACACTGCGTCACAGCTGTCTTTTAGACAGTCTATGACAAAGAAATATGGATGGACTGTGTGAATGATGATATGGTTAGAAGGGGGGTGACTACCGAGATGAGGACTAATAGAGAAGTACGGAAGAAAAATACATATGGCACCACCCCAAATAAATTGGCATAAGGGCAAGGATAATGATCATATCACTCAACGACAACTATGTATAAGGCGAAAGTTCCAGGGGAGCCCGCAAAGTTCAAATGTTATTATTACGATTGTTTAAAGACATAATTGTTACGATCGCGAATCATATTTTGGTCAACATAAAACCCTCTTAAAAATAATCATTATATATTATAGGTAAATCAGTGTAGAAAAACTTTGCACCTACTCAAATATCAATAAAATATACCTATCTATAAATTAAACAATCCTAAATACCTATATATTTTTAAAAGAATCTAATGAATCTAATGGGTTTATATTGCGGGTTTTGTACATCTAAAATTAAACAACCAAATAAATAAATAAATAAAAATAATTAAAAAATAATAATTATATTAATTTAATTATAATTTATGTTTTAATTTGATGAAATTTATTATTTATTAATTGATTTGATTCTAATTTATTATTTATTCATTTATTTGATTCTAATTTATTTATTAATTTGATGAAATTTATCATGATTTAATTGATTTGATGAATTTAATTTATTATGTATTTTTGCCGTGGTTTTGTATCCTATTTTATTGATAATGTATATATAATATGAATGTTTTGTGATCCTAGTTGGTCGAAATAAATGACATATTATTATTATTATTATTAAATCTTGTATTTAGTAATAATAAGGCACAGGAACAGAAACATCACCATTTTTATTCGAAATCCCGAAAAGATTTTGACAAAATTTCACTACCCAAACAAATTTTAGCAAACTTTTTTATACCAATGCAATATTTTGAATGATTTATTACACACATTTTCATTTGGTCAATTTTTTACCAAGGATAATGTCATTAAGGAATTTGGTCTTTAATCAAATGATTTATTACAGCAAACAATCTTTAGACAATAAACGTTTGGTCAAATGATTTGTTATGACAAAAAATATAAAGACAAAAATAAGATTTTTAGGGAATTATATTAATTAAAAAATGCAAAAAGAAATATATAATTAAAAAGTGCTTGAATTTGTCTGAAACAAGTCAAATGTATGGTTACGAACGACGAACGAAAAACGAACTGCTACCAGAACTGTAGGTTAGGTTAGAATCCATTTATATTATATAATATTAATTGCCATGTATAGTTTAGAATTTTCTTAGAGTTTAGTGAAAGGAGACGGGGATTTCTGGGCCTGATTGTAATAAGTTGAGGTATGGCTTAAAAAAAAGGTTATATTTTTCTATTTCAAAATGTGAAAAATCAACTCAATTTACAATCTGGAAAATGAAAAATCCAATAATTAAGTTAGGGTTACAAAGTAATTGGAATATCGATTCAATTATAATCGATTAAAGTTTTAACAGAGTTCATACTGTTTACGAAAATGCTTTCACCAGATAATTAATTCAATTAAAATGTTTAAATCTGTTAGAATTAAAGTATTAAGAGTTTAAACTAATTGAGTATCCACATAATTAAGATAAATCAATTCACGTTTACTAATCGATTATTTGTATTTTTAACCTGTGCTAACCCTGACTTGACATGTATGACATGACATCGATACTAGTTCGTATCATCTAGTGCGTGTGCGTTTTGAGTGTGTTTCCTCCCATACTTTTATTGATATTTTCTTCGACCCCTGCTTTCCTACGGACTTCGTATCTTCCTTCTTGTACGACCCTTGCCTTGCTACCATACCGGACACGGAGAACCCCGCTTAAACGTTAAACTTGGACTTGTTATTTTGGATTCTATGAACGACCTACCGATTGGATATTGATTGACATCATGGATTGTTGTGTAAATTGTGGCCCCTCCTTCGGCAGTCGGGTAAAAAATGACAATCCCACTTCAAAAATCGACTGTTAAGTACAGATTGTTACGTAACCTCACTTTTCCTAAATCTCTTTTATCTCGGCTCTCAGATTGCCACAATCTGCAAAATTTTCAGTGATTGTTTGTTAATATAGTAGCTATCAATTGACACCAATTCCATCTTTTTACATCCAGGCCCAAAATTGTATGAAAGCGTATCCGTCTCCTTACGAGAATTGCCCCTCAGACTGTGAACGTTCTCAAAATTATACGTATGATTGATGATATCTCGTATGTTTGAGAATGGTCACAGTCTGAGGACTGTGACCGTTCTCAAAATTACGAGGATTGTCCCTCTGGTTAATTATGTGAGAGCCAAGAGTTAAGATTTAAAACTTAATTAACATTAGTTCGATCCCTGGGTGAGTTGTTAGGTCTGTGAGACGTAACTACTTAGATTAGACGATTTAGATTTAACCTTAATGTGCCAAGAGGTCTCTAGGGCGGTAGGCATTTGATTAGATAAGTAATGATAAGTTAGAAACCCTACGGGGTTGTAGAGATGGCTTTATTTAAGTTAAGTCGTTATGTTTTTACCCAAAGGAATGAGTATGTGTCGCCAGTCCACTTACATTACATTCAATTCAATTCAAAATGACATAACTGAATGTCGAGCCATCATCGCCGACTTATCGTAAGCGACATATTTTAAGCAGCGTTTTTCATCACAAACGACATTTTAAACTATAACGGACAATGGCTCGTCAACTTTCCCATCAAAATACAAGAATTATTAAAGTTATAGCAAATAGGTAACGGCTCGATTAAAGAACACTGAGATCAAATAATCCAATTTCATCTAAAATTAAACCATTAATTCTCTGTATCACTAGCATCTGCATCAGTAACACAACACACCAGGTACACGTCAGGAACGGCTCCATCATGCCTCATATACTCTTCATGGTACCTACATATATGTGTTGAGTGTCTAAACTTTGTTCCCAATCTATACAAATAAATAAAATTGAAGTTTCAATGTCAAAATAACAGCTTTTTGCTAAATGCATATGAATGTATATACGGTACAAACATTTTGTCGGTCTGTTTGTTCCTACTAATCTCCAAAACGACTAAACCGGTTTTGACGGGATTTTCACTGGCAGATAGCTGCCGTGCGATTCTGTAACCATCTCACCGTGAAAACTTGGGTGAAGTGAGCGTGGAGTGTCAATCCCTAGCATCAGCATGACTCACAGCTCACTCTAAGCTCACTTCACCTTAGTTATCACGGTGAGATTTTTCCAGAATCGACCGGCTGATGTTATAAGGAGTAACTTAGGATACATTTATTTTAGAAAAAGAAAAAGACATTCACGTTAACGGAGCGCGAGCGCAGCTAGTTACATAAAATATACGATTTTGAAATAAAAAAATTGAGTCTCCCATCACACTAATATTATAAAGGCGAAAGTTTGTGAGTGTGTGTGTGTTTGTATGTTTGTTACTTCTTCACGCTCAAACGGCTGAGCGGATTTGGATGAAATTTGGTACACAGATAGTTTATAACCGGGATTAACACATAGGATACTTTTTATCCCGATATTTCCACGGGATCGACACTTATGCGGGTGAAACCGTGGGGCGCAGCTAGTATTATAATATATAAATTATAATAATACCAAAACTATTATTGTCCCACTGCAGGTCAGAGGCTTCTCCTCATACAGAGAAGGCACGAGCATTGATCACCGCGCTTGCTCTAGACGTTGGCGATTTCAGACTTATCTATCTATCATTAATCTATATAACGTAAACGCACCCATTACCGCCAGTTTAAGCGGAGTTCAGATTGATATCCAAAAAATAAGCACATTCTTAATATGTAGCTTCAATAAAAATATTTTTTCAAGTACTGAAATTATCGATTTTTATAGTTATGTATAAGAACAGATGATCAAAGAATTCCTTAAAACAGTAAAAATTAAATAAAAGGAAAAAGGGTCATGTCCCTATTACCGACTCGAAATATCGGGTGTGTGCCTAATACCGTTTATGTGACACCTAATTCCGACCACTAAATAAATGGAACCGTTAAAGTTAAATAAAAATGCTCGTGTATATTGAACTGTTTATATAAATGCTCCAACACAGTACAGAATGCTATCAACACTTAACAATTATATGTATTCTTATAATAGTATATTCTTAACAGCGTTAAATCAATAAAAAATATCATATTTATACGAATTATGTATAACAAATTACCAAAGGCCAGTATTGATTATAACTACTATAATATATTACCAATGGGGGCATTTGGTATTATACAAGAGTAAATGGCATTATAGAATCTTAGTAAAAATGTAACATCACTACATAGTATAAATTAAGTCGCTTCCCTGTCTGTCTGTCCCTATATATGCTTAGATCTTTAAAACTGCGCAACGAATTTTGATTCGGTTTTTTTTAATAGATAGAATGATTAAAGAGGAAGGTTTAGATGTATAATACATGCATAATATAGTAGAGAAATACTGATAATATTAGAGGTTTCTAATGTAATGTCGTAAATAAACACATTTTTTTGCGCTTACATTGTAAACGCTGGCTGAACCCGTCGAGATAGATCAAAATAATGTACTACAGTATTGTACACCTTAAAAAGATCTACAAAAAAGTCCTCGATGGTATATGTATATCTCTTAGGGATAACCCACAATAACCATTTTTTATCCTATACTTTTTACGAGAAATAATGGCTCTAAAATTATCAGTGTTTCTCCATTGCACCCGTGCGAAGCCGGGGCGGGTCGCTAGTAGTCATATAAAATTACAATAACATTTATGAGGTGGGTTATCGTCCACTAGCGCCGCTAATTGAAAAAGTATCATAACTCGTAAATAGAATAAAACATACAAAATGTGATCTATTAAAACAGTAGAAAAGGCATTTGACTGTAAACCGCCTCTTAAGTTTAGTAGTCATGTCAAATCAAAAATCAAATCTTGGATTAAGATTGACAAATGAAACAAATTAATAAAATTATTCATGTGAAAAAAAAATTATAAAAAATAACATCATGTGCCTCTGAATCAAATTTAAGTATGTTAACTATGATCTCAGCATTCACTATAAAATGTTATCAAAACTTAACGTTATTATATATTCTTAAAAGCCTTCAATAAGTCTTAAAAAATATACTACTTAATACAATTATTTGTAACCTAAAGTGTAATATTAGTATATTATTTTACAAAATGTAATATAGAAATATAAAATTAGAATGAAATCTTAATTCTAGCAGTCATTTCAAATAAAAATCAAATATTATAATATAAAACAAATTAAGAAAATTAACCTTTGGCAAAAAAAATAAGATTAAAAAATAGATTCATCTGACTCTGAATCAAATCCACAATCATATCTCGGCCGCATAATGATCTTTGCTGGACGGTTTATTTCACAATCATCTGATATATAAACGGATGGCAAATACTAATTAAAATTACATGACTTCCACATATAAATGTTAGCTAAGTATTACTATAATATAATAAAGCTTATGTTATTTTAAATCTGTATGTTTATTATGGAATCCTATAATGTATATTAAATACCTTTATGTTTACTTGAAAATAAATACCAAATAAAAAAACATGTAGTATTTGGTCCATCGTAAATGTACAAGTAGATCGGTAATAGGTTTTCTTAAAGGAGATCGTATAACCTATTACCGACCCAAGGGAATGTGTATGAATTGTGTAAATACATGTGATTTTTGTACATGTATATGATTTTAAGTGGTGCGGTTGCTAAAAATATTTAATAACAATGATATTTCAACTATAAAAATACACTATTTAAAAATTATACCTCCTTTATTCATCAAAATATTTACATAAGAACAAAGTTAGTGTATACGGCTACTAAAGCTCTTGAATATATGGCGTTAATAGCTCAAATATAAGTTAACATACTAAGGAACTGAGTTAGTATAGCCTCCTGCCTATTAATTTATGCATTTTAACAAAAATCATGACACACAAAAGATACGACAAGTACTTATCAACGACATGGGTCGATAATAGGAATAAAATTGTGATTTTTGTCCCTATTACCGCCTATTTTTAATATTGAATTTTAAGCAAAATAAAATAGTATCTCATTAAAATGAATCATTACTTGTGTTCCTGAAAGTATCAAAAATGCATCAAAAGAACTAGAAGTTACATTAAAATGCTTTACGATATAATCTTCTGCTAAAAAAGAAACAAGAGTAGTTACGCCATCGGGAACGCCACACTATGGAAAATGCACTAAGGTCGGCGTCCACGGACGAACATAGCAATTATTATTTAAATCGTCGAGTTACGCACGCAAAAAAGAGATGAACATTTGCAATACAAATACATCTACATTTTTTTTAAAGCAACCATTTGTGTAGCTTTAATACATGACATAAAAATGATAGTTTTCTGAATGGGGCGGTAATGAGCGCGGATTTTAACGGGTCGTTATTAGGTGCGTTTACGTTACTAATAATAATGCTGAAGAGTTTGTTTGTTTGAACGCGCTAATCTCTGAAACTACCTCGCACGCACAAATGCTATTTGATGTAGCATCACGATAGGTCAGGAACAGAGCAAAATAATCCTCCAGACCGTAATTCTGTCATGGCGGCCAATCTCAACGGGACTAGCCTTCGGCGCGGGTGGTATTAGTTAGATTAGTGCAAAAGTGTGTGCGCAGACTTCTATGAGAGAGCGGGAAGAGAGAATGCACTTGTGTGTACTCTCTCATACCTCTCATAGTCCAATGGGGCGGCACGCAATCCGACACGACCGGAGAGAGATCAGGCGCAGGACCCACGGCTCAACTTGCAAACAATTTAATATGTATACTAAGGTGGTCCTTTTTCCTAAGATTTTTTTTTTTCTTTAACCCTTAAGTGCATGATTTATTTTATCGTATTGCAAAAAATGCTAAAATGCTATTGTATAGGTATTTATCTATAGAATTTAGATAATAAATATATAATAATTATACAATAATATTAATATTCATAGAGTATATATATTGTTTTGACAAAAAGAGGTGCGTTCAGAAACTCACAGCTATCACATTCTTAAAAAAATTAAATGACGTACTTTGTTGCCATATGGCAACATTATGCATTTAAGGGTTAATTGCACAGAACATCACACAATTTGATTATATAACTTAAGAAATTATTTCAGTTTTTTTAAAAAAAATCTTTTAGACATTTAAATGTCGCTACTAAGGGTTAATTTTTAAGAAAAATTATGAATTTCAAAATCTAAAGTATACTCTACGACAGCTACTTACCCTAATCGTTTGATCTCTGAACACTGAAAACCACTGACTGACCTTGAATCTAGCCGGTCGATTCTGTAAAAATCTCACCGTGAAATCATAAGTGAAGTGAGCTTGAAGTGAGGCAGTGTCAATAGTGTTAATCCCTAATAACAGCTCACTTCCCGCTCACTTCACCTAAGTACTCACGGTCAGATTTTTACAGAATAGCACTGCAGATTATCTAATTTCATAAATAGGTCGCAAACATAAGATTAACTTTTCAAAAGGCGATTATAAATTAGAATAACGCTTTCGCGTGAAAGATTACGTCTCGAGGAAACGTGATAAGCCTACATTAGCGTGACACGTAACCGGTAACCGTGTCTCGGTATAATCGTTACGAGCGACGTGACGGGGCATAATAGAATCTCTTTTAACGTACTTATAACTGTCTAACGTTGCCGTGAAGCTATACGTGTTCGTTTGGAAGTTGTTTTAATTGTATTTTAATGAGTTTAAGCCCGCCATAGCAGAATAGTCGAACTGGGTAATAGAGCCAACTCGGATAAAGGGAGGCTGGGCGGTCATATTTATTGATATACTTTTCACACCACCTGCTCTCTAACGTAAAATTATATGTCATGCAAACCTAACCAAAAGTACGTCATTCAAGCCCTAGACTCTAGTCGGGCATTAATATTGTACTGAATTTCATTATGACCGAACGTTCCAAATTCAAATCATATTAATGACCAGCGGGTCATTAATATGATTTGAATTTGGAACGTCAGCTGAGAAACTCGTATGGAAACATAAGCAAAAAAAATTTTTTTTTTCTTTTAATGTACGTGTCGACCAACGAGTTCTTACTTCATAGGTTTTAGTTGGCGTCGACGAACAAACTGATCGGTTGCTGTGGCACGTATACCCCTGCGTTAGAATGTTGGATTTGGGCTGACGCTCCATTGATGATATTATTTATTGTGTTTTTGATAAAAATATTTAAGATTAATTAAAAAAAAACGCGACAGGCAGTAGGTATTTGCTTGCTTGTTTTGAATCTTAGTTGCAGTTGGGTTTTGATTTCATCATTCTATTTTAATTTTAATCCTTTTAGTGTATTATATTTTTGGAATCGTCTCCTCAAGCCCTTTATTTTGATACCCGACATAGTAATGGTACTAGGTTAGTTCTTGTTTTCATAAAATCAAAATGGCGGATTTTAGACGACAAAACGTAAGGCCTTGAAAAAAAAAAATAACATTCATGGGACCCAAACGAGTCATTGGCCCCTCATGTACTAAAAACCATCCGCCCGCTAAGAATGCTTCGACGGTATAAGGAATTCCACATACAAAGATACATAGTGCGCATAAAAACATAACCCTGTTCTGTTAAGTAGTCGGCTAGTTAGTGTATGACGCTGCATATAACTAGGTATTTATTCCCCGGATATAGCTTCATAAACTAGTAATGCGAAAATTTAATTGCTTTTTATTACCTACTCGCAGTAGGTGCGAAAAGTGGAGTATTCTAGTCGGGGATAAAGGTGTCTTCGTCTTGGGCGAGCTTGAATACCTCAGGATTCTAGTAATGACTCCCTCGGTTCGCTCAGGAGTTAACTCAGAGTTCCCTCGCTACGCTCGAGAAATCCTTCGTCGCGTTCAGGATTCAAATTAGCGCCCGCGACATTAAGACACTGCTTTATCCCTTTAGTGAATAATCTACTATGATTTATTTCAGGCAACTAGGGCCCAAAGAAATACAATAAATAAATAAGTACAAAGAATACACATAAACTGATACTTAACAATGTATAAAACGAAACTATAATGTTTCGTTTTATACATTGTTAAGTATCAGTTGACTAAACATACGTAAACTTGGCGCCGTATTGCTTCGAGTCGTGGTGTCATGTAGACTTTCAAAAAAACGCCAATCCAGTACACACGTCAGTCAAAATTCCTCCTTCATAAACGTCTTCAAATGATGAGTCGGAACCCGCACCACAAAAGATTTGTAGCTAATCTTATGGTGCGACTCCAGCTTCCAACTCTTAAGATGAACTTGGTCTTCGTTCAAATGTATTCGACTAATATATTTGTTGAATGCACAAGAACATAAGGGCCAGAGTCGTCACTATTTAAGTGGGTGACCCTGAGGCAGGTTTTGAATATGCTGGCATGAGAGCTTCAAGATCAAGACGGGGTGATGAGAAAAGGCATTCAGAGACCTTCAGGGGCCTTTGCCAAGGTGGACTATCAAAGATGAATAAAAAAATAGCTTGGGATTGATGCGATTGTTAAACTAATGAGGTGCTCAGGAGACTAAAGAATTATATATTTCAGGATATTTAGACTTTGATCATCATGACCACAGTGCTATTTTAAATAACAATATATCTTGAACTAAAGTAAAAACCAGCAAATGAACATAATGTACTCGCGACTGGAACTCAGGAGCACATTTTTTAACTATACCTGTTTAACTACACTAAAGTACCAAATGTGTTTTGTGGCATATTGTTTTATAGAACAAAAGTTAGGTATAGAATTCCGAAGTATACATCTTTTTGAGGCTGACTGTACCTATATTGCACTAACCATATAGGATTTAATACCATCAATAAATTATGAGCTCAGAACAGAGCCTAAACTCCCCTCCCATCTTGCAAAATATTAGCACAATATTAACTTAAATATTAATTGAACCGTCCCAAGTAGCGGCACTTCTTTGACCTTCTTAACAAGAAAGTTAAATCATCGGGCGTTTTCCAAGCTTGTTACTACAAGTTACAACTTAGCAACGGACTAATATTGTAAACTAAGTAGTTAATCTCTTCATCAGATTTCAAAAGGTTGGAAACTTAATACTTGTAAGTCGAAATCTTGTTAAGGTGAGTTTGTTAAGCGGCTATTTATTTTAAATTATAGATTTTATAAGTACATAAAGATCATTGTTGTATATTTTACCTAAGTCGGTCGCGTGACTGATCGTCAGCAACTTTCAACGCAATAACTGCCGCAGTCCGACACCGATCGTAAAGGTCTCTCAAGTGAGAAGTTATTTTCGTAAAACTGTATAGGCATTATAGGCTTCTAAAGAACACATATATACGAGTAGTAGTCGCGACAGAATGAGCCGCAGATGGCATTAAAGTATCGATTAAATAAAGACGTAATACCCTTCCGTCGATAAACCCGTTGCATCGGTAAAATCGCACCGCTCTTGACAAATCGATTTATACACAAACGCGCAATATTGCGACTTCATTGGTAGTGTTACTGTGGGGCGTTCGATTGCATAGACTAGGCAATCGAATAGCTGTATAGCTCTATGCCATAGAGGTATCCGCTCAGCTATTCCATTTATTGACTTTATGCATCGATGCACTTAGGTATAACGTGTTTGGGAAAATAAGTGGCGTTGCGTTGTAAGTAAAGGCTAAAAAGTACCTCAAAGTATTCAAATCTGTTTATGAGGAAAAACTGTTGGATGTCTTGATAACGCATTTACCTTTATGCACTGGCTTTCGGGTAAAAGAAAAAAATGTGAAGGAATCTAGATTTAGTAGAGTGCCTGAGCGTGGTGGACAATGCTCGTAACTTCTCTGTGTGAGAATACAATGCAAGCTGGCCGTTAATTATTTAAATTAAAAGCTTTGCCTGAAAGAGTTTGATATCGTTTCTCTTTTTATTTAGTTTCAACGAGGTCTTTTCACGATAAGATTAAAGGTAGAATTAATCTGGCGGGTTATCCGTCTGGCCTCCATTTTATAGTCCACTTTCATCTAACTTATCATGGTCATCTTTACGCAAAAGAGGGTTTAGAATAACACAAATTATATAACTTTCTATATAATAAAGTTTTGTAGGTCGTTAGAAAGTAAGAGAAAATCTTTGTATTTTATTTTAAATAATTTAGATTCTAATCATATTTTATGTCATATGGGCTGTAGCTCAATCTAAAACTTGGATACTAAGCAGGGCTGTGGCCCTGGAGAGGTCTATGCTTAGAGTTTCCCGACGTGATCGAAATATAAATGAATGAAATCCGTAGGAGAACCAAGGTATTGTAACTGACATAGCCCGAAGAATTGCCAAACTTAAGTGGCAGTGGGCAGGACACATTGCTCGCAGATCAGATGGCCGATAGGGACGAAAGGTGTGACGACCGCGTACCGGAAGACGTAGCATTGGAAGGGTTCCAGGTGGACCAGTGACCTGGTGAAGGCCGCAGAAATCCGCTGGATGCGGGAAGCACAGAACCGGTCGAAGTGGCGATGCTTGGGGGAGGCTTATGTTCAGCAGTGGACTTATCTGACTAAAATGCTAGAGCCATGAAAAAGCAAATGTCATAATAATAAGTAAAAAAAACGAATATAATTCCATAAAATGCACACTAACACTACACCGTAAAACTAGACTATGAACATGATAAATTAGTTGTCTCTCCCACACAGGTATACAATAGAACTGCGCTCTGATGTTATATAGCTTAGCGAGCTAGACAACTTGACATGGCGCTTGAACACGCTGTGACATGGCCACAAAGTTGAACATCAAACATGAAGCGCTTTAAAGCCACATTAATCTGGGAATTATATAAATCGCTTCATTATTGTGTAGGCGTGACATACGATAGACGAGGCTGTAAATCTACTGTTTTGTTAACTATATGAGTATGTGTAGTTAATAAGTTGGACTTTAACATGTTCACCATAATTTTTAACATATTTTTGTCTCGTTACAGCAAAATAGGCTAAATAATTTTCCAGTATAATGTGGGTAGCGGAGCTGACAGCATCTGAGTTTTCGGACAAAAAGAACCTTAACCTGCGGAACCAATTTTAATGTAGGTGCGTTTTTTAATATAGTGGCCCTAGTCATGTCAGGTTAGTAAATGGGTAACTGACAATGAGACATCATTTCATTGAAGCCTGAGTCCCACTTGGGCGCCAATAACGCCTCTCAACTTCGAGTCGATGTATTTAATGGAACCTCAAATAACCGCCAATTTATTTTGCTCAAAATATAACTTAATATGAATGCGCCTCTTGGTGAACCTCAAAAAAAAAATATTTTGGGGTCCTAGAACACTAAATTGCCAAGTAACTGTGACCAACTTGGATGTATCGGTTGTTCACAGTTCTTACCTTTTTTTTTTTTTTTGTTTCGGGGTGGAAAATCCTCATGGATGTCCGCCGCCCTGGGGCGGACGGCGGGGTCTGTCAAACTCTTACTGACTAAAAACCACCCCGGTGTTCCCTCTCTCACCTACGCCGGGGGTCGCGGGAACGAACGATACTTCCGCAACCCCCAGCTGGTGCTGGCCCGCTCCTGCGGCCTCTCCTCGTGTCAGGGGGGGGGAGTGAGGTGTTAAACTCCCCCCGCGACGTCTAAGAGGGGCGCGCGTGGAACACTACGCGCCGCCGCCTCGGGTCCTGATGTGTGGGGGGTTTCAAAGTTCTTACCTAACCTAACCTATTTGGTCGGGGTACCCTAGCTTAGTTACTGCGACCAATTGTGAAAAAAGGGCAACAAACTTGAAAAGAGGCCCATTTATTTTTAAAATGTGTTCATTACAATACCAAAAAGTCTTTAGCAGTTCGTTAATTTTAAAAAAAGCGTAGGTACATCGTTAGAAGGTAATTAAGTCATCATTCTCGTGCCCTTATCATGTCGGCGCAACATGTCTTTTTCCTCCATACTTCTCTATTAGATCTCGGTAGTCACTCCCTTTCTAATCACATCATCATTCACACAATCCATCCATCGTTTCTTTGGTCTTCCCCTACTCTTACAGCCATCGACATCCATACTCAAAACTCTGCTCATGATATTTTCCTCATTTCTCCGCAACACATGCCCATTCCATGACAACCGATTTCCACACAACTTTTCAGCTACCGGTGCCACTTTCAGACCTCCTTATGTACTCATTTCTTGTTCTAGTATTAGTGCCTTTAGAGGATCAGTTAAGCCCTTCGAGTCCCTCTCAGACGCCACTATCATCCACCATAATCTCTCATTATCTTTTCCTCTTTTTTAAGCACGTTAAGCCGTTGGTGCTGCGCCTGATCTCTCTCAGGTCGTGTCAGATTGCGTGCCTTCGCATCGGACTATGAGAGTGAGGGAACAGAGAATGCATCTGTGTGTCTGCGCACCCACGTGTTGTGCTCTATAATATCTCCCGCGCCAAAGGCTACTCTCCGTTGACACTGGCTGTTATGGCCGAAATACGGTCTGGAGGACTATTATCTCTTTACTTTTTTATACAGGGTGATTTGCAATTTATCTTATTCCTTCCAGGACATGATAGTGTGACCCATTTACAACAATTAAGCACTGCTACTTGCTGCTTGCTGCTTGTTACGTTATCTTTATCAATTCTCATTATGTGTTAGTAGGATTTTTCTCGTAACGGCCCGATAAAAAAAAAATATATATATATAATATATTTCTATATTTATGTCTGTAATCTATGTGGTGTACATAATAAAGAGTATTCTATTCTATTCTATTATATTCTACTCGCATATAATAAAGGTAAGGTGCTTCGAAATTGGCATAAAACAACTATGTAAAGATATCGAAAAACGTGCTACAAATAGAGTATTAAGTAGTAGATACTAGGTACTTAATTAATACTATTGTATTATCTGATACTGTATTTCCTGAGAGAAGATACTTAAGTAAGATGTGATCATCCTTTACTGTTTTCATACCATTTCTGAATTCTGCGCTTTAGTGACTTCTTCGAATAATTTAATATTCTCAGGAAAATTATTCAAAGAACTACTACAGCAAATAAGAAACGAGACGGAAACATTAAGATGAAATTCAATTCAGCACCTGAATAGTTCATTCGAGACACATTTACATTTTAGAAGAAAATATAGATATCTAAGAACGTGCAAAGAACAAATAATCTTGCTTTCCTAGAAGAGATAGCCTAAGTCTGGATACCTGGGGCTTCTTCTCAACACAGCTGTAACACACAACTTTGGATAATAACGGTACCTTCTAAGAATCATGTCGGAGGGGTGTCGAGCCAAAGCCGAAATTCCAAAACTATATGCTACTGCGTTCCGAGAAAAATACGGTTTTAAATGTAGTTTTTTTTATAGCTCGTAGGTAAATTATAACAGCCGCACGGGTCGATCGAGAGTCAAGCTATGCTTGCCGCGGTCGGTTTGTGGATGGGTGATCATCCATTACATATCGAGACCCCTCCGTGCCTCGGGAAGCACGTTAAGATCTAGGAATGACAACCGGGACCACGTCCCGGGTCCAAGTATCATTCGTTATGGCTAGTCGAAAGCCCAAAATTCTGACAACCGGTCTTACCAACGGTATCGTGTTACCCAGTAACCGGGTTGTGGACGTCAGATAGGCAGTCGCTCCATGTAAAATATTGGTATTCAACTACGTCCGGTTAGACTGAAATACGACCACAACATAATTGGCAAAAGGCTAGGCTGATGATTATTATTTTATGGAAACACCGTTCAACCAAAAATATTGATTCTGATTGAAAAGCGCAGAATTCAGAAATAGTATGAGTAACACACAACAGTAAGGGATGATCATGATGAATATCTTAAAAACACACTGCCTGTCTGTACCTACGTATAACGTGAAGAACTTTCTGGATGTTTGGACGGTTAGTATCGAATCCACACGTTCGCAACTTTTAACATAAATAAGATCGCCTTAACGTGTTTTTTTCACAGATGGATCTCGATGCTCGGCCGCTACATCGCTTGACTTACCGGTTTATAGCCTTGTTTTTCATTCTTATTTTCACCAGTAGGTCCCACTGAAAATAATTTATTCTATGAAGGACTAAATCAACCTTCATGGCCAGCGGCAACAAGTAAGTTGCATCAATAACTAAATTCAAGTTAAATGGAACATCAAAGATACCTATCAAGGTGGAACATCAAAGATTTTGAAACCGAACTTTATAGAAGCTTATTCCAGTTTGCCGATAATTCTCTATTATCTTTACAATTCGTGCTACACAAACACCGACGTGTAAGAACAACGTGGTCTATAATAAATCCAGCATAAAGCGCTTTGCAGCGCTGTAGGATATCGGGGAAAGCCACTTACGACGGCTTACATAAAGGGAGTGCATTTGGCGAGGCCCGCTGCAGCAAAATGTGGATGCGGTTTTAATAGGGCTGCCACACAATATCGAGATAGAAAATTCTTCAGTTCTACTTTTGAAATTCATGCATGTTGAACATTTTCCGTAAAGGGAGCTTAGGAAGATTCTGTAGTTGAAATAGTAGAGATAAAATCTGCCAACGTTGGATAAAAATATTCCGACAGAATTTTCTGTGAAGCATTATCCTAAATGTCTTTCAAGTCTGTGACTGTGTTTTTCTATGTGCATATTATTTTAGGAGTTCTAAAAATATATGTCCTGATAGGTGGAATCTCGTATAAGTTATCGTAAGGTCTAATTCTTTAACTAAAACTTACGATAACTTATATATTTATGTCATCATATTAAAATCTTTATGAGCCATCCAAATCTATATATATACTAATACAAAGCTGAAGAGTTTGTTTGTTTATTTCAACGCTCCAATCTCTGGAGCACTTGTCGTATTTGAAAAATTATTTTTGCGTTTGATAGCCCAACTCTTGAGAAAAGCTACTTAATATTAATAATAATAATAATTTATTTATCCAGATCATAGAATCCAATTTTTTAGTAATTATACGGGGTGTCCGAAAAGTCATGGATTACCTTTAACCTGCTGATGGGCCACATTGGGATCTACCAATAAAAAAAAAATGACCTACCAATAATTTTTTTTTCCTCCAAGGCCAATCAAAAATAAAGTAAAATTTTTTTTGGTGAAAATTTTAACTTTAACCCTAAATTTTAGGTATTTAAAAGATTATATCTGTAACTTTCTTGTATTCAATCGATAATAGGATGATTCAAGATGAAAATAAAAGAACCTGTACTGTAAAAAAAGTTTTAAAAAGTTTTCATTCGTAGAAATGGCATGGAAAAAACTGATCAAAGGCTGAGATTTTCCAAAATTTCATTAAACATCAAAAAACTCGGAAACCATAAGACTTTTACCGTGGTCGTTTTTTTTTATTGGTAGATCCCAATGTGGCCCATCAGCAGGTAAAAGGCAATCCATGACTTTTCGGACACCCAGTATACACATCTTAACCAATCAAAGACTATTATAACCACTTGACTGCGTATACAGTGCCCCGACGCACGAAAACTATTAGTATTTTGTCGCCTATGTATAGGCTACGGTACTAGTAGCAATTTTAGTTGTGTCCAAGTGTTAGACCTGCGTGCACGCTAAATTAATATATTTTTTTTATAACGTTTATGCAATTATAACGCATCAAAATGCCTTCATGCGCGGTGAAGTGGTGTGGGAAACATTCTTAGACATCTAGTTACAAAAAGGATGACATAACTTTTCATCGGTACATAAACATTACGAAAAATTATTTTTGATTTAATCAGATTATAAGCCACTGCAGGGGTCTATTTAAAATGGTGGCTGGGTAAACGAGCACACTTTTTGAGTCGCGCGTTGATGTCTTTTGGAAAAGTCTCGTTCTTGTATTAGACAATTCTAATGCTTCTATCCCTTTCTTTCCTTTTGTATGTTTATCGTAAAAAATAGTGCTGTTATTTTTAATAGCTGAAAGTTGATATCGAGAAAAATAAAATGAATACACTTTTTATTCAATTCACATACTTTAATAAAATAACTATCTACTATTAACCGACTTCAAAAAAGAAATACCGACGAACTGAGAACCTCCTCGGTTTTCAGTTCGTCGGTTTTTTTTTTTTTTTTTGTATTTTCCGGGATTTTTTAGTTCTTTCTGTCCCCGACCGGGGCCGATCAGTCCATTTCCGGGATTTTTTTTTGTAATTGATTGATTTTGATTAAATATTATTTTTATGATTTTGATTTAGTATTTATTATAATGTTAAAATCCATTTTATCGATATCGACTATTTTCTCTTAATGAAGTAAAGCAGCCCTAACGATGCAACTTGACCTTGAACTGACCAATTGCAGCCGCGCGTTCTTCCTCATCCCCCGGCCCGCAGTAGTGAGTCGTGTGCTTCGAAGAAATCGGCCCATACGCTCTCTAGTGGTTATATTCTCTATGTAACCAATAGTACTTACATTTGTCAAATTTTGGTAATAATTACTAATAATTTCAAAATCACTAATATATATAATAATTTACTAATCTCATATATAATAATGCCAATATCACGCTAGGACGCTTAGGAGCCGAGCAGAAAGAAAAAAAAGCCAGAAAGAACGCTAATCGAAAACGAAGTACCTACGCACGGGCAAGCGATGCGATGCGACGGGGTGGAGGGGGAACAAGAAATTTCACACGGACGAAGTCGCGCGCAGAAGTTAATTTAATAAAAAGGATCGCCTATCAGACGTAAAAGATGATTGCCACCCCTAGTCTGACGTGGGTGTCGTGCAGGGTTGCCAACGTGCTAAAATTAACATAATGCATTAACAGTATCAGGCTGAACAATTAACTGCCAACATGCTCGTGGTTAAAAACGCTAACAATATACACATTTGGTACGTTTGTATTTTTAACGTTAGATATTAGTTTTTCTATCTGTGCTCGCAGCTCGGCCCGAATGTAAGTTTTTAATTTTCCATTATGAAAAGAATGATCTCCATTTTTTACGAAAGCTTTTTTGGTTTAGTAATCAATACTGCCAGAGATTCGTGCTTAGTTTCATGCTTTTTAAAATATTATAAGTATATTTAATTTGGATACATTCAAATTAGTTTTGTTGTGTAGGTAGTTAAGATCCAATGGTGACATAATGGTTTCTTCTTGTTAAAGGAAACCATGTTTTTTTTTTTTAAATTAAACTTTTATTTAAATACAATTTGTTTGTCACATCTCTTGGGTTTTTCTGTTTGACCAGTCATATTTCCCTGTGTTATAAAATTATTGAGGAGTTTTCACTTTCAGTTCATTCAGTTCACGGTCCAATATCCTCCTCTATCGGTCCTTTAAAAAGAGATACAACACATTATCACCACCGTATTTATCATCATCATTTCAGCCGAAAGACTACGTCCACTACGTCCACTACGTCCAATGCTGGACATAGGCCTCCCCCAAGCACCGCCACTTCGACCGGTTCTGTGTTTCCCACATCCAGTGGATTCCTGCGGCCTTCACAAGATCATCGGTCCATCTTGTGGGAGGCCTTCCAACTCTACGTCTTCCGGTATCCTGTCAGTAGATACAACAAAATATTAGGTCTCAATTCAATCAAATATCGAAAAATTCTTGGTGATCTGACTTTCGCCCAAATAGTTACGTATGCAGATAATAAATCCAATATAAGATTTTGATTCCAATATAAGAATTCAATTCGAATCGAAATCGAAACGTAATTCCCAACGCAAAAATGTGGCAATATTGCGAAAAATTCCTTAAATCACCTACTATCAATAAAAACTAGGTACTAAGTTCTAGAAGATACATCTGGATTGAACGTCCATACATAAATAAAGTGATATGAAAAATGTACAAATCCTATCAGGACACTTTCTAATACGGGTGAAAAAACAGTGTTGCAAATTAGACCCATTTCATAAGTTTCTCTTGAGCAGAAAATTGCTCTTGTGAATCCCACTTATAGAAGGTGTCAGAGACATCGATGTGCCAACTGTAACCATGAATTTAGCACGTAATTTCACGTAAATGTAGACCTTCTAGGGTAGAATTTTTTTTTTTTTTTCTTTAATTTGCTCCATATATTTTGGCCGCGTAGTTACTACTAGGTAGGCACTTTTGTATGAATCGGCTGATTTTTTTTAATAACCTTCGAAAAATTTCAGAATCATGTACTGCCGGTCGATTCTGTAAAAATCTCACCGTGAAATCATAAGTGAAGTGAGCACTTAATACAGTTAATCCTTAGCGAATGACAGCTCACTCCACGCTCACTTCACACAAGCTTTCACGGTGAGATGGTTACAGAATCGCTTGACTGAATCTATTATTACAGGTTGTGCATGGATGTCCCTGTCACCTGTAATAATTTTCTTACTACAATATGCAAATGTGTACTGTTGCCTCTTCTGTGCCTTTCGATATGATTTAGTGATAAACACACAAACCAACAGAGGAGACGGGGCCTAACGTTACACAATTTAAATATTTATCAATATTTTTTTTTTTCAGTTTTTTCGTAGTTAATCATGAAATATTAAGCAGTTTTATCATGGTACAAGAAATTAAATATTTATTAGGAAAAATACTGACTTCCCTTATTTTCACTTTTAAACAATGTTGCCAGATGAAATAGGTAAGTTGATCGATTATTGAAAATGCAAATAGAAAAAAAAGTGATTCAGTGTTTTCTTTTTTATAAGATAAGTAAAAAAAAAACCTATATTTTTTTAATAATGGTGGTTTCCCAATGACACATAACGTTTCTAAAAAAGTCGTAAGAATAAATTGTAAATCGATTTCACAATCGACCATCATGTTTTAATATTCAGGCAACAAATTGGAACTTATGCCAATGTCAGGTCAAACTCAAAGTTTCATTTGCTTCGTTCGTTTTACCTATCCTCCATCCATAGTTCGATTGGCTCTCAGCTTGCGGCGGTAGTGGATATTTTGTTTTCTGTTGTGTTTTCGTGTGCTGTACTAGTTGTTATTCGGTTAGTATTCTTTAGCGATTTTGGCTACGTGTATAAAATTCTGAAGGTTATTACTTAGACGAACGACCCACGCATTTCTTACAACGGACTTAATTATCTTGCCTACTCGACTTACCTCAGCCTCATCTACTGGATTTCGAAGTAAAATACTAAGGGATCAACATCATCATTGTAACAACTGCGGCATAGTTACTTGGCGGCGTAATTCTTCTACAGGATTACATCAAATAGAAGACGAAAGCATTCTTTCAGTTATAAGCAACAACGTTGTTTTTGTATAATACCAGTAATAATATAAAAGAAGAAAAAAAATAAAATAAAAATAAAATTAAAATAATACCCTATAATTTTTTTCTATCATTGGGCAGTCGTAAACATTTTAGTTTTTTTTTTTAATGGTATTAGTATCTGAATAAAATAATGCAGTAATCGTTACTGTAACGTCAGGCCCAACTTTCTATGAACTTTCCCGTCTCCTTTTTACAATATTTACAAATATTTTGGCTTTTCTAGAAATATGGCATGCATGACTTAAAGCCTCAACTTTGCATGGTACGTGTGTATTCTGAGAGTTTTACTCGATTTTCTTTCTCCGAGTCCCAGCTGCCGCCGGTGATACTAAATTATGAATACCGTCCCTTGTTAGGGCTTTCAGGTTTTGTAACGAGATTTGTTTTGCATCTTGTGGCAATGGTTTGTGTGTATGCGGTGTACTGTGCTGAATTGTTAACGTTTTTGTGGTTTTACAAGGTGTGTTCAGGGGTATGTGTGCGGTAGTACGAGGTTTTGAGTGGATTATATACTGTTTTTCTTTTTTGTTATTGTAAATTAATTGTGCGCTTTTATAATTTCTATCGTGATATTTTCGTGGACGTCCACGTCCTCGTCTCAGCATCATGATCAGCAACACAGAGAAGTAAAATAAATTGAAATATACGAAGACGTTTTTAAATTTCCGTCCACGATAACGTTATGACGTTCAAGTATTTCCATACCTACTATGGACGTCGGTATACGATAATATCGTACGTGAGAAATTAGAAAAGGGTGCATTCAATTTTATAAACATGTTTCTTACTCAATTACGCCTGGCTAAGATACGTTGTAGGGTTATCGGAAACCAAACAACAAGTTATAACTACCGATACATCTAACTAACATACCAACACTTCTGAAACATTCGTTTCCTCCAAAAACATCGCTTTCCCCCGCCTACAATACAGTTCATACAGCGCCGCCGACTACCCGCACTTCAGTGAAGCCCCATGTTTGCAACGTATTCCCTTCCACTCGAGTGTTTAGTTTCGACAAATCAAAAGACCTCTGTGTATTATACATTGTACAGTCAACAAAACAATTACAAATATTGATCTTTGCACTACATTGATAAATAATTAATTTTAGTGCACGTACCTGCCTGGCTAGTACACAAGCATTACCTATTTCTCTGTTTTCTTCCCGATTAATGATACTAGAGCAAATGATCTTTTTCGCTACAATCTTGGTTTATACATATTTTTTTAGAATAACGTCTCTTTTGTTTCCTCATATATATTTTTATTTTTTTTGTTGTCATGAAACAACCAAATTTGTGTCTTGTATTGCGAGAGGACACTGGCTCCACTCAACACTGGTAGAACTAGCGCAACCGTCAGAGAATTCTATCATTATTGTACAACTTGTTTAATGTCAATAAATGTAACTATCATGTATTTGCACACATGGCGGCAGGGACATTCATGCGCTACCTGATTCCATGGATTCAGTACATGACTCGGAAAAATTTCAACGCAGGGGTGTTGAAATTTTTCCTCGGCTATTACACAAAAAAAATGCTGTTCCATACATTCTGACCGCGTAGATATATGTGTGTACATAAATGGTAAAATAAATAAATAAATGCACTTTTCTATTAAACAACAGATTCTTATTGATAACCGACGAAAATTGTCAACTCTAGGGGATCTAGAATCTTGTGCTGACTCCATGGTAACAAGTTGTACGTCGATTTCGCCGACACCCCGTTTGTGTCTCTGTATCTATTGCCATGTTTATAATTATGTTTTGTTTTCATAAAATAATTGTAGAAAAAGCGTTGAAGCAGTTGCAAGTAGCTGCTTGTTGACCTATCTCTTTGTTTGACTGTACCTAATAACTTCCCAGACAGCACTTATTTACGTCTGTGGAATATTGTGAAACAATGGCGAGTTTTATTGAAACTTACTACTTTTAAAACAAACATCATCCAATATTTATTAAATAACTCGATATTGGATGATGTTTGTTTTAAAAGCTGTTATAAGTTTTGTTGTTGTGTTGTAAAGTGTATGTATTATTATAGGTACGTGGCTCAAATGAACTTAGTTTCTTTGTTTTAAATGGCTTCGATAAAGAGCGAACGTATTAATATCGTTAATACGAAGTATCGGTATATTGATGAAATTCATACACAACATGATATAAATTTTGTAAAGAATTAAACTTTGTAAAGTATTTATTATATTACTTTACTTTTAACACGCCTTTATTACCTTCACTTGTAACTAACTAACAATGTAATCAAACCTTAGAAGCCAATTTTAACTTACTTGTATATTTCGTATCGAAATAAGACTTTGTATTATGTAGTTCGGATGACAAAACTACAATTTTGTATCTTTGAGCTGATCTGATGTTGGAGCCAGGAGGTGTATAGTGGAAATCTTCAGTGGCTATTAGTGAACCCCTCGATTTTGGGCTCATATGATTTGTTTTGACGAGTCCAATAGTATTCAGTCTTTTTAAACTACTTATACATAATATATTCTTTGTGAGTGTGAGGGGTCACGTTCACAAAGAATATGTAAGAAAATAGTTAAAAAGAAAAAAAAACTGATGACTGATGTGTTTAAAAAATAATAAATAAGTCCAATAGTTTTTTGATCCTTATAAGAAACAGAATAGATTGGCATCAAAACAAGTTTTTGTGAGATTGGCCCATTTTATTGATGGTATCAAAATTTCTCCAAAAATAAGGACAGTGTCCTAAGAACGTCTTCTTGTAGCTGCAACGGTTAAGGCCTGCCGTTACTGATCCATCTCAAAGACCCACCTTGTATATACAGCGTGTAACGGAAAGGGGGTATCAACCCTGAAGGAGGTGAATGTGCTCATGAAACTCAACAACTTTCCCCAAAGAACATAGGTCGAAATATGAAAAAAAAATTTGGCCCTCCCTTAGAAAACTGACTACCTGGCTGATTGATTTACTATGGGAGGACCAAATTTTTTTTTTCATATTTCGACCTATGTTCTTTGGGGAAAGTTGTTGAGTTTCATGACCACATTCACCTCCTTCAGGGTTGATACCCCCCTTCCGTTACACGCTGTATATCCGAACCTAAATTGTTCTAAGTTGTTGTGTTAGTAGAAAATAATGAGTACTATGTGTACCTACCTACTTTAGAAATATGTAATTATTGTTGATGATCGGCAAAAAAATGTATCCACAATGGATGATCTACTTTGTATGGTTCTATCCTCAAAATACCATTTCAGACACGAATCTACATGTCCTCACATGATCTGACCAAGATTACTTAGGTCTAGACTTTAAATAAAAGAGACTTTGACCCATGACTTAGTTTCCCATTTCTTCTCATGGGGAGAGAGGAAATGTTGACTTCATCTCATAGCTTGACTTAATTGCTGAAACAATATTTTACTTGATAAAAGAAAAACTTCATACAACGCCATCTAATATTGAAAATCAGAACTAGTGGTGGTACGACGAGATAGGGAAATGAGGCCCGCGAGTTTGTGTTGTTAGAACAAGCAAACGCTTTGATTGATGCTCCTCGACTACTCGGCTAATGGCACATAGTGTCCACATCCTGCTTCCGTTCATGAAATAATCATATTCTGGGACCTTCGGCGCCTAGGGTTGTTTTAAGCAAAGACTGCCTTTTTTTAACAAGTATATTTTTTGTATAAAGTGGGTCCTACATCGAAGTAAAACATAGGTATTGAGTTTGCTTGGTATTCGACATTTTCATGTAAAAAATAAACTACCACCTGTTGGGTTTTGACATAATTCACAAATAATGTTCTTGTTACTTTTTTGTAAAACACACACACATACAGCAGAAATCCTATTGCAAAACACAACAGGATTTATCCTGTATTTATTTATTTCATACTTTAAGCAGAAACCTGCATAGAGGTGAACTTAATGCCATAGGCATTTTCTACCAGTCAACCTTTGGGTGATGCAGAGTCAAGCAGTGGTAGGTGCAATCATGAAAATTGAGGAATAATTAATATTACTGTATCGTAGTGTGTTTACCCAAACCCAAATCTATAAATTACTTCTTTTCTTTCCGAATTAGTCCTCGCATGCTGATCGCAGGTAATGCGTTAAGAAACTGTAGTTTCCTTACACCTTGTACAAACGCCAGCACATCAAGCCACTACAATCAGTCAGATTTCTTTAATAGATTTTCAACTTTAGCACTAAAACATAAGGTTCAAAGTGGATTGGGAAAATCTGACAGTTTCAGGTAGCTTGATGTGCTGGCGTCTGTACCTTTCCTCGTGTATTGTCAAACAACACTGACCCTATTTCGGATTGATTGCATAATCAGTCTATAATGTTCCCACAGCTGAGACTCAGGCCTTCTCTCTGCGAGAGGGAGTGGGCCATAATCCACCACGGCGGGCCTAGTGCGGGTTGACAGATGTCACATGTCTTTGAATTATTTGGTTCAAGGACACGCCGGTTTCCTCACAATGTTTTCCTTACTGTTTTGAGAGTAGTGGTGATGAAATTAAATATACAAAGTAAAGTCCTGCCTGGGTTCGAACTCACGACCTGCAACTCGTAGGTCGGGGCCGATACCACTGGACCACCGCTGCTCCCTTCATCATCATCATCATCTTCACACTTCGTATTGGTTAGCTACTATTATTTTATAGATTCTAGTATTTAATTTAAACATATTAATTTCCCAATATTTGTTCATTAAAGTTTACACGACTAAATGTCCGCAGTGACCCATGCATTATTATTGTTTGTGTTATGCAAAAACAGAGTTTAATTAATTGCTTCATGCATTATTTATCTCTCGCTTGGGGCTTGAATAATTGCCAAACAATGACATAGCTACAGTAGTAGCCGGCCTTACTCTCATTTTACTGCTATGATTGGTTAGAACAGGGTGTCAGGGTGTAAAGATATACATCAGATAGCGGTTAAATACGCATTCTGAACATCAAACTTGATTTACAGAATGCGTAGATTATTGCTATGACATTGAGCAAAAATTATTGCTGGACAACGACTTTTATTGTTAGTGTAAGTCTGTATATACACGAGCGGCACGCTTCAACGGCATAGGAAACTGCAGCCGTCGACGCCCGTCGACGCCCGTCGACAAAGTTCGGTGTGTTTGAGTACGGGGCTCAAATACACATTAAATAATCAATGTATAACGTCGGCCTCAATAACCCCCTTGATAACCAATCATATCAATCGATAGAAGATTCGACCACAGATGAAAATTGAATAGGTTTTTAGCCGGAATAAGAATAGTACATTGTTCACCGAGAGGAGAAAGTGACCGATTACCGTCGAGGGTGTCGTAAAAACACCCGAGATCGGGAATCGCACTTTCTCTCGAGTGATACATAGTGCTTTATACTACACCTACGAAGAAAATAAAAAACGAAATCTTTATTTTACTTTCTACGAAAACTGAATCCTCAAACAACACACAAATTGGAAATGGCGCCAATGGCGTCTGCAATTTTCACATGTTCTTTTTTCAAATTGTTTATCCTGCCGCCGCAGGGTCGCACTGCCAGCCCGACACCATCCAACACACAGCTAGTGGCCAGTGTCATTTTGCGAACTTGGAGATAAAAACTCACTGTAAAAACTTTTTGGCTTTTGATATTTAGGTTACTGGCGCATAGTCTTACCCAAAATTAAAAAAGAAAAACCACGTAAGAAATGGATTTTCATACACTTTTCTCTCCCGCTCAGATGCGTTTTCTCCCCGCATATTTGTTCGATATGCAATGACGTACTTTCTACCGTAAATTTCATAAAGTATCAAGGTACTTTCCAAGCAGGTGTAGTATAAAATTTATTATATCGATAACAATACTTAACTAGGTTTAAAATGAATCAAAATTCCGAAAGTATCAGTGACCTTTGTTGCTAACTGTAAGAATTAATTATAGCAGAACTCAAACACTTCAAGGACTGCTCGACAGTAAATAATACGGTTGACTTTGTCACTTTCTGGTGCGGTAAGAGGACGCCATAAACTCCTCACAGTACAGTTCAATGTAAAAGGAAGTCGGCTAAGCTAAGGACCTAAGTACAAATTAATAGTATTACATAGTAACGAAAACAGTGGCTCGAAGCAAACTAACTAATGATGATACCAATAAAGAAAATAGTAAACTTCCCTCTAAATCAGTACAGTCGGTCGATTCTGGAATAATCTCACCGTGATAACTAAGGTGAAGTGAGCTTAGAGTGAGCTGTGAGTCACGCTGATGCTAGGGATTGACACTATTGACGACTCACTCCACGCTCACTTCACCCAAGTTTTCACCATGAGATGGTTACAGAATCACACGGCAGGTGTTGTATTAGCAGAGGGCCAGCAAATTATGAACGCATACTAATAATAAAGCTAAAGAGCTTGTTTGTTTCTTTGAACGCGCTAATCTCTGGCACTACCAGTCAGATTTGTAAAATTTATATATTTATTATTCACAAAATCCAACGCTCTTTCAAATTTTATCTTAAAATATGTAAACTAGTCTTACACAGCCAATTACGGATTTAAAATTTTATAGCTATACAATACAAGCAGCAGAAACAAACATACAGAATGAAGTGACCTGCTAGCACCGTCTAAGCATTGCTAAGTGTACAGTGTGGGTGAGTGTGTAGGAGTGTGTATGAGGAGTTGCGAATGGGAAGTGTGAATATGTTATAGTGGTATGTGGTGATTGTCTGTATACCTTCTATTCAATTCAATTAAATTGAAATGTATTATTTTTGCATTCGATAGCCTAATTCTTAAGAAAGGCTACAAGCTATTTAACATCAACAACGGCAACGCGGTGCGACGCGTTGAGTCGGGGAACAAGAAATTTCACGCGGACGGAGTCGCAGGCAGAAGCTAGTAACTAGTAGCTAGTATAATATAATTCTTAAATAATATGGTCTGTAGTACTTGAAATACTTGTATGGTTTGTACTACGCTTGCCGCGGTTGGTCCGTGGATCGGTGACTATCTTTATATACCAAGATCCCTCAGTACATCCTCCGTACCTCGGAAGTTGTTCCCGGCTGTCGTTTGTAGATCTTTGACAGTCGTTACGGGTCATCAGAAGCCCGAAAGTCTAACAAACTGTGTATAACCCAGGTTTTACCCTCCGTACCTCGGAAGTTGTTCCCGGCTGTCGTTTGTAGATCTTTGACAGTCGTTACGGGTCATCAGAAGCCCGAAAGTCTAACAAACTGTGTATAACCCAGGTTTTACCCAGTAACTGGGTTGTGGAGGTCAGAAAGGCAGTCGTTCCATGTAAAATACTGGTATTCAGCTGTGCCAAATAGTTAGAAAAAGGCGTGGCAGATTGATTGGTGGTCTGTAATGCTTACGGTCTGAAATAAAAGGTTTATTATTTTTATACGTGCATACATACATACATATGTAACATCACACCTGTACCGAAGGGTTAAGCAGAACCTGTGCCTAAAAACACCCACATTTCGCCATTATGTTTAAGAGCCATGTCATAGTGGGCAAGTCTATTGCCACCAACCGGGCACTAATCCAGGCTCCGAGCTGCTACTGAGAAATCCCAGGTGGAAACACCCAATAACACTTCGCCCGACCCGGGAATTGTGCCCATCAGCAGTGTATCCTCATATAGATATATGATAAAACCTACTACCTAACTAATCCATGTGCCAAAAGAGGAGAAACAACCTGGGAAAGAAAAATTAGTAAAACAAATTACCAATACGTAACCCATGTGTGCCGATTCTGGGAAGAAATGTTACTTGATGTAATTCATATAACTCTCCCTACACGTTTCGTTTGTCTTATCCTCCGTTTTGACCTACATTCAATTTCTGTCAGTTTGCAACAATGAATGAAGTCTAAAAATATTAAAAAGAAATATACTAACGATAAAAATTGAAAACATAATATAATGAAGAACAACCCAATTACCTACCTATCACCAGTTTTGGCATACTGGAGGTAGAAAACGTCGCAGTAATCTGTACTCGTATATGATACTAGCAGTTAGTGACTATACTGGCTAGCATCAGTAGCGATCTATCTTTAACTGAAAATAGGTTATTGGGTTCGGGCGTAAATGTACTTACAGATAATCACAATACAAAACGATTCTTCAAATGGCCCATTCACGTCTATGTCAATCTGTTGAAAAATTAATTTCGAAAATCAAAACGTACAAAAATGGGCTTTATTGATTCGCAAGCTGAGCTCATTTTCCAGCTAGCAGAACGTAACAGGATTGAGAACATAAAATACTTTTTTATATCAAAATGACAAAGAATACGGTCAGTTAAAGCCTATACAAAAAATTGCTTCATACAATCTGTGGATGGCGTGTCATTCTGTATCAGACCTTAACGTATGGAAATACGGCGGAGATTGCTTTGAGATGTAGTGGGGTATGTATTTTTAATGTAACATTATAATAAATTGTTCATTTGTTGTTTTGTTTGGCTGTCGCGGTATAGTACAATGCCATATTGGCATGTCACAAAATAGCGTTCCTTCTTACATTCAGTCCACAAGTTTTATATGAATGGCTGTTTGCCTTTTTTGAAAGGGGTAACATCAGACCATAACATCACGCCTGAGTTCCCCAAAAGGTTAGACAGAGGTGTACATTAGGTAGAAAATAAAAAAAAAGAGAAAAGAGGGTTCTGCGTATAATAAATATAATTATGTAGAAAGGCTTTCACGGAGATTCACGGAGACGGAGAAAACTTGGCATGTACTACACTAAAAGGACGCTTTAATTACGTAGTTACTAAGTCAATCTAAGGGATCACGTGTTTAGTCAAAAAAACTTAATAAGGACACACGAAGAAATCATTTTAAAGTTTCTGCGAAATTGTCGTAATCAGAAGCGTTCTTGTTAAATAATACATTAAGAAATGGGTAACTAAGTATTGCGGTTTGTTGAACAAAATAACAGCTACTTTTTATTAATTCTGCTGCCAAAACGGTGAAGGAAAACTTCGAGAGGAAACCTACGTCGTAAGAAACGTCCTAGAACAAACAAAATCGAAGACATGTGACATCCACCAACCCGCACTGGGTCCGCGAGGTGGATTATGGTGAACTCCCTCTCATAGAGTGGAGGCCTGTGTCCCAGCAGTGGGAACAATACTGGCTGATTATGTGTGTTATGTATGTGCTTATTATGTGTGTTATGAATGTGCTTATTATGTGTGTTTTGTATGTGCTTATTATGTGTGTTATGTATGTGCTTATTATGTGTATTGTGTATGTGCTTATTATGTGTGTTAAGTATGTGCTTATTATGTGTGTTATGTATGTGCTTATTATGTGTGTTATGTATGTGCTTATTATGTGTGTTATGTATGTGCTTATTATGTGTGTTATGTATGTGCTTATTATGTGTGTTATGTATGTGCTTATTATGTGTGTTATGTATGTGCTTATTATGTGTGTTATGTATGTGCTTATTATGTGTGTTATGTATGTGCTTATTATGTGTGTTAAGTATGTGCTTATTATGTGTGTTATGTATGTGCTTATTATGTGTGTTATGTATGTGCTTATTATGTGTGTTATGTATGTGCTTATTATGTGTGTTATGTATGTGCTTATTATGTGTGTTATGTATGTGCTTATTAATTAATCAGCCACCTGCGCTGCTTCGCTACTCGGTTTTTATGACTTGACAAAACCTTGAGATTTCTTTAAAATATGTAAGTTTAATACTAATGTGCTGTACGCACGACGACATATTAAGCTATAAACTTCCAGTATAAGCTGACTTCTCATCGTACGAAAAGCCTATACAATGCGAGCTCAGCTAAAACTGGAAATAAATAGCTTGATAATATGACGCCCTGTGTACCTACATATAGAACTTCCGGAAAACTCTCTAAATTATAAATGATAGTGAAAATTGCATCGAAATCTGTTGCGTATTTTAGAAGAACAATGCGTTCACACAGACAGACACGAAAAGCGACGTTACTCAACTATCATGTCTTCTATCTATACTAAAAATAATGCTGAAGCTAATCTCTGGAACTACCTGTCAGATTTGAAAAAATCTTTTTGCATTTCGTGATGCAAAAATTGGGTTATCAAATGAAAAAATATTTTTTCAAATCCAACCAGTAGTTCCAGAGATTTGGGCGTTCAAACAAACGAACTCTGCAGCTTTGTTATTAGTATAGTATAGATTTAATTATTTAAGCACACAAATGTACAGAGGCGGACTTAATGTCATAGGTCATTTTCTACCATTCAGTCTTTAAAAGATCTAACATCACTACACACTCCATCTTCGACAAAAATCGAAATGTAGAAAAGATACTAAATACATCTATAAAAAGATACGGTGCCTCACCGCGCGACTGTGAGCACGCGATCAGAATCAAATAACAACAATTCAATTGAGCGCTAGGAGAATGGCGAGAAATACGATCCTCTTCGCATGTGCCACTCTTCGTGAGCCGTCAAAGGAAATACGATCGAATCGAATCAATCTTTTATATAAAAATCCGAGAGTTAAAGATACAGAATCGGACGTTTTTCTTTTCGTGGTTGTGGAAAGGATTAACGATAGATTCGCTCTTTACTCTAAAGAAATCCGTCGGTTACACCTCGGTTATTTTAAAAACCCTACAGTCAAGCTACTTATCGCTTTTTATAGAGCATAATAATATTTAGTAACTTTTTTAATTCGTGGAAGGATTAAAAAATAGAGAATGTAAAAAAAAATGTATAAAAAAATACCCCCTCATTTCCGAAGTTTGCATAGAGAAAAATCTAAAATGTATTGTATGTGATAGAAGTTTATGTAAATATTACAGGAAAAATGAAACAACGTCTCTAAATAGCATACTTTTTCAAAAATCATCAACAAAAATTAC
Organism: Eremobia ochroleuca; assembly: GCA_949629135.1. Taxonomy (NCBI): domain Eukaryota; kingdom Metazoa; phylum Arthropoda; class Insecta; order Lepidoptera; family Noctuidae; genus Eremobia; species Eremobia ochroleuca. The sequence goes on along the minus strand of OX451395.1, from coordinate 20,466,841 downwards.
ATTAGTTCCACTATCGGTCAAGAGTTAATGATGTTAATGTTTATTATTTAATTTTTTTGTTTATGTTTTTGCCACATGTGCCTGCCAATTTTGGATTGTTCTCTTGTTGCACTCGTTATCGCGTTCTACCATTCTGAATTTTGAATAACAATTTCACTGTTTATTAATATTTTTATTTTTTTAATTTTAATCTCAATGTTTTAATTGCATTTCTAATGATAATTTTAAATTTAATTTTTGATTCTAATATCTTAATGTTTTGTTCTTTGTATCTAATTATTTTTTTCTATTCTCACTACGGGTAAAAATCTTGTGAAAACGTAAATTTAAGAAGCTATTTTTATGTAAGTGCTGTGTACGCCTGTAAGTGACTAATTCACAACAACTCAATACATTGATACTTATTATTATGTTAAGATTCTAGTGAATAGGTCGTTGTTGTACCTATCAAATAAATAAATAAATAAAGAGATGGCGCTGACCTAAAACTGCAATATTCTATACCGAAGTGTTCAAATTCTTCTACGAATATAGGCCTTGCTTATAAAAATTTAATATATACGTAGATAGGTACGTAACCCACGGTGCGGCAGTCCGACTCGCTCTTGTCCGTTTTCTTTTTTTATTGTAGAATAGATTTTGCAGACAACACATCGACATACGGACCCATAATGTTAGTAAAAATTTACTAACAAGCTACGTTAGTATAGCAAATTCTTATTAAGTCAATGACTGCCACCGCAGTCACACAGTGTCCACCAACAATAGATGTTCTACTTGTCTGTTGTCTAGCAGTCAACGTGTTAAGTGGCAAGCTAGGTGAACTAAATGGTACAAATTGAATTTAATCAGAAGGACACACGACTGCAAAAACGGTCTCTTTCGTGCTCCTAATATCCTAGTATCCTCGTATCCTAGTATCCTAGTTATTTGATTAGCTCTATTTTATTGGTAAAATAGAGCTAATCAAATAACTACGTATAAATAATTTCACTCAGTTTCGTTAAAAACTATAATCGGTATTTTTCGGAACCATCATCGTGATCGGCGACGTCCAATGCTGAGCATACCTAGGCCTCCACAAACATCAGCACTTCCACCTGGACCTACTGTCTTTGCGGAACGTCTTAACATAATTATATCATGAGGAATTCCTCAGGACCCTTTGAAAATACTCTGAAACACTAATAAAGTAATACTGACTGTTAAAAGTAACACTCTTGTTTATTATACAAGAGTGTTATTTTTAACAATCTTTTATAAAATAATCACAAAGCGTTGCTTAACAACACGTCTCAAAGCCTAAAACGACGTCAGAAAGTCAATTTCTTCTTCCCTAGCCCGTGTTTATTCCCAAAAGAATTCCAAAGTAACAAGTAATCACTCAATCTTCAGACGTCAGCCCATGATTGCCTCTTAACCTTGAGTACGTCAAAATAATAGCTATTTTAAACCAACTTAAAGAGAGGAGGAGTTTGGTACACGTTTGATGAAGAGAGATCTCATCATCTCACACAGATTTTAAACGAAATTTCACTCTAAACGTCCTTCAAAGATTTTTTTCTACACTAGGCCGCAAAGAAAGCGGGTCGGTAACAAAAACCGCAGTAACTTCCAAAATATTGGAGCTAGCTTTATGAAATAAAGACTGCATTATAGACAATTTTATAGAGCCTAAATCAATGTCATGAAAGTTCATGATTATGAAGTTTACTTTGAATAAAAGTTAAGTAAAAATGACACTTTCTCTTCAATGCAAGCTTGGTTACAGCAGTCTCCTAGTCTTCTGTAGAACCTTTGCTATCCATCGTGCATGAATAGCATGAACCTCGACTCATCCGCAAACATAACTCTTGACCAGTTATCCAGAGTACAATTCATGTGTTCTCTAGCGTAACTCAGCCTTGAATTTCGATGCTGCCTTTCGAGTTTTGGAAAATTTGCAGGTCTTCAAGTTTGCTTCAGGCTTCAAGTTTGCTGCAGCAAGACGCCGCCTCATTGTACACGTACTCGGATTGCTCCCTACAGCACGTAGAAGGTGATTGCTCAAGATTGTTGACACCATATATAGTTCCTCCTCATCTTTTTCGGCCTGTTCCTGGTCAGCCAATATTGGATCCAGTCTCTTCAAATCGCAAGAGCACTACTTGAACGGTTGATAGCGACACACCAATAGTTCTCGCGGTATAACGCTGACTACGCCCGTCTTCAAGTATTGCCAGAATTCTGGTACACTCTTCAGGGGTTAGTGGCATGTTTTTAATTGAATTTGATCAGAATAGTTAATTTCTGCACACGAATTGCCATATTTATAAACAGAAACCAAAGTAATAGAAATGGTTTCAGAGTTGTTCAAATTTTTAAAATCGTCTTTATTTTTTATTTATGGTCTTTAACACAATCACCAAAAAGAAATAAAAATGTTTTACTTCTTCCTACATTTTTAATGAAATAAAATTTAGTTTTTATTTAGTTAGTTAGTTAATAGTTAGGTTAGTTGGGTTAGTTGGGTTAGTTGGGTTAGTTGGGTTAGTTAGGTAATAAAGTTTAGTTTGTTTTTATTGATTTTATTTAGTTTTTATTTCAAAAGGATTGCTCAAATATTTTAAAAGTTTTCGCATATTTTATAACCGACCGGCTTTCTTTGGGGCCCAGTCGGTTATTACATATTAAAATTAAATATCTCTCTGAGACGTAGATAGCGGGACGAAGTTGACGCTTATATGAGGGATTGGTCCATATTGTCTCAGGATCGAGTCGAGTGGAAAAAGTATTAGGAGGCCTTCGCTCTGCAGTGGGACAGACGCGCTAATTATTTATTTTCGTCTCTCTCTAACAAAGTCGATCATGAAATGGAACCTAGGACCAAAAGACATACAAAAGTATTCGCTTAACATGTATATTGTGTAGCAACAGATATTTGGCGCAAAAAGGCATATTAGGTATGTCATTATCACGGATCGGAACACAAACACGCTCATTCGTGACTGTGGTGAAAATTACTCGCTAACAATATTTTCGTTCGCCATTTCTTCGTTTGTTTGTTTTATTCCGTGCTGAAGTAATATGTACTTTATTTACGTTTTTGTTACAGTTTATTTCATCGATTGAATACAATTTTAATCAGGTGGATCTTGAAATACGTATTGCTTTAGAGGAGTTCATATCAATTGGTTATTAAGGGGTATCGTGTTACCCTGTTCCTGGGATATGGAGGTCAGACAGGCAGTCGCTCCGTGTACAATACGGATATACAGCTGTATCTGGTTAAACTGGAAGCCGACCCCAACTAAGTCGGGAGAAAACTAGAAGTATTGACGATCAATCGTTCACCTGTAGAAATGTTGCAGGTTGGAGAGGTGAAGAATTGGATTTATCGTCACAATGGTCGACATCGACAGACATTTTTTTAATATCTATTGAGCTGCTGACCAGGTGACCCAGAAGTTTACTGTTTAAACGATCGTCGACTTTTTTCCATCGATCAATATGGTCAATCGATTCAATATACCTCAGCAAAATGCAAAAGAGAGGGTATTTTCATAACATGTGTATTTTTTACGAAACCTTGAACATATATAAAGTTACAAGGATTATAATTGTACGTGTAATCAAGCAGTGTTCGTTTAACAAAATAATTAGGGAATCTCTTTGAGGCTCTGTGCCAGCTAATTGTACGAGTCACGTGCAGCCTTCGCAAGTAATTGCTATTATCAAATAAGCTGCCCGGGTTACTACCTTATTTCTATCTTTATTATTGTAGCCACATGAAAAACAAACACTGTCTCATTGGTCTTCTGATTGTCGCTAAGTGAAACTAACTACAAACCTACGACGTAGTCGCTACGAGAGACTAACTACTTGGCTACGATATAACCGGTAAGAGAGAGCAACTACAAGCCTACGACGTAGCTGCTACGAGAGGCTAACTAAATGCTTAAGACATAACCGCCACGAGAAACCAACTACACTCCTACGACGTAGCTGCTACGAGAGGCTATCTAAATGCTTAAGACATAACCGCTACGAGAAACCAACTACACTCCTACGACGTAGCTGCTACGAGAGGCTAACTAAATGCTTAAGACATAACCGCTACGAGAAACCAACTACACTCCTACGACGTAGCTGCTACGAGAGGCTAACTAAATGCTTAAGACATAACCGTTACGAGAAACCAACTACACTCCTACGACGTAGCTGCTACGAGAGGCTAACTAAATGCTTAAGACATAACCGCTACGAGAAACCAACTACACTCCTACGACGTAGCTGCTACGAGAGGCTAACTAAATGCTTAAGACATAACCGCTACGAGAAACCAACTACACTCCTACGACGTAGCTGCTACGAGAGGCTAACTAAATGCTTAAGATATAACCGCTACGAGAAACCAACTACACTCCTACGACGTAGCTGCTACGAGAGGCTAATCATGTGCCGTGACCCTAACCTACACTGTGTTCAAGCTAAGCGACCTTGGCTTTTGGCGTGACGATGTAAGTAAAACAGATCTAACAATGATTGTATCTGTCATCACGTGATTACTATAAAGCATTAATTACGTAACATTATGCATGGTGTATGATTTTAAAACTCTCTCCAGCCTAGAGGTCGGTCCGCTCTGTCAACACTACAACTTATTCAACATCAATAAAGAGTGATAAAACATACAATTATACACACTGTATTTAATGGTACCTACTAGAACACGCCTACTCGCTACTAAGAACCTGCCGCGTCATTGACTACGGCAATAACGTGCTAAGGCGCACGCTACGAGGGTCTACGCCGTAGCTACTGTGCTACAATAATACGTGCTACAAAGTGTGTGTTTTGTGGTAAACTGTCGATTTTAGGTAAGAATGTTTCTTACGGTAGCGAGCGGTATCTACAAAGGCCACGTGCGAAATACGCGTCATACTGTCGTCACACAAAATCCTGCATCTCGCAAGCAGAGTTTACCGCGCAACTAGCATATACTCGTATACAACTACCCGACATGAATCATCGGGCAGATAGTCAAATAATAATAATAAATAATAAGCAACCACACATGACACCCGTCTGGTCAGAGGATCCTCCCTTTTCTATAGAGTATGAGTGAACTTTACACCCTGTACCCCTATATTAGTTTTTCGGCGCGGATAAGCACTTAAAACTTAGATTTAAAGAATACATTATGGAATATGATAATCATGCACCGATGACAGGAATAATTCTACTTTTTATCATATGAACGTCAGATCGTTAGGCTTAATTTTATATCAAAATCAAAATCATTTATTCATACCAAGCTGAGAATCAGCACTTTTCGAACGTCAAAATTACAAAAGACAGTCCCCCAAAACGCCCGCCCTTCACCACTTCCTAGTGCTTTCGTTGGGGAGAAGAAGTGGCGCAACAAACTCCCCAGCAACACAGCTGTCTGTTCAGTTAGAAAATACTTGACTGAATACAATACTAGGTATGCAAAGCAATTAACGTTACGAGACACAGAATACTAAATTAAATTATTTGCCATATGTTAGCTAACCACGCCAAAAAATTATAAATCAAAATTAAATAAAAGCCTCCAGGTGTAAAGGGCGTGACCGCTAACATATTTATGCAATGCTGGGTTCTGTTTACATAGCTGTCGCTTGAAGTCACAAATGATAAAAGAAGGAATATTGAACTTAAACACACCATACCTGCCGATCATAATTTCATTGTGTCTCAATAGATCTTACTTCACCCGCCAACTTTGACCTTACCTGAAACAACATTGAATATAATTAAATATTTGACCTAAATGACGTCTGCATCATCTATAGGCAGACTTCAACGTGCCGATGAAGAACAATAGTTATGATTCAAACTAAAACAAAACTTAAGTTCAAAGTGTTTCAATCTATCAATCAATCAATCAACTCGTAGTCCACTGCTGCACATAAGCCTCTCCCAGGCTGCGTCACAACACCTTTTCCTCCGCCTTCTGCACCCAGTCTGTCCCAGCTACCTTTTTATCACCATTTATTTCAACGAAACCAATTACAAGCACTTTTGAATTGTCAAGGGCTCGGAAAGGTGAAGCTAGTTGCCCATTCCAAAGCGTAGAAAGTTCGTATGGAGAAGAACGGGCAAGACACTCGGCTTCGGTCAGACATTAAGATGAAGCTGTTTGCTCATTTGTAAGTGTAGTGTAGTATAGATTGTACCTCGTACTGTAAGACTGGTTCAAATATATCATCATCATCTGAATACCCTTTTCCCAACTACGTTGGAGTCGGCTTCCAGTTTCACCGAACGCAGGTGAATACCAATATTTTACATGAAGCGACTGCCTATCTGATCTCCACAACCCAGTTACTGGGTAATACGATACCCCTTAGTAAGACTGGTTGTCAGATGTTCGGACTGTTGACGACCAGTAACAACTGTCAAAGATCCAAAAATGACAGCCGGGATTAAGCTTGACTGGTGAGAGTAGTAAGTAATATTGGACTGGCACATTCGAAGTCGGAGTTTCTGTTGCACGTATTTTTTTTATGTGAAACATCTATAAGCGCGCCTTGGGAGTAAAACCAACTCGTATGCCGTAATGAATCCCCGTCATGTCAGAAAAATATATTTATTTTTGCCCCGTATTCATTTTCCAGTTTCTGCCCGTGATTTCGTCAGCGTGAAATTTGTTGTTTGGCAGACCCATCCCTTCACATCGCATCGCTTGTCCGCGCTTTAACTTCGTTTTCGCTTAGTGTTCGTTATTTTTTCTTTTTGCTCAGCTCCTAAGAGTCCTAGCGTGATGTTAAACCTATGCCTATAGCTTTCCTCAAAAAATAAGCTGTCAAATGCGCAAATATTTTTTCAAATCCGAATCTTAGTTCCCGAGATTAGCGCATTCAAACAAACTCTTCCGCAACAAACTGATCCTGGGATTGATCCACAGCTAAGGTTGATATCTCAGCAGCAGTTCGAAATCTGGATTTGTGCACGGTTAGTGATTCTATAACCATTAACTGGGAATTACTGCGGAATGTGGGTGTACTGTACACTCACGACCTTACATACCTTACAGTTGACATTCAAAAGGGCCTTTTATGTGACTATTTGAAATAAACGATTAGACATTTTTTCGATAATACTATGTTCACAACACCATAAATAATTTTAGGAGAAAACCGTTTTTTAATCTTGCGTAAGGTATTTATGTTCGTGACTGTACGCCTTTGCCAAACCATTCGAGGTTTACAAGCGTGAAAGACAGCAGTCAAATACGTCAAGGACGCCAGAATCAAAATAAAACATTAAAATCGCAACAGGGCCTCGATGTAATATTTAATAAATTTCAACAAATCCGAAACTTGAGTACCTTTTACGAAGCAACATGGCAACGTGTTGAGCGAGTCATACCGACCCGAGGTCGCGACCTCGACCTCTGCTCCTGTAGCCTCGATACCGGAGGCTCTTCCTACGTGTACTTGCAGCTATCCTGATTATAGCTCCCTGTAATGTGCGGGGGGGAGAGATAAAGAAGCTGTGTGATCCTGGTACATACGGGCCCGTTATGCTGGAAAACGACAAAAATACGTGGGTGGATCAAATATAAACCGGACTTAAGTAAAAAAAAATACGCACGTATTATTATACTCGTAAAAAAAAGGAATATATTTTATTTTTCTACATAATCTCCCCTTCTATTAACACATTTTTCCCAGCGCAGGGCATGTTTCTTGATGCCAGTATCGAAGAATGTAGTCGGTCGTGCCTTTAGCCAATTGCACACAAATGATTCCACTATCTGGTCAGTGTGAAAACGGCGTCCTCCACTTAATTTTTTTTTTGTGCCATTCCTACACTTTAGTTCTTGAAAGCGTTTTCTTATCGAACTGTAGAGTCAATGGATGTAAAATTTCGGAAGGTTTTATGCCCTCCCGTGTTAAAAAAATTATGATTAGTCGTTGCTCAACAGAATTATATACCTTCCTGCTCATACATGATGCTACTGGCGCGCAATAAACTAAAGTGAGCCGGAGCAGTATATCCCCCTCCCCTAGATGATCCTCCCTAACACATACAACAGCATCAAGGGCGTCACTTCACTCAGCGACCAGTAATAAAAAAAGTCCTGTTTATATTTGATTCACCTAATATAACTTGTAACAAAACTCAGGAAGGAGTATGTCCTAGGTCTTTGGTGATATTTTAGGTTAATGGAATTTCAAAACACGTAAAAATTGATTATTTGCCAGAATAGTCATAAGCGATTAAGTTAAGGCAGCATGTTTACGAATCAGACAACTCATTTAAATACCATGTGTTTGCATATAATTAGTACAGTTTCACAGTTCACTCACGAGGCCTAAATATGCAAACACCAGTTACTCTTGCAGTTACTTAAATTTACATTCACCAACATGTCATTTACTATACAGCGAGCATCAGAAATGTGTGGTCATATTTAAAAGTGTGGTATATACCATCAAACTGAACCACTTTCTCCATGGAGCCAACAACGTAATTGCAACACATATCAGACCCATACGCAACTTCAAACAATACCTACTCGACCGAAATGTAGGCGACAGCTGATAATTTGTTCACATCCTTAAGGGTTAAGGGCCTGATTACACCTTCGCCGCGAAAATAATTATGGGAAACCGCTTAACGAATTTCGCTAAGAAATACTCGTATTACTACATTGTATCGCTATTCGAGTAGCGGAAAATCATGAGAGTCAGTTGAATTGTTGCAATCGGAGCAAAAAGTCATCACTTTCGACTTAGTAAATACAGTATAGGACTACTTCGGACGTCTTAGATTAGTTTTTCCGTAAAATCAACTTCCATTTTATAAAATAAAAAAAATTAGTTTCGATACAAACACGGAATCAACAAAATAGCGGGCTCAGCGCGGAAGTGTAACTGGCTTCAGATTAGATCGGCGAAATTACGTAGGCAAGAGATAGAATCATAATCAAATATGTCCGTTAGAACAGGCAGTTTCGCTTCTGTGTCGCTTGTGGTACACCGGACAAGTGATGGGGGAACTACTGCGATTTTGCTGCTATGGTTTCATGACGGAGATGTGTTAACCGCCTAAATGTGACCAGACAATTCTGATACACACTGTATCTTAACAATGTGTATTTCCATAATCACCACATTTGGCAGATGGAATGCTGATCACTGTTTTCCACATAAAGGCACACGTTGACGCCTACATTAACGTGATATACTTAAATCCACTCTTATTTACGTTTTCCGAAACTGCTTGTGAGCCTCCGCTTAGAATTACAGTGTAAATGACTTAACATTATGTAAAAAATGCGGAATATATGCTAATGATATTCAAAACGCTGAACACATAAATATTTAAACGTTGTACTAATTATTCACAATCATGGACTTGGTTCGTTTTCATGATAAATAGCAGCTGTCTTGTCTGAGTGGAAGATTCATTCCGCATGTCAAACTTATTGTGTTTTAGGGGTAATATACCGGCTGACTTTTTTACCGTGTGGACAAAAACAGGGAATGAAAGGTGAACGAAGTAGAAGGCTTTTATTTTTGGTGTGGAAATTATCAAATAACTTCTCCCGCTCTGGGCGGAGCGGGAGGGTGTGTCAGACTTTTATTGACTAAAACCCACCCGTGTTCCTTCAGTTGCCTTTTTTTTTCTGGATTGAAAATCCTCATGGATATCCGCCGCCCTGGGGCGGGCAGCGGGGTCTGTTAGACTCTTACTGACTAAAAACCACCCCGGTTTTCCCACTCTCACCTACGCCGGGGGTCGCGGGAACGAACGATACTTCCATAATCCCCGGCTGGTGCTGGCCCGCACCTGCGGGCCTCCTCGTGTTAGGGGGGGGAGTGAGGTGTTAAACTCCCCCCGCGACCTCTAAGAGGGGCGCGCATGGAACACGACGCGCCACCGCATCGGGTCCTGATGTGTGGGGGACGACGGACGTCCCCAAGTCCGTCGCCCCTGGACCCATTTAGGGGGGCTGGAAGAGGGCGTTGTCCACCCTCCGCTGACGCCCGGTGCGCCTGCTGCGAGCCGGGTGAGGGGACGAGATCTCCCTCTCCCTTTCCGCAGCCTCCTTCTGCGAGACGACTGTTTCGCAGAAGGAAACCACCGCGTCCCAGGACTCTTCGCTGCCGACCATAGACTCGACCACGGCCGGCAGCGACAGATCACTGCCTACTCCTGAGATGAGGGCACGGCGCGGTTCCTCCCAAGCGGCACACTCTGCCAGCGTATGCCGCGCCGTGTCCTTCAGTTGCCTGTGCCTAGGACCACGGTAACTCTTTCGAACAACCCGCGACCCTGGCAGGCATCGGCCCTGGCGGACCCCGTCAGTTAGTGCTAACATCTCTTTGAGGCGCGCACGGAACACAACACGTTCTCCTGGTCCATGTTTAGGCAAAAACTCAAGGAGAGCTGATTTGAGAGCTGTAATTTGTAGATTCTGTTGAATATAATCCATCAAAACAATTTTTCTCACATCACAAATATAAGCAGACGACAACCTCATAGGTTGAACTGCGAGATGCCATTTATAAAAAAAAAAAGATGCGTGCTCAGTAACGAAATGTAGATAAGTGGGCTCTAAATATACTACCCATATAATGTCGTCGGTCGTCTTATCGTCTTTGATGCATCCAGTATATATTTGTAGGTTTCGTCTTAAGGCAGCTCAAAGTAAATCGCTCAAAGGATTATATGCAGCATGTGTTCTGACCGATGCTCTGAACGCTTTCATAATCAGCCTCTACGTATGTTTGCCATGCCGCCTATGATACAGATTTATCCTAGTACAAGCATCATACTTTGTAATACCTATATTATTTCTAAGATGTATACTGTAATTTACCAATGTTTATTTTTGAATAAATATTTATTGTTAACAATAAATAAAATATATTTTAAAGGTGAAAATGCAAGACTTTTAATACTCCTTATAAAATGTACTGTATTTTTTTTAAAGCGAATTTTGTCGAATAAAGTTTATGAATAAGAGGGAACATTATTAAGAAACCACTAAAGAAATATCAAATAATCGATTGACACTATTTACGTAAGGGTATACTGAACAAGGCCAATTTAATTTATATGATAAGACGCCTACTATTCTATGTATTACTACAACAATAGATATAGTATAACCCCTTACTAATAAACGTTGTACGAGTATAGCGTCTGTATAGCTACGCAATGTTTTGTCTTCTTCTTTCGAAAGTCAAATTACTGACGACTGAAAGAGAGAAATCGGTGTGAAACTATTCATCTGATATTTAAGTTTATTAGTAAGGGGGTATATGTATAAATGTATATACACATAACGCGTGATATTGTTCTCTTTGTGAACGTATTACGTACAGACCGGTATTGATTCAATGTCTTGAAACTGTTATAAATCAAGTACGTTAGAATAGCAGGATAGCCTTTACCAGAGGGACAATTCTCTTAATTTTAAGAACGTTCACAGTCTGATCTCAGTCTCAAAATTTCTAAAATACCTCTAAAATGCCTACTATTTTTCACAAGTCTTTGACAGGGATTGTCGATGTGATGAGATTGCTACTCGTACTAACTGAAGTGGTCATCGTATTAGTGGTTTAGTAGCTTGAATATTATCAGGATTGTGCCGGAATACAGCATTCGTCGTGGACGTGGTAGGACAGCGGCTCCCTGACATGATCACCATGTCATCAGAAGACAGCCGCCACGCAACCATAGATGCGACACTCTGCTAGAGTGGCTGTCACCAGCTAGTGTCACTCTTATCTGACCTTTTACAACTGCCGCAAATCGGTTGGGTTCAAGTTCAACGGTTTATTCTCAATTAGTAGGCTAGTGACATACTTAGTGAGTGGTATCAATGAAGTGTCATAATTTGATCGTTTTGATTTAACAGCCACATTTTAATAAACTTCCGTCTTACGACTTCCACGCGAACGAAATTATAGGTAGAAGTCAGTTGTCATGTGTAAGTCATGGCAATTATTTTTAATCGCTCGCTTTGTCGTCAATTTCTATTCAACACCAATAAAATTACGACTAGTAGGAAATCGATACAAGTAATGAGAATCGAATGACAAACGAGTTATCGTAAAGTACTGAATCGGGGACTTGGTACAACTGAAAGTCAACCCCAAAATAGTTGAGGTACTCGTAATACTAAAAATGCGATGAACGCCTACAATTTCTTCATCTTATAGGTCAGTCCGCACACGACCATACCAAAATCAACGACTCTGAAGATCATTAGGGTTCCGTACCAAAATGGTAAAAAGGAACCCTTATGGTGCGACTCAGTCTGTCTGTCTGTCTGTCCGTCTGTCACAGCTGGATATCTCAAAACTACTAATGCTATCTACTTGAAATTTGGAATAGTTCTAGATGACGTTTGCCCAACTATTTTATAAATAAGAAAGAAATAAAAATATATATTAAAAATTCGAAATTAGCCCTATTTCGAATTTTTAGGTAATATATATTTTTATTTCTAGGGTATGTGGGGGCATCATATGAAAGAGTGCGGTTTGTATATTCTCTAATATTTTTCCTTTTTTTAGGCCGTATAATTTTCGACCTTTGATGAAAAACGTAAAAAAAAATACCGTTCCCCTCCTTATCTCCGAAGGTTGCATAGAGAAAAATCTGAAATTATTCTATGAGATAGAAGTGTATGTAAAGATTACAGGAAAAAACGATGTCTCTAAACAGAACACTTTTTAGAAAATAAAAAATTAAATTAATATATAATGGTACGGAACCCTCGGTGCGTGAGTCCGACTCACTCTTGACCGTTTTTATTTTTTTTATTTTTGGACGTTTTTTGAAATTTGGAAGTGGAATCCTGACCACGGGGCTCCTACCTGAAATTTTTTAAATACATTTTCGGTGTTCCCTCATCATGCCGCACCTACTCAGCTATCAACGTTGTGCCCTGCATACATGCTTGCTCAAAAACCCTCAGGGCTCTACCAATCATCCAGGTATCTTTGAGCTGATCTGATGATGGAGGTGGATAGTATAGTAAACCCCTCGAGTTTGGGCTCATATGATTTGTTTTGACGAGTTCAATAGATTGGATAAGCGTGTAGGTCATCATCATCTGCCTAGTCTTTTCACAACTATGTTGGGGTCGGCTTCCAGTCTAACCGGATGCAGCTGAATAGCGGTATTTTACATGGAGCGACTGCCTATCTGACCTCTACAACCCAGTTACTGGGTAATACGATATCCCTAGGTAAGACTGGTCGTCAGACTTTCGGGCTTCTGACTATCCGTAACGACTGTCAAAGATCTATGAATGACAGCTGGGACCAACGGCTTAACGTGCTTTCCGAGGCACGGAGAGGTCTCGGTATGTAAAGATGGTCACCCATCCACACACCAACCGTGGCAAGCGTAGCTTAACCTGATCGATCGACCTGTGCGGCTGTTGTTATTTAGCCACGGCTCTACCAATATCTTCCATTTATCCTAAGTGTCAATTTATTTATTTATTTATTTTATTATTTACTAGCGACCCGCCCCGGCTTCGCACGGGTGCAATGGAGAAACACTGATAATTTTAGAGCCATTATTTCTCGTAAAAAGTATAGGATAAAAAATGGTTATTGTGGGTTATCCCTAAGAGGTAGACATATACCATTGCGGACTTTTTTGTAGACCTTTTTAAGGTGTACAATACTGTAGTAAATTATTTTGATCTATCTCGAAGGGTTCAGCCAGCGTTTACAATGTAAGCGCAAAAAAATGTGTTTATTTACGACATTACATTAGAAACCTCTAAAATTATCAGTGTTTCTCTATTATATTATGCATGTATTATATATAAAAACCTTCCTCTTGAATTACTCTATCTATTAAAAAAAACCGCATCAAAATCCGTTGCGTAGTTTTAAAGATCTAAACATATATAGGGACAGACAGACAGGGAAGCGACTTTGTTTTATACTATGTAGTGATAGTGATGTACACACAGTAAAATAAATATGGATATGACATAATTATAATTTGAGTACAAAGGAGCTGCTGCTGCTGCTAGCTGTCCTTTGTTTTTGTATTTATTTGTATATTAAGTTAGTCATTTTATTTTGTATCTATGTAAATAGTTAATCTATACATACTATAAATTAAAATAATTTATCCTCCGATCTGAAGTTGTAGGCATCCAATACTATCCCGAGTATTTCAATTTACGTGAACATGAAAATATTCAAAGGATTTAATTAGACATTTTAATGTCGAATAAATTCTTAGCGCGCGCTTCTAGTCGTCGAAACGAGGTCTCCAGTGAAGTATTTTGTATTGTGAAGAAATAGCATTAAGATGAAATGAAACATTATTCATTTAGCCACTGAAGAAAGAGTCTTTGAATCAATATAAGACTATTTTTAATCAAGGATTGGTCAGAAGCAATCATGAAACAATATATTCAATACGTAAAAAAAATACATATTATACTTGTGTACTATATTTTCATACCCAGAACTGCGGCCAAAACTGCTCATATTTATTTATACAATAAGAAGATACCTATTTTCTATGAAAAATCATTATTTTATTCATCTACGTTCAAAACAGACATCAGCCAGATTGACCGTAAAAAGGTCACTGCACATAGTTTTATACATCCACAGGATATTTTATTGAAGGTCTAAAAGATTTATTTCGAATTTCCTGCCGTCATAAATACAATATGGCGGATACTGTAATGGATTTCATATACATGGTGTTCCGTAGTCCGTGAGAGAGATATTTCTAATGGTTATCGCTGAGCGTGGGGTTCTTGATTGCATGCCAGGTCGGGCAAATAATATAACTTTGGGTTTTACCAGTACGAATTTCTCAGTTGCAGCCCGTTTGGATTTGTGCCCGGTTAATGGCGATGGGCTCGTCCCCTTTTCCTAAAAATTGCTGGAGAAATGTGGGTGTACTATACACTTCTGCCTATTCCTTCGAGATATGCTGGCGTAACGTTATATTGGTAGTTTAAAACTAAGATAATATTATAGTTGTCAACACTCCAGCCGTGAGCGATGGAGGACTCTTCCTTTGTTGGCTCAGCAAACTTGAGGAAAGTGCAACCGTGTTTTCATTTAATTCTAGATGGTTATGGGAGTGGAGACGCACATATGACATTACATAACATTGAAACATTATAACTCTTTAAACACTGTTTTCTTTAAATAATGTAACTTTATGTCAATTGTGTACTTTTCCTGAAGTGTTTGGTCTCCTACATATTCCCTGCCTAAGTAGAAGTGTGTCGGAGGGCAAAAGCACAGAACTTGTAGCTGTAAAGTGAACTAAACTTGTTACTGTAGTTGTTATAATATTAATATAGTTGTTGCTTCTCATGTTGTGCGATTACGCTTTGGGTGATAATCGGGTCGAAACCTATAACGTGAACCTGATATACTGTGATTGATTACCCGTTGGAGTTGCCTTGTATATAAATAAAGCAGATAGTTTAAGTGTCATGATTACATAGATTTTGGAAACTGGTGAAACTATGAGATAAAAGTATTACACTAGGTATAAGGTACTTTACTAACACTACGGATCCCTGTTATCCGATTATTTGAAAATAAATTAAATTAAATTAAAATTAAATTATTTAGGAGCACGGATTATCAGCCAGAGATGATATTACACGTACAATGGATATTGCAAACCCGCAAAACATTGAGTTCATTTTATCTTGTTTAGATCTCGATGCTCATCACGCCTGCGGAATTTCGCTAGCTAATTTAATTTGACTCTGTAACGAAATGATGAATAAATATTGCTTTTATATTCTATCAGCCAAAGACTAAGAATGAATTTGAACGTGTTAGATACATCATTAAACACACGTCATCGCTTTGAAAAATCGATATTACGTGAGGTCTTAAAAATAATGTAGGTCTCTCTTTTCTAAATCAAAATTGTCTTAGACAGGACCCTAAGATAAGACGTTGTCAGAGATGCGAATAAGCGATAAAATATAGAAGTATCGAAGTAAATGTTTTACTTTTATAGTCGCAACGAATGTTACATTTGAACAGTGATCGTGGAAATATGGCGCACGGTACCGGGGCCTCAATACCCCCGGTATTAAGGCCCCCATAGAAAAGGAAGGATCTTCCAACCAGACGGGAATTGTGTCTGGCGGGCAACTGCCCGATGATTCATGTCGGGTCGTCGTATATATGGTAATTGCGCGGTAAACTCTGCTTGCGAGATGCAGGATTTTGTATGACGTTAGTTTGACGCGTAGTTTGTGTGTGGTGTTGTAGTTACCGCTACATCACTCCTCTCCGGAGACCGGAGGTTGATAGTGGGCTGAGTCTTGTATCTGGCAATGCTTGTCAGGCTAGCTGAGGTTCCAGTGAGTCGGAACGGTGAGTCGGAATTGTCTGCGAAGATGCCCTCAGGGGTAGCGCTGCGTTGGGCACGCCACAATTGCGGCGGTAAGTCCCTTCTTTGAGGAGTGGTTAGAGAGGCGCCACGGCGTCCTCACCTTCCGCCTGACGCAGGTCCTCACCGGACACGGCTGCTTCGGGAGGTTCTTGTTCCGTATAAGGCGGGAGGAAACGCCCGGGTGTCACCATTGTGTGGATCGCCCGGAGGACACGGTGGAGCACACGGTGGAGGTCTGCCCGGCTTGGGCGGAGCACCGCCGCGTCCTCACGGCGGCGATTGGTGGCGGCGATCTCTCGCGTCCGGCCCTGGTCCAGGCCATGGTACGGAGCGAGAGTGCATGGGAAGCCGTCACCTCCTTCTGCGAAGCAGTAATGCTTGCGAAGGAGGAGGCGGAACGCGTGAGGGAGAGGCAATCTTTGCGCCCTCACGCCCCTAGTCGCAACAGGAGACGCCCTGGGCGTCGGGAGTCAAGAGCCGACTCCCGGCCACCGTAGGCGCGGGCTTGCGGACAGTGAGGAATGGGCAGATCGCCGTCCGATAAGGACCAGGTCCGGGTCGACGGCGCGTCTTTATCCACGCGCGCCTCAAAGAGATGTCAGCAGTAACTGACGGGGTCCGGCTAGGGCCGATGCCTGCCAGGGTCGCGGATTGTTCGAAAGAGTTACCGTGGCCCTTGGCACAGGCAACTGAAGGAACACGGGTGGGTTTTAGTCAGTAAAAGTCTGACACACCCTCACGCTCCGCCCAGAGCGGGAGAAGTTATTTGATAATCTCCCAGCCAAAAAAAAAAAAAAGGGGTAGCGCTGCGTTATACTTCAGTGCGTCGGATGTCGTACAGCGCGCGGGTTGAGGCTGACTGTCAGCGTCGACGTGGAGAGGAATTAAGAGCTCCACTTGCTGACACGCCGAAAGTGCAGTGTGCTGTGCCAAGGTTACTGGTGGTCAAGGGTGATGATTAGGTATGCGTGGTCACTGCATGCTGGTGGTCAGGATACCCGTCGAAGCCGTGGGTGCGGACTGGCTGGGTGACTCGCCGCTCTAAAGCTTCCGGGAGTGATGATGACGTCACGCTGAAGTAGGTGCGTGAAGGCTGCGCCGACGTTGATGTTCGGGGTCACCAGTATAGAGGTATGGGTATAAAGTTAAATCAGATACTTTTTGAACAGAGCTTCGAGCTGAAGGTTCATGCTAGTTGACCATAACACAACAGCACGCTTCTATTTCCCGAAGAGTTATGCAGAGCTGTACCTAGTTTAAGTTTATATGTTTTACTTTAGGTTTATATATTTTTAATTAATTTTGTTTTTAGGTTTCAGGCCCGTATTCTAAGTGCGTAATAGAAACCATGCATTTTTTCATTGCTTAAAAAGTAGCCAATGTCACTTTCAGGCCCATAAACTATCTCTAAACAGATTTCATTATGACTCTAGGTACCATTGCGGCGTTTTCCGCCTAATCACTAAATTGTTTCCGCTTAAATCCTGCGGCGGTGCCAAGCCACGGCCCCTTAGTTTTCGCCGATTATAAAAGCGATAACGCAATTGGTTGCAACCTGCACTGCGCACCTTAGTGACGCATCACGTGTAATCCTTCTGAGAATTTTACGGACGAACTATTTGATCTTGACGCGGAGCTAGATAGTGTTCCTATTTTTTAGTGCAAGCATAAATGATTTTAGTGGTGGTCAGGCGCGAGTGCCCGCGATAGTACACTGAACTACCCGCAATGGCCTGGGCCAGACATTGGTAGATAGCATTGTTTTATTATTATAAAGATTATTTTATTTTCAACTCTAGTTTTAGCTCGACAGAATATAAATTTTAGTTTATGTTGAACATAACTTCACTAAATGATTGCTGCTGACATATTTCAGGTTAAAAATCAGCGGACCTTATTTAAATTCAGAAATATTAGCCCGTTTATTGTTTTGAAGCTATAATGACATAAATGAAAGCTAAACACCCCGAATATTACTGAACCACAGGCTGACTAGAAGCAATTACCACACACACATATTCAATTTCATTAGGCTCGTGCCGATCGGCAAACTTCATTCGGCATCTACCCTCGATGTTCGGGTCTGCTCGGCACATTTCGAGCTAAACCGAGCGGCTTTTTTTCCGAACATTTAGATATCTACATACCTGTATTATCTGATTTTGCCGGCTGTGTCAATCACTACGTTTGTAAAGAAAAGTGTACTAACATAAGTATACAACGCGTAACTTTAAATGCGCAAAACCTGAAAATAGTTTGATCAGAATAACGAGCAGAATTAATTGAACCACTTTTTAATATTGGTCACATTTTTCATAAAATCTTCATTAAAAACGTTGCCGTGTCTATTTATTAATAGGTAAGCCAATGTCAGCGCGGCGCAGTGGCCCGGTGACGACTCCTCCCTCGGTAAAGCGTCGTCGCAGACGCAAGAAACGATCAGAATGGCCGATAAAACTAAAACAGCACATAAAAACTTTACAATTTTTTTGATGACTTATTTTCTCTCAGAAATAGGTCAATTGAATTAAAAATCGGTTGTGGTGTCTGAGGTTTTGCGCATTTAACGTTACACGTTGTATAATGCACTTCATTCCACGTGCCATCGACCATTATTATTTCATAGCAAAAAATTTTCAAAATATAATATAAAAAATGTTAGTGTTTGAAAAATTATACGTACTCATGGCCCAAGAACAAAGTTTCACAAAACCGGTGGAATAAAAATCACTAAACCGTAGATCGTTGTGAAAAAAAGACATTTCTTTAATATTTTAATAATATCCCTTCGTTTTTATAACACAGTTAAGTATTAGAGTTTCTTACACAGATTGGCTTAGATCTTTTTATAACTGTAAATTAATAACACCGAGTGGTTTTTCGATTTGTAAAAGGTCTCCACGTTGATTGGTTCGTCGAATGTCTTGATTGTTATAGACTTTAAGATAATTGAATAAATAAATTGTTGTTTTTTAGATATGGCTTAAGGGCATGTCAATTACCTAAAGCTGATATCAGAAGGCCAATTCCCGTAATTAAAAACGTTCAATATCTAGTCGCAATCTTATCTCAGCGACAACCAATATCGAACACTTGTCAAAAATGACAAGATGGTTGTAGAGGTACTTTTGACAGATTGACACTGAGATTAGATTGTGAACGTTCTCAAAATTACGAGAATCGGGGCAATTCTCGTAGTTTACTTTTTTTTTATGTTCAACTTTCTGTTAATTTTTGCCTTTCATTCGACATCTTTCAGTCCAAGTGAAACGTCTGAAAACACAATGATTTAAGAGTGAAAAATTCAAAAGTGAATGAATTAGTGAACAAATCCAATGATGTTGGTTTTTACACATACACACGCATACACAGACACAAACACACACACTCACACACAGACACACACAGCCAAACAGACACACACGCACACGCACAGGTATAAGATAAGTGTGACAGGGATGATGCTCTACAAAGTGTTTTTTTTTTAAGTCGTTGTGCAATATTAACTTAAAAGTGTGAAGTAATAAGCAAAGGGACATCGGTAACTACTCTATCGACAATAGAGATGCTCACTGGTCCAGAACGTGAAGGTCAGGTAAGGGTTTACCGCAAAAATCCACGAAGGGTTCAATAATTTCGAGTCAGCTATATACATAGGTAGGTTGAGTAGATACCTCCGCTTGGGGAGGGTAACGCAGGGATCAATAGGATTAAGGTATTTTCTCATTGAGTGTCAAGTGGCCTTCATAATATTATATTAATGCGAAAATGAGTTTATGTTTGTGAAGACTTTTGCATACAGTTTGACTGAAAACCGACCCCAACATAGTCGGGAAAAGGCAAATGGCAAAAAAAACTAATATTATATTAACTGTATAGGTATAACATAAAAAAGACCTACTTACTCAAACATGTATTATTTATAACTTAAACTTAATTAATATATTATTAAAATAATTCAATAAATTAAATATTAAAAGAGTAATAAAATAAAAACACCATTACCAGAATAAACACAAAGGTCTACAATCGTTTCCTTAATTTTAAGCCTAGCAACTGTTTCACCAACATTATGGAATGCAATAAAGAATCGAGAATGATGATGCCTGTAAAGACTGCCCAATTTTTATTAACTTTACATTACTAACTAGATGTAATCAGAAAACCTTCATTTTTAACTTTTAAGATACTTTCCGAGATCTGGCTGATGGTCTGTGAGAACTGAAGAGCGGCCACACTGTACAACCTTTTTTCAAAATCAAAATCAAAAGTCATTTATTCAAATTAGGCTGAGAATCAGCACTTTTCGAACGTCAACATTACAAAAGACAGTCCCCCAAAACGCCCGCCCTTCACCACTTCCTAGTGCTTTCGCTGGGAAGAAGTGGCGCAACAAACTCCCCAGCAGCACAGCTGTCTGTTCAGTTAGAAAATACTTGACTGAATACAATACAAGGTATGCAAAGTAATTAACATTACAAGACACAGAACACTATATTAAATTATTTTCCATATGTCAGCTAGCAACGCCAATATACCAAGAAATACAATAAAAAACTATACGTACTCAAGCAAAAATTAATAAATGAAAATTAAATAAAACCCTCCAGGTATAAAGGGCGTGACCGCTAACATATTTATATGCAATGCTGGGTTCTGTTTACATAGCTGTCGCTTGAAGTCACAAATGATAAACTAGGACCATCGAAGGAAACTAAATAAACAAGTTATTACTAATTATAACAATAATAAAACCATGGTCAGCAGTTTTAAGTTTCCTTCCTTTTTTTAAAACCTTCAAAAGGCTTTCCGGAATAAGTTAGGTACTAACTCCGCACTATCACCTCTCCGTAAGACTTTTCATGTAGAATTTTTTTTTTAAAACAGCTGATATTTTATTAGGTCACAGTTAAAATTCAAGTCATTTTATGTACAGTATTAATTAGCTGATTTCCTAACTTCATCTTAAATTTTTCTAATTATACTGAAAAATGTCAGTTGTCGCTGAAAATGAGCGCTGTGGCTCTGTCTCGCATGGGGTCACACCATTACGCTGAGCGATGGCCGTTTCGCGTGGATGTGACGCATATTTTCCTCCAACTTGTTCTTTTTGTGTTTTTTTAATTACGTCATGTTTTACTACAAATAAACGCACTTTATTTCTTTCTTCCTTCTCCATGTTATTTCAAAGACCAAGTAAACCATCGTCGTAAAACAGACATATTTTTACATTTTTATATCGGTGTAAAATATAACGGTAGTAAAACTTCCTTTAAGGTCCAGACAGAAGTGGGTCACAGATGTTACCGCTAAGGTATCGTCTCACTAAATTCAGTATTATTCAAGGATCGGAAATCAACTTCCAAAGCGTGACATTGATCTGGATTCTGTTAAACGCCTTCAAAACGATAACTAATTACGATACTAATTATAATACGATAACTAGTCACAAGATGTTGCGTGCTCCTACCTAACTACAGAGTAATCCTGCATTTCGTGTCCCGCGCGGCGTTGGCTGCTGAACTTCGTCTGTGTCCAGGAAACATCGATCACATACGTTTTTTTTTCTTTTGAACAACTTAGCAATGTATATTATAATCAATTCTATCTAAAATCTGTTCTAACCAGCCTAAAACCCGATTGTAATAAGGTAAAAAATTCGCGATATTCTTTTTAAAATTTGATTCTAAAAAACATCCAGAAATCGTTAAACTCTTCTAATTTTTTTTGTTTTCCCAATATTTATTTAAAATAACCATTAGCTAAAGTCAAGTAACGTACCACCTTTTTTATTTTGAATTTTATATTACAAAATTACATGTATTATCTTTAATGTGGTGATTTTTTTTTATTTCGCTACAATAAGTATACGGCAGCTATTTTTTGGCACGCAGGTGACAGTGACAGTGACAGCGATCAGTTTTAAACACGAATATTTTAAATTGCAACACATTAATATGTGTAGGGCTGGAACTTCTACATATGTTTCCCCTATGTCAGACGTCTGCTGAAGGTAATCCCGGGGCTTACTCCGTCGGACCGTCTTCCTGATAAATTTACTGAAGCTCACCATTTGATACCACAAATGTATTTGGTTGAGCTGTAGGTTCCGAGTGCTTAAGATACGGACCTATGTTTGACCTGCTTCTTAAAGATTTACGAATGACTTTTAGCTTATAGCGAACACTCGATGCGTATGCACCCGAATACTGTGTTGATTAGGTAAATGACGAATTTAAAAGAGCCTCCTTATAGTCCTAACAGATTATATATCTTCGTGCCCTTGTTCCATGTTACTTGCGGTCGGCGCAACACGTTTTCTTGTTCCATTCTCTCCTGTCAACCGTCACGCAATCATTCACTCCCTTCTCATTCATATTCGTCAACATTTATATTCATCACTCTTTTAGTCACATGCGTTTCCTAATTCCTAACACAATAATAAGATTAAAATTCCTGAACACTGCTAATCGATACCTGGAGTGCGTTGCCACTCCTAGTACAATATCCTTGGAGTAAATAAATTAAATAGTATCTTGTTTTGTTCTATCTAATTTTGTTTAGATTCATCTTGTCTAGTTTTAGTTTTTATGTAGTTTTACCAAATTTTATGATTGTATGTGTAATATTTATACTAATACTGACGGATAACTTGTATGTGGGGTGCAAACTGTTAATATAAGTTGGTTATTAATTAATAAATAATGTTAAAAAGCCTACGAAACTTTTCAGCAGATTACTACCGTATTCCGAGGAATGTTTTATACTTACGTAAATATTAATAAGTGCACTTCACTTTTCGGTAATATAAACAAACAAGCATTTAAAGTTCTGATGAAGATACTAAAGTTTGTGTAAAACCCTTGAACACGTTTTGCACCTGGCTCTATAAGAGGTACAGTCAACATCATAATTAGAAGAATATTCCGTAACTTCAAATATGAATCATCATTGCAGATTCATCACTGCAACGTTTAAAGCATATGTTCTCAACGTGGGCGTTTGAGACTTACAGGGGGGTAGTATAGAATCCAGAGAAAATTATATATCTATATAATATTACACGTTTAAATGTTATAATCGTGGCAACAACTCTTTCAGATTCGCGATAATAACGTGTCGTGCAGAATTCGGATGCAGCATCGGATTGTATACCTAGTAGGTACAAGTCAAAGTCAGATCATTTAAGCATTTTATACTTGAAGTTATTTACTAAAACTCATGTAACATCGTTCGCTATAATGTGGGCATGTTTTCTCCTGTCACTATGATTCTAGCCATGCGCTGATAGTAGTTATGGATTATAATGGTATCGGCTTTTAGCACTTGTATGAAGAAGGGGAGACATTGACAGCAGAGCGGTATATTAGTGTCCTGGAAGGTGTGGTAAAGGAGTTTAGGGGAGAAAATAAAATAAAGAGTGTTGTACTACTCCATGATAATGGCAGACCCCACAAGGCTCTATTGCCTCGGGAGTTTTTGTTAGCCAACCACATACTGACATGGAACCAACCACCTTATTCTCCTGGTCTGATGCTTCCGGATTATGGTTGTTTGCATTATTTAAAACGAGCACTGAGCGGCCGTCACTTCAGTGAGTGGTTAGATATGTACGAGGCATTGGAGGTAGAAATCCAAGAGGGTAACCAAAAAGGCAAATTCCAAGGTGTGTGTAAACTAAGAGAGATGGGCTGCTGTCATTGAAAAGCATGGACTGCATTTATAGTTATCAATGATATTGCTTTATTACAACAATATTAAAAAATAAAACTTGAAAAAATAATTGCGCAAGTTTTAATGAAATGACCGTGACATCGCGCTTCGGAAAGCAAGTTAAGCCGTTGGTCCCGGCTATCATTCTGGAATCTTTGACAATCCTGTCGTTACGCGTAGTCAGGAGCCGGAATGAATGACAAAAAATCTTACCAAGGGGTATCGTATTACCCAGTAGCTGGGTTGTGGAGGTCAGATAGGCAGCCGCTCCATGTAAAAATCCTGTTATTTAGCTGCATCCGTTTTGACTGGAAGCTGACCCTAACATAGTTGTGAAAATGGCTAGGCAAATTATAAATGAGGTATACCATAAAATGACATCACGTCTAATTTCCAAAAGGGGTAGGCAGAGGGTTATTGTGCACACATGTGGTATTTTATAACCACACAAGCCCCATATATAACAGGGAGCGAGTCTATTGCCATAAACAGTCCGCAACAACCAGCCCAGTTGGCTATCATTATTATTTATCACTATCTGTGTCCGCGGCTTCGTTTGTGTGCATGTCGGAAAACGTTTTTTTGTTATAAGTACCGTATATACTTTGCATTTAGTAAGAAGCTGTTATTTTAACATAACAAACATACACTTCAATTTTATTTATTTTATTTAAATGAAAAGCGCTCGGTTCTCGCTGCAGCAATGTGGTTTCCTATTAAGTCGGGAACTCGCACGAATTTCACGAGTTATGAATATATTTTCTACTTGTTAGTCAAAGGTAAATTGTACACCTCATTACTTCGAAGCGCCTTCACCTTATAAACCTGAAAATTCTTTTGCACCGAGAATTGAAAGGGTGCTTTTCTTTTTCACCGTGTTCTAACAAGTTTGCAAATATACGAGAACGTCGGTATGAATATATGCAGGTTTTTCTAAACACTTAGCCCCTTTTTTTTATAACATTTCATCAAGTTAAGAGACGTTCAAATGTCGAAAATATATGGCTAAGCAGAAGGTAATCCTTACTTAACTTTAAGCAACAATTATATATACAGGTTGGCGATCAAGGGGTTTATTTATAAACACTGCCTTAAGTTAAGAAATGTTTAAACGTCAAAAATGTATGGTTAAACAGTCACTAATCATTACTTAACTCTAAACAACGTTTATAAATAAAGGGGCTCGTCACCTGCACCTGTCAATGGGATGATTCTACTCGTCATGCTAAACAAGTTTCGCTATGAGACTCATATGCGACTCCAGGAAAAAAGAACAAATTCTTGTACATCAGTTCACATAATACAATTTCGGTGCATGATCGTTTTTTTTTATTATTATTGACGATTCGGATACGAGTTTTATAGCGAAAGTTGTTCAGTATGACAGGTAGAATCATCCCCTTGGCGGATGCAGGTGACTAAACCGCCAACCTGTATATAAGGGTTGATCGTCTATTACTTACTCTATATGCGTACCGTTTTGTGTCTAGTCTATCTTTCGACACATGAAACAATCGTCTTTTCAATATGTTATGTCCAAGTTTCAGTCATTATTAAGAAAGATTGGCACTTCAGTGCCGAAGAATACTCAAATATCTCAAAGTTATTGCTTAAAGATCAATAAAACGTGATCCTTTCTGAAAATGAGACTTGTGGTTTCGAGTTTCAAGTCTTCAAATAACTTTTTGTATTAAATTTTAGATGACATTAAATTTAAACCTATTAGTCTGTATGTAATTGTGTTTCTTTAAATTCACAAACAAAAAATTGAGTGGGTTAAAATGTGTGCCTAACGTTATTATAAAATTAATGAACGAAGAACATGATTAGACATGTATACGAGAGAGGACGCCCTAGAAGGATATAATGTGACCTTATTGTGATGTTCTTCAGAAAGGTCAGGTGCGTAGTATTCGCAACCGGCGTGCGTGTATAACCGGTCGATTCTGGAAAAATCTCACCGTGATAACTAAGGTGAAGTGAGCTTAGAGTGAGCTGTGAGTCATGCTGAAGCTAGGGATTGACACTAATGACGACTCACTCCACGAAATCAAAATCAAAAGACATTTATTCAAACTAGGCTGAGAATCAGCACTTTTCGAACGTCGTAATTACAAAAGACAGTCCCCCAAAACGCCCGCCCTTCACCACTTCCTAGTGCTTTCGCTGTGAAGAAGAATTGGTGTAACAAACTCCCCAGCAACACAGCTGTCTGTTCAGTTAGAAAATACTTGACTGAATACAATACAAGGTATGCAAAGCAATTAACATTACAAGACACAGAACACTAAATTAAATTATTTGCCATATGTCAGCTAGCAACGCCAATATACCAAAAAATACAATAAAAAACTATACATACTCAAGCAAAAATTAATAAATGAAAATTAAATAAAAGCCTCCAGGTATAAAGGGCGTGACCGCTAACATATTTATGCAATGCTGGGTTCTGTTTACATAGCTGTCGCTTGAAGTCACAAATGATAAACTAGGACCATCGAAAGAAACTAAATAAACAAGTTATTACTAATGACAACAATAATAAAACCATGGTCAGCAAGACGACCAGTCACCACAAGCAGCACCCGTTCACGAGCATAACGCAAAGGTCAGCCATTACCCCCCTCGCCATATTTGAGGGAAGGAGACAACCCGACCCCCGACGCTACCACAAGCAGTGACATCTAAGGGAGCATGACGAACTTGCTGCCGGTTGCTCAGGTAAGAATAATATGATCAATCGTCGAGGTGACTAGCTAACCACATATTGAAATCAACTCATTAGAAAACATTGCACGCTCACTTCACCCAAGTTTTCATGGTGAGATGGTTACAGAATCGCACGGCAGAAGGTAATTCCCGCATTTAGAAACGTTCATCTCATCTCAGCGACAATCAATGTCAAAAACTTGTCAAAAATGTAGGGCTCCAGAGGTCTTTTTGACATACTGAAATTGACATCAGACTGTAAACGTTTATTTATTAAAACTTTATGCACAAGTAAAAAAAGTACTATACAAAGGTGGACTTAATGCCTGAGGCATTTCCTACCGGTCAACCTTAGGGTGATGCAGAGACAAACGTTCTTAAAATTACGAGAATTGCCCCTCTGATGTATTGTAAACGAAGCCAAAGGAGTGTGAAAGATTCGTAGCAGGTGGCGTTCTATAGTTGCTGCCCACCCCCGGGAAGGAGGCGTGAGTTTTTGTATGTGTACCTAGGTTTTATCACCAAAAACACAGGTTTCTAGTTTATAAGAATGCTAAATTCACGACATCCGAACATTCGCGACCTCGGCCGAAAAGGCACGAGGCGCGTAAAACAACCACGAGCTTTATTTGAAACGAACTCCGGAACACTCGTTATCCTCGAGCGTTCTGCCCTTTATAGCCGTAATACCGGATCCGGGCAATCTTATCCGGGCTTGAGGTCTGTCAAATGTCGAAGGAAATTTATACCCGGATGTAATTGCGATTTAAATTGTCTGCGTCTTATGTTACTTGACAACTTGGTGTTATTAGACAGGTAAGTTGGTCCAGAGAAGTAATTTCAGTATGATTTTATGGGATGTTTCGCTGGTCGATATTTCAGAACAATAAGTAGGTAAGTTCTACATCGGCAAGTAGGTTAGCATATTTTTTTATTTTATAATAATATTATTTTGGAATATAAGTTATTGGAACGAAGTTCTTATACGGAGCTTGCGGTAGGAGTAAACTGGTAGAAATCTTCACGTAGGTAACGAAAAGGCATTATGCCCCCTCCATGCGACTTTTTAATATATGTAATCGAAAGAGACAGAGAGAGAGACAGACAGAGAGAGAGAGAGGTAGTTACCATGGTTTTCGAGGGTGCTGAAGCCGATAGTGAGGTCAAAATTAAAATCCAAGATGGCGGCTTTTTTATTTTTATAATACTCTTTTTTTATTTTTATAATACTGCAAAATTAATATTATTTATCGCTGCAGGATAATTTATAAGGTACCTACTGTTAGTAAGTACGAGTGATAACAAAATACATTCTAGAATTTATAAAAAAAATGAGTTATGAAAGATGTATGGTTAGGTACTCATGTATTTTAAATAAACATTCCATAAAACAAAATTAAATTCTCAATTGTTACACAAAAGCCTTCACAAAGTTTAAATTACTGTTGCATTTCGAACAAAGACTCGCTGACTGTAGCAAGAAAGCTGAGGGTCAGTTCCCGTACTTTCAACAACGTTTGCATTCTTTTCTTTCCCTATCTGTCAAAAATATTTCTAAATTACTACATTTTTGCCAGGGTTTTGACATTGATTGTTGCTGAGATGAAATTGCGACCAGATGTTGAAAGTTTGTTATTTAGGGAATTAGCCTCCTGGCCGTGAAAAGAATCTGACAGATAAATTAACAAAATACGAGTATTTACAAACGTAGTTACAAATTTTTAAAAACGGTTTACAATATGACATGATTTCGCCTTTTGTTTGTTTGTGTAATATTTCCTTAAATTCATCTACCTTTTCCCAACTATGTTGGGGTTGGCTTCCAGTCTAACCGGATGCAGCTGAATACCAGTCTTTTACATGGAGCGACTGCCTATCTGACCTCTGGTTGTCAGACTTGCGGGCTCCTAACTACCCGTAACGACTGTCAAAGATCCACGAATGACAGCCGGGACCAACGGCTTAACGTGTTTTGCGAGGCACGGAGGAGTCTTGGTATGTAAAGATGGTCACCTATCCACAGACCAACCGCGGTAAGCGTAGCTTAACCTGATCGATTGACCCGTGCGGCTGTTATTATTTAGCCATGGGCCTCTCAAATTTCCTTAAATTGTATTGTAAGTATTATATACTAAAATAGTTAATGTAATACTAACACAATTATGGGTAATATGCCTGAATAGGCAAATGAACAAATAAAATTACGAACAAGAAATCTTACTTTTTTTAAAACAGTTAACAAAAACAATATAGCTATATATGTATTAGCCATTTCCTGACGTGGGAATCGAAACGATTCCAAAGTCAGGAAATGGCTAATACGAGTAAAGAACAAAAAAGTACCCTAGAAAGGGTTGTCTATTTTCCTGAGAGACCTTTTCCCGTTATAAGCACTATTGAATTTATAACAGGTGCCGCTAGTCATGGGCAATTCCCGGGACAAAGCGTTGCTGTTTTAGTCCCGTGAGAGTCGCCAAATGTTACAATTTCATCAATATTCAAGAAGGAACATTAGCCGTATTGGCCATTTAAGTTATTTATTGAACTATCGACCTAGATGAAGCAGTTAGTATGGACGTCGGTGAACCAAATGTTCCGGAAAATTAATTTACTACTTTTTATATTACAGCACACGTTGTATGGCCACGGTAGAATCGGAACTAATGGAGGACAATATAACAGATTGTAGAAAGAGATCTACGCGCGTCTTTGAAATGAATGAAATTGAAACGAAATTGTTAATTCTGTAAATAGGATATCTGAATCACTTTAACAAGTCATATAAAAACAATAAGCTAGATTGAGTCGATATTTTTTTATCTGCTTACCCCAGAGAAGAAATAGCGAATCAAACTCAGGGGTCATATTTTAAAGTGCAGACATAATCTTGGCCAGATCCTGTGGAGACCATGTAGATTAGTATCAGAAAATGGTCTTTTGAGAAAAGAGCCACACAGATTTGAGAGGACCATCCTTTTACAGGATTATCCACTATTCTCGACACACTTTGCACCGTTCCACTAAAATTGTCCCAAAGATCGCACACAAATATTTTACCATGACGAAATGTAATTCTATATTTTAGATTTAACTTTTTCATGACGTAACTAACCGTCGTTTATCACGATTTAAGAACGACGACGTGTAAAGTATATGTTCAAACCAATTTACAAAAATCATATCTATATAATTTTATAAAATCATTTTACATTTAAAAGGAAATAAAATCTTCTAGCAAATCCCACGTCACCTGCTGCGGCCACTTTATTTAAGATGTTCACGCGTCAGTGAGGTCTTGTTACCGATACCTTTTCTTTTACCATGTAATGAAACTATGTTATTTGTGATGTTGTATAATTAGATGTGACTTAACGGGGCTGACATGTTCTTACAAGAACAAAAGTCCCTAAAACAAAAGATTATAAAAAAATAAAAAAGAAATAAAATCGACTCATAATAAATGACGATTCGTATCTTAAATGGCTGTTTTAAGCCCATCTATAAAATAGTTCTCCGGTCGGGTTGTATAAAGAACGCACGTATGTCAAAATAGAAAAAAAAAATCTCCAGAGAGTGAATGACACAGTCATCGTTTCGAAAAAGATTCCGACTAAGTAGGTATGGCACACAGCACTGTTCGCGCGATGAGATCTACCTTCCGTTAGGAGTCGAGGGGGTCGGTTCGACTGATCGCGGATACAGGTGAACACCAGTGGCAAAGATTTGAATTTAGGGCCTCCAACATAACATAACATTTATTTATTATTTATTTATGAAGGTACACCAACAACTTCTGTATACAAAATATTAAATAACAGTAGATAAAAGTCATGGGCTTACAGTTGCCAATAACAGGTGAACCAACATTCTCAAATACAGTGATAACCTAAGGTAAGAACGACATGTATTAAAATTAAGTGCTAACAAACTATATAAAGAGAAATATAAAATGACACAAGTTATAAGTTACAGAGGTTGCAAGAAATACTAACACAATGAACCTTAAGATTTTGTGGGTTGCGTGCTTTGGGACCTCAAAATTTAAAGATATTTATGGAGTCATGATCAACATCATGCCCGACGGGTCAGAAGGGGCAGACGCGTACCTCTAGTACGCTCACATTTCGCCAGCTAGCTTTAAGTCCCATGGAGTAGGGGGTGAGCTTATTGCCATCAAGCGGCCACAAATGCAGTCTTCGGGCTGCTACTGAGAAATTCCTGATAGAAATACCCAATAATACTTTGCCCGACCTGGGAATCGAACCCAGGGCCTCATGCTCAGTAGTAGCGCTTGCGACCACTCGGCCAACGAGGCAGATCTCCAACAATTAATGACGATTTACTCACAAAGACATGTTCTATGTCTGGAGTAATCCTTCTGTGGTATTATTATCCAATGAACACAATTATTTTTTATATGTTGTATACAGAGTAGCCGGGCCATCGACTAGCATACTGTAACCATGAATTCAGCACATGATTCTAGACACTCTGACGTAAAATATCAGTCTCAGTTATCAAAAATAATATTAGCTATTTCATAGAAAAGTGAATACCTGCACGATGAAAATGTACAGACAAGCTATAAAGCTACCCGACACTGTAAAATTTTCCCAATCAACTTTGAACCTTGTCCTTTAGGGATAAAGTTGAAAATCTATTAAAGAAATTCGACAGATTGTAGTGGCTTTGTGTGCTGGCGTCTGTACGAAGCAGCAAAGGCTATTATTATTATGAGCCTGTGTTGTACCACTGCAGGCCAAAGGCCTCCCACCCCTCTTCCCACTGTTCCCGGTGTACTGCGACTGTGGGCCAATCCTTTAAGGAGTCCAGCTCATCCCGCCATCTCGTTCCCGGTGTACTGCGACTGTGGGCCAATCCTTTAAGGAGTCCAGCTCATGCCGCCATCTCGTTCCCGGTGTACTGCGACTGTGGGCCAATCCTTTAAGGAGTCCAGCTCATCCCGCCATCTCGTTCTGGGCCTGCCGCGCACTCGTTTGCTGCCATTGGGGATCCACTGAGTGGAGGCTTTTGCATATTGCTGCTCCGATATGCGACAGACATAGCAGCCCATTTTAAGAGGGTAAAAAGTAGCCTAAATTACGGTCCCACTATCACGTCATACCGTTGTAGCTCTGCTACGAGTATAACTAGCAACCCGCCACTGTTTCGCACGGTTTTCACGACTTGACAAAACAATGAGATTTTATTGTTAACTACCTAAATAGGGACATCGACGCGCAAATGGTATTCAGGAAATTATTATAGACTCCACCAGCATTGATATTTTTCATTTAATGTAATAATAATAATAATAATATAATAATAATATATTTATTTGCAAAAAACACGGTATTCAAAGTTGTTGAAGTAAATATAAGGTCCAGCATGTTTTGCTTAGAATTAAAGCATGCAAACTTATAAGTGCTTAGCCAAACGTTATAAATTATACAAAAGAAAAAGAAAAACTAAAGTCTATGTTCCAAAAATTGCTTAATACTATAGAAATTATTTTGAGTCATCAATTTATACAAGTTAACCTTAAACAGCCTGCAGTTTAACGTTTTTAATGGTATTGGTAATTTGTTAAATACATACACACACATAGCTGGACAGCTCTTAATGTATTTTGCTATCCTAGGAATCACTTCTGGCACTAGCCTGTGCTGGTACTGATCACGCCGACTACGTGAGCTTAATTCCTCTACAGATTTAAACAGCTCTATATGTTTTCGTACGAACATAGACGCTTCATACAAATACAATGAAGGTAATGGTAGCAGACCAAACTTTTTAAAAATAGGTTGGCAAATGTTAAAAAGGAGAGCCTAGTAGTAAATGCCGCGACTTAGGTCGTAGGTTCGAACCCAAGCAGGCACTTTACTTTATGTAAATTATTTCATCACTACTGCTTTCAAAACGGTGAAGGAACATCTCACGGAAACCGGCATGTCCTAGAACCAAAAATTCATCTTGACATCCGCCAACCAGCACTGGGCCCGCGTGGTGGTTTATGGCAGTGGGAACATTTACAGAATGATGTTTATGCTAAAAAGAAATCAGCAATTCCATACATTTTAACCGTTTGTACTTTTGTATGAAACAGCAGATTTTGTGCAACGAATCTTGAATCCTGTGCTGCGAAACTGTGCCCGTCGATGTTCCTCACTACACCTTGTATAACTGGGACAGCATTGTGCAAATCAAAACACGATCCGAACTCAAGTGGGTAGATGCAATAAAAAATCGTCTGTTAGAAAGATGCCGCTGTAAGTTGTAGGTGCCACCACACCCTGAGCCACCCTGAGCCACTCTGAACCACCCTGAGCCACCCTGAGCCACCCTGGGGTACAACGTAATCTGCCGGCAACCCGTCCATCGATAAAGGTTAGTTGATTTACGTGCCAGGGTCAGAGGGAGCCGTCCCTCGACCCTCGGGAAGAGCGAGAACGTGTGACGTTTGGTATACAATGCAATTATATGTGAAATTACATGGCGACGAGGTCCTTGTCATTCCGAGAGATCTTAATGGTTCTAGGTAAGTATTTCATTATAATACACTATTTTTTTTAACATTATGCTGCCTTAAAAATCGTAGACCTCATGGGCAATCCTCGTAATTTTAAGAACGTTAACAGTCTGATCTCAAATTTAATTTGTAAAAAATACCTCCAATTTCCTTACAATGACAAGTTTGATATTGATTGTCGCCAAGATGATATAGCGTTTGCGACTAGATTTTGAACTTTTTTTTTTAATTAAGGGCCTGGCCTTCTCATCTTTCGCTTCCTTCAAGGCTAGATAGAGGTCAAACGCAGCGTAGTTTCCTTTTCTTTGTTTTCTGTGTTTGGTTCTCTTTTTTTATAAACTTTTGTTACTCGTTTTTTTGTAATTTTATTCCGTATAGGGTGAGACGATCGATATTTCTAAAGCTACAACGTTTATGTAAAGAAAAGGTAGCCTTTTCACATCCGCGTACACAATACCGACACAAACCTACCTATAACTTAGTTTGGAGAGCGAACACTGGAAGTTCTTCAGTTTAATAGGCGAAAGATAAACTTCTATATTATTATATTATGCAGACTTGGTAGAACTACTACATCACTAGAATATAATAGCATATTGTTTAGTGCACAAGTACACTTTTGATAGATAGTTCTAAAAAGATGTTGTGTGGTGCTTGTAATACGATTCTAGATGTTTATTTTGTTTTACAGACAATTTATTTTAGATATACAGGGTGTAAAAAGACACATACATCACAATAAACAAAATTAATTGCTGGGAAGCGACTTTTATTTTTGGTGTGAAAATTGGTTGATTAGCGGTAACGCGCACAAGATATTGTGCTGGGGTACATTCAAAGTTGTGTTATAACATTAAAAATGTCTTTTCGTAAAAAAATTCAGTAAAGTTTGGGACTTTGACGTTCAATATCTCCGTAACAGATATACATGACATAAGTACATGTAAGCACTAAACATCCTTTGTAATCCCTAGGTCCGAGATCTTTGGAGTGATCCCGAAAGGGTCAGTTACTTTGGACCACCAATTCGTAGGTATTAAACTGATACAGGTTTAATTGTAAACTCTTCTTCTGCCCAGCCGGGGCCTTCTAAATGAACATATGGGATTAAAACCGGAATGACAGCCATTAGGCTTCGCGGACTAATGTCTCGGAGACGGTCGAAGGAATGATATAAAGACGAAATATGAGAAATCATCATCATCTGCCTAGCCTTTTCCCAACTTTGTTGGGGTCGGCTTCCAGTCTAACCGAAACAGTATTTTACTTGGAGCGCCTGCCTATCTGACCTTCACAACACAGTGACTGGGTAATCATTGTTATTATTATTGCCATTTATTTCGGACAGAATCCATACAAGTGTTAGTAACAATTTTCTTAAGATCTATGTTAGTAGGTACCTACCTACCGGTAATACCCCCTTGGTAAGGCTGGACTTGGTAAGACACAATACTTAAAAAAATAAAAAATCAATCATATATAAATATAATTGCTATTATATATAAATGTTGGACGCCGAACGGTGAATATGGCTGAGCTTAAAGAAATCATATTCCCAACAATAATCTCAAGCCACCTCCAGCTACGCTTATCTCTGTTGAACGGATACTTGTTTACTTTTGTATTTGATGTTGTGAGTCCGTGTATCAAGCGAACATTGAATTCTTTGTAGTTTTTTTTCTCTACCCACAAAATAATCTTTGTTTAAATGTCTAGTTTTTGTAAAACTCTCAACAATTTCGATGTATGTTATAGTTTTCTCATGTAAGTGAATTTTTGTATTCTTATGAGAATAAAGTTATCTCAAATGTCTATTCTATTCTGATTTCTGACCTGTAAGTTACCGGATAAGACTTGAAATAAAAATAAATAAATAAATTGAGGTTAATAAAACGTTCAATGTATGCCAATAAATCGTAGCACATTGGGCTACCAGCATAGCAGAGCGCGTAGCAGAGCGCGTAGCGGATCGCGTAGCAGAGCGCGTAGGAGAGCGCATAGCGGATCGCGTAGCATAACGCGTAGTAGAGCGCGTAGCAAAGCCAGGCTCTTAGCTCCGCACGTTTTCTAACGCTTGTGATTAAATTATAATATAAATAGAGTGTTTAGAATTCAATTGTATGGTATATAACTTCCCAAAGAACTTTATAATGTCTTAAAGGTTTTAAAACTTATACTTAAGTACCTACGCAAAAATAAAATATAAACCTATTTCCTTTACAATTGCAAAAGATAAAGTCCGCCTCTGTACATTTATGTGCTTGAAGTATTAAATAAGTAAATAAATAAATAAATAAAGATCAATCCCGTACCTTATCCACGGCGACATAAAAATGTAATACTTAAAATATTTAGCTGAGCTTTTGAAAGTTCAAACTTTTTCTCTCCACGTTTGTGAGCGACTGTACCCGCAATTTGCGGATACCGTTGTCACCTGTTAAAGTCAACTTTTGCTTTGTACGAGATAATTTATCAGAACTTCTGAACAACTTCCATTCTTTCAGATTTTAAGAAATGACTGTTCTGCCTTTACAAGTTTTGTTTTGCACGTTCTTGTACGAAGACCTTTTGGGTTGATAGACAAAAAGTTTGTTTTACAATTAATAACAATCAACTCATGAGCGGTTAACATTAACGGTAAGTTCATTAAGGCTAGCTATGTTAAATGTAGGTATTTAACATAACATAACATCAAGCTTGTGTTTTTTAGGCAGAGGTGAAGATAGTACCTAATGTGGCGTGTATGTGTGTGTGTGTGTATGTGTGTGTGTGTGTGTGTGTGTGTGTGTGTGTGTGTGTGTGTGTGTGTGTGTGTGTGTGTGTGTGTATGTGTGTGCGTGTGCGTGTGCGTGTTCGTGTGCGTGTGCGTGTCCGTGTTCGTGTGCGTGTGCATGTGCGTTTGCGTGCGTGTACGTGTGCGTGTGTGTGCGTGTGCATTTTCGTGTGCGCGTGTGTGTGTGGTTGCGTTTTAAACGTATTTACTTATTAAATTTTCACCATTTAATACAATAAAAATAAAACACCTGCCCCATTAGTTTAGTGCGCGCAAACGATACTTTAGAACGAGGGCTCCGGGGTTAATCGCCAGATTGGGTCAAGCAAAGTGTTATTGGGTTTTTCTATTAGGATGTTCTCAACAGCAGTTTGGAGTCTATTTGTACCTAGTAAATGGCAAAAGAGCCGTACCTTTTTACAAAACTGGCGAATGTGGGTGTATTTGCCTATACCTCTACCCTACAAGAAAACAGGCCTCATATTTTTTTAAATTTTAATCTTAATGTTTTAATTGCAATTCTAATGATAATTTTGATTTTAATTTTTGATTCTAATATCGATTATGTATGATTTTGATTTTTACTTAATGTTTTGTTCCATGTTTCTAATTATTTTTTTCTATTCTCACTACGACTAAAAAATCTTGTTAAAACGTATATTTAAAAAGCTATTTTTATGTAAGTGCTGTGTACGCCTGTAAGTGACTAATTCACCATAAAGCAATGCATATGGTAATTGTTATTATGTTAATGTTTCTAGTGAATAGGTCGTTGGTGTACCTATCAAATAAATAAATAAATATAAATGTCATGCTTCTTATCAGAAAATTCTTGATACCTTCGTGCTGCGATATTTGAAGGATACTGGCAGTATGTCACTTGCATGGTTGGTCTCGCATAACAGGAGAGATGGCGACCTTCAACAGTCTGCAACCTTCACAAAGACACGTATTGCCTGGGCTACCTGTCCTGTCGTGTTTAATATTCGGAGCTCGACTCCGCCCGACTCCTCCCGATTCCGCCCGACTACCACCCGTCAAAGCGCCAATATTAACCGTCCAACTTTGATGTTTGTTTGTTGAAATAAAATACCTTTGGCCAACAGTGAGCCACTAATATTAGGTCGATGGAGATAGGTTCGTAGACGTTAATTAAGTAACTGTGTGTGTTTGTTTCTTTGTAACATCGTACAACGTAAACTACTACACCTAATAAGACGTTTAAACGTCATCCTAACATAGGTACTTACTGTTCAAAATGTCACCTAAAACCTACTCCCAAATCAACGTTACAGCTCCACTTCATAACACCAACTAAAAGATAAATAAGCTCTATAATATTTTACACTCCAAATTAGCATATAAATGAGTACGTAAATTCTCGTCCAGTCAAGGCTCTCCCTAGGACGAAAGAAAACGAGAGAAAAGGAAAGTTCGTAAGGTAAATAAATGTCCTCAAGAATGTGCTATATACGGTCGATATCCGTCCGTTAACGCATTCGGGGCTATTTTGATTTGGAGCAAGGAAATATAGCGGCCGGTTGATATACAAATCCTGCCAGGGTCGCGGGTTGTTCGAGAGGGTTACCGTGGCCTTTGGCACAGGCAACTGAAGGAATAGGTGGGTTTTAGTCAGTAAAACTCTGACAAATGCTCCGCGCAGACCGAGAGAAGTCATTTAATGATTTCCGATCCAAAAAAAAAGGGTGATATACAAATGGGTTCCGCCTGACTCTATCGTGGTCATGTTTCGGTAATAAGCTTTCACAGAAGCCAAAAAAATAACATGAATGAATTTCAGAGTGCGCTTTATTCATTTATGTGTGAATTTCGGAATTAATATGAACCTAATCTTGGGCAGAAATCTGAATTGATGCTTAGTACCATTCAAAATACGAGTATTACCAAGCTATTGTCAATGCTGCTATCGTTTGTTTTTGTTTTGTGTAATTTTTTTTGTTTATCCTATACTGTCCCTCTGCTGCCCAAAGGCCTCCCCCAAGTCCTTCCAGGAACTCTTTTCACGCGCAATTTAATTTATTTTGTGTAAATACAAATTATTTTTGGTTAATAAATGATTATGACTATGTGGTAACTAATAAAACTACCAAACAACTTACTCTTCAACTGAAATTCATATGAATACAGTGACGCGAATGATCTACAAAAAAACAAACCATCCGTAACTATCATACTCTAATCTCCAGAAACTACTCGACTTAATGCAGAAAACTCGACTCCAAGACCAATACCGTCACAATACAGCTAAGTACTTAATTAGCAAACTTTGGGGCAGACAGTTTACTCCGTAACCCGCCCACTACTTGCGCCACGAGCGCGCGACGCGCCGAGCACGTCCGAGCGGCTCACCTCCTCTCAGCTATTTCTTAATTACCACGTTTCATTAGACATCACTATGGATATTCGACCGTACTTCATCGGGTTGATAGATAATTTTAAGAAGGGGTGGTGATATTGAAAATCAATCAAGTGGCAACAGATTATTTGAATCTACTTATTCCAAAACTGTTTTATAGCTTAAAAGGTATTTCTAACGTAAGCAGCGGTACGTAATATCCCTGGAGTAGCGTCTTTATAAAACCACTCGATTCGAAGAGTTTCGATTCGAAACTCTACTGTGAATATCCTATATTAACTTATAGTCTTTTCGTTGAATTTTTTGCAACAAGTACAGTAGTCAGTACAGTGTACGGTAAGGATCACCCATAGATATGAATAGTCTTAAAACTAATATTATGTGCAAAAAGAGTAATTCCAATTTTGAAATCGTTTGAACTTACGTTATGTTTACACCGCCAAGAGCAGCGGCGCCAGATAGGTGCTTCACTTTGTGTAAATAATTTCATCACCACTGCTCTCAAAACGGTAAAGGAAAACATCGTGAGGAAACCGGCATGTCCAAAAACCAAAATTCGAAGACATGTGACATCTACCAACCCGCACTGGGTCCACGTGGTAGATGACTGCCCAACCCATTCCCTCTCAGAGAGAGGAGGCCTGTGTCCCAGCAGTGGGAATATTATAGACTGATGACGCTTATACTTACACCGCCTGTTCGTGCTAGGTGCTAGGCTCACTAACTATCAAAATATGAACTAGGGTTTTTGAAATGGTGTCATTTAAAAAACCTTAAAACCAAACAGCGTAAACGAAACAATCTGTTCTTAAAATCTTCTATTTATCTTAAATCTCGAGACCATTTAAGAACTTGGTCTTTAAAAAAGTTCAAACGAGACGGTTTCGCTACTCGGGTGTATAAACACGCCATCGTGCATAAGTACATATTTGCAACGGTCTAATTCAATAAAGTAATTTTGTATTTAAATTGAAGCTTGTTAGGGACTCTTCAGGATTTGAAGCTACATGCAAACAAAATTTGTTTAGACCTTAATCGAAAAGTGGATTGAGTGCTTATGATTTTGACATTCCATGCAAAAATGATACTTAAGTACTAAAGTATTTTTGAAAAATGTGACCTATATTCAAAAGTGGTTCAATTAATTCTGCTCGTTATTCTGATCAAACTATTTTCAGGTTTTGCGCATTTAACATTACACGTTGTATATGTACAGACGCCAGCACATCAAGCTACCTGAAACTGTCAAATTTTCCCAATCAACTTTGAACCTTATGATTTAGCGATAAAGTTGAAAATCTATTAAAGAAATTTGACAGATTATAGTACTTAGCTTGATGTGCTGTCGTCTGTACCTACCTACTATGTACCAATAATCTTGTAAGACGAGGGAGACTAGTCTCCACGACGACGCAGGGAGTCCTAGTGTGGAGGCTAATGCTATTTATATAAATATTGTAATGATTTCCTGAACAATAAAGCTTTATTATTTATTATTTAACTACTGCAATAACCTAGTTTTCTGAAAGAATCAACATTTTTCTTTTTTATAATTTTTTTTTTGTTGCCTCAATTGTGATATAACCATTGTCATGAAAGCAAGATGATGAACGACTATAAAAATATTTATACACTAAACAATAATCATATTAAGTGTGCTGGTATAAATTGATCCGTAGTCCATCGGTCTTATGGGGATTTAATTTACTCGTAGTAGGTACCTATGATACACAAAAAAAACGACTACATACTTTAAAAAAAAATGCCATAGAGAAAAACACAATAGAATAGAATATACATTGATTGTCGCTGAGATGAGATTGCGACTAGATTTTAAACGTTTTTAATTACGGGAATTGGACTTCAGGTAAGAGAGTAATCAAACGCAAATCTATGTAGCTATACTTACCAAGCCTGTGTTCAGACGCGGCCGAATGACGCTCATGTGAACAAAAACCTCGCAAAAACCGCGCGGTTGCAGAACCGCATGTTTCCCGCTGTGTCTGAACGCACGTTTATTATTTCTCTTTCAAGAAAAGAGATCAAAAGACTCAAATCAAATCTTTTTTCATTTAGTTATATCACAAAGTATACAATATGTAACATAATTAACGCAAGACCTCATGCATCCCAATTAGAGTAATGAATTTAAAGCATAGTATGACCAAAACTGTTTTTTGTAAAACTATCTATTATAGGTAAAAGAAAATCATGTTGATCCCAGCATTACTTTATTCAAATTAAAATTTAAAAATAATTTATTTCAATCCATTTAAGATCATGTTACAATTTGTACAGACGCCAGCACATCAAGCTACTCCAATCTGTCAAATTTCTTTAATAGATTTTCAACTTTATCGCTAAATCATTAGGTTCAAGATTGATAGGGAAAATTTGACAGTTTCGGGTAGCTTGATGTGCTGGCGTCTGTACATCACTACATAGTATAAAACAAAGTCGCTTCCCTGTCTGTCGTGTGCGTTCGCGCAGCGGAATGTTCTTGAATTTAAAGATTTTAATTATGCAGATATTTAGTGTATGACGTCGTATAATTGTGTATGGTAAAAAAAAAATTGTGCACGCAGCCATTGTGGAGAAATTCACCAAAAACTGATTCCGCTGGGCGAACGTTGTCCTGGCGGAACTTTTTTTAATCCATAGACTTTAGAAAAAAAGAGATGTGTCCAAAAATTAGTGTGTATTTGTGTGTAATTGTGTATGTATGAATAAAATTAGTGCATGCATAAACTTCGGAGAAATTCAAGTTTCCGCTGCGCGAACGTTTGGCCATTAGCTAGTTTTCATATAAAGCGCTTACATAGAGAGCTGTAGATTTTTACAAACGTTGTTTTGAATTTGTTTATATTTGTTTAAAAAACAGATTTAGAAAAAATCGTAGGGCTTAAAAGATAAAAATATAAACGTAAAATACGCTTATTAGGTCTTAGTTCTTAAAGTATGCACTTTGGGGGTCTAGATTTTCACGTTTATACAAACCTTGTAAGTGTCTGCAACATGTTGCCAAGTATCAATGATGTTCCGTTAGTAATTAAAGAGTTATAGGACAATTTACCATTTTAGGGGTAAGCAGGTATGTTGATTCAAAGACGTGTCCGGATGATCTGTGTTTATTGGGTAAATTGTCCTATTTATATTTACATACAGGTTGGTACAAGTATTGCTTAGCCTAAGATATTTACATATTTAAAACCACCACATTCGTCAGAGGGCGCTCGATGCGCCGCGCATGCGTGGAGCGCGCATAATAGCACAGCCAATCAACGTCGTCCCGCGCGCCGGCGGCGCGCGCGCCTCGCTAGACTATAAGTAGATGCGGCCGCGCCGCGCGCGTCCATTCTCCGCTCGACGCTCGCCGTGAACGGACGTGCCGCTGCTACCTGCTCGCTGCACCGTGTCTCACCGCTATCGCCGCCCGGTTTCGTTACGCCTGTCGTAACGAAATCTGTAGTCTCCGACTACACCCCTGTTCCTATCAATAGCTGCCTTTTCAAGGCGGCATTGATATCACTGTTTCCAAAACTAGTTACGTCTGTCAAAACGTTCTTGGCCCCTTCAGGGAAAAACCACAGTTTCGTGGTCCTTGGTGGAAACCTAACGGTGCCAACGAAGCCAAGGGGGTGTTGCCCCAATCACACCCGCCGAGCCCCTTCAGGGTGAGGAAGTCAATTGGAATCGGGAGCTAGAATCTCGGCCTTGGGGGATCTCCTAGTCGAATCTAGTATCTGACTTCGTCCACAGCTACACACCTAGTGTCGGTTGGGTGTGTCTACACCCTTCGCACTAGACTGGTTCAGGGCCCCGTTCGCACAATAAGACTGGCGACGGTTTACAAGCTTAGGGCTCACCAATAGGTACTCACCTCCCTGTCTACACCCGACAGGGAGGGTCACACACCCCCGGGCCCATCCACCCGGGGAGTTAGGTTGTTAGGGTTTTCTACGCCCCTATGCGACCCCTTCTTTAAACTCCCCCGATCCAACCATGTCGGACGCTATGTTAATAGCGTTCGTCAGGGAGGTCCTGCTGAAGGACCCGGATTTCGTCGCCAAGTATGGCAGTAAACTCGCTGAATTTCAGCGAGCTCCCTCTCCCGCCCCATCTTCTGGCTCGGTCGCTGACTTCAGCGACGTCCTCGAGAGCCCGCTCTCACCGCCTTTGGCCGACCAAGGCACTCCCATGACTAATCCCTCATTAGGGATTAACCCAAAAATTCCGGCACCATTGTCCGTCCCGACAATGGAATCCGCCGAAACTCCCGAGGCCATTGTTTCCACACCTATTGTGGTTGCCGCCGCCCCTGTTTCCGCACCCATTGTGCAAGCCGCCATTGTCACTAAGACAAT
Organism: Eremobia ochroleuca; assembly: GCA_949629135.1. Taxonomy (NCBI): domain Eukaryota; kingdom Metazoa; phylum Arthropoda; class Insecta; order Lepidoptera; family Noctuidae; genus Eremobia; species Eremobia ochroleuca. The sequence continues at coordinate 20,423,972 of OX451395.1, read as the reverse complement.
AGGCGCACCGCAGCTGTGTCCCGCAGCTGCACACCCCGAGAGTATGGATACGTCCGTACCTCAGTCCGACTCAGAGGAAGCCCTCTCAACCTCTTCGTCCTCCTCTGAAGACGACTATGAAGTCGTCGGAAAGGGAGGCAAAAGGAAGAAGGGAGCCTCATCCCACGCCAACAAGGCCAAAAAGCCAGTCGCGGCTATCTCGATCCCCTGCCCTCCCACCCCCTCCCCCGCCGCACCTCAGGCCACCCGTCCTTCAAGCCCTAGGGCTAGTCCTCCTGCTTCGGACATCAAAAAGAAGCAACGACCCCCGCCCCCTCTATACATTCACGAGAAGTCCAAATGGACAGAAATCTCGAAAATGTGTGTTGATCGAAAGATCAACTACACAAATGCCAGGTCGACCCAGCTAGGCATCAAGGTAACCGTTCCCTCGTCCTCGGACTACAGGGAACTTACCCGTATGCTACGTGAGAGGAACTATTCCTTTCACACTTACTCCCTCCCGGAGGAAACTCCAACCCGAGTCATCATTAGGCGAGTCCCTAAAGAAATCTCCACCGAGGAGATTCATTCTGACCTTGCTTCACAAGGTATCCCCGTCTCCGCTGTCCATCGCTTGCACAAAGCGAGAAAGGGCCTTGTTTACGACATGGTCCTTGTAGTTTGCGACCCTACAGAAGGTCATCACCCTATATTTAGGGTGAAATCAGTTTGCTCCCTTTCGGGCATCTCCATCGAGAAGCCCCGTAAGTCCAATCTTATTGGACAATGCCACCGATGCCAACTTTATGGCCATTCCCAATCCAACTGTTACGCGACACCTAGATGCGTCAAGTGTCTAGGTGAGCACGGAACAGCTGATTGCCCCCGTCCCAAAGACCGCACTCTTTGTACAGAGCCCCCCAGCTGCGTACTTTGCGGCCAATCCGGGCACCCGGCTAACTACCGGGGCTGCCCCAAAGCTCCTAAAGCTTCCTCTCCCAAACTGGCAAAGCGCGCAAGCGACCGCCAACAAAGAGAGAGTCCCTCAGTGAAGATTCCATCTTCACAAATGCCTGATCGGCTCAGTCCACAAAGGCCTTCCCCCTGGGCAAACCTATTCCACCAGAAAGCCCCTGCTGCTTCGGTGCCCTCCCAACCCCCGGCCATCCCAGCGCTGATCGCAACTGCCATCCCAGCGCCATCAGTAGCCCCCACGGCCCCAGTAGTCCCCTCGGCCCCAGAGGCCGCATCAGCCCGACCTCCTACCGCTCCCAGGGCTGCTCCCGCAGGTCCTAGTAGGTCCCCCCCACCCCCAGTCCCCGGCTGTGAGCCTAATAGCATGGAGGTGATACTCGGTGCATATGCAGCGTTTATCGCCCCCGCCAACGCTATGGCAGCAGAAATCAAAGCCTGCAATGGCAATGCTTGGCGTATCGCCGAGATATTCAATGCGTATCCCCAGGTTACGCAAGTCCTTCAAACACTAAAATTCTAATTGTTCCAATGGATCAACAAAGAATTAGTGTTACCAAACCCCGTTCCCTAAAACTAGGTTTCTTTAATGCAAATGGCATTACTAGTCAACGCGACGAGATCGCCACTTTCCTCCGCGACCATCAGCTTGACGTCCTCCTAATACAGGAAACCTTCCTGAAGCCCCACCACCGAAACCCGAACATTGCCAACTATAAATTAGTTCGCAATGACAGGTCCCGTTGTCACAAAGGAGGTACCCTTATATACTACAGGAAGGCACTATATTGCATCCCTGTAGATCCACCCCCCCTCCTCTCTCATCTGGAGATCTCTATCTGTCGGCTCGGCATGACTGGTCATCAACCAATCACCATAATTTCCGCCTATATCCCACCCAGTAATGGTGCAGAGGACCCCATCTCTCTCACCAATGACCTCACTGCCCTCTTCGGTCTGAGTGACTCCGTCATCATGGCGGGGGACCTCAATGCCAAACATCCCGCCTGGAACAGCAGCACGACTACTACCAGAGGTAGGATCGTGTACAACCTGGGCGCCACCCTTAACTTCGATGTCATCGCTCCGATGAACCCTACCCATTTCCCTGGCGATCCCAACCAGCTTCCTGATGTACTCGATGTAGCGCTGCTCAAGAATGTGAACCTCCGTTTGCAATCAATTGAGACGTTACACGAGCTTAATTCCGATCACCGCCCAGTTATCATGCATCTAGCCCCCTATTCGGGCCTGCGTGACCCCAACCAGCCCCCTCAGACCAAAGTGATAACCGACTGGAGGAAAGTAAGCGAAAGACTGAAATCCACCACGTCGCCTCACTTGGACTCCATTCCTGACCTCATAGCTTCAGTCGCAGACACGACGGGCGCGATCGACTCGTTTACAGAACACGTACAATCCGTATTGACGGATTGTTCACGGGAAGTTCCGGTGATGGAAGACCATCGCTGGAAATTACCGGCCGACGTACGTGAACTGATAACCGAGAAGAACGCGGCCATTCGTGCCTACGACTCTTTTCCCTGTGACGCGAACAAAGCCCACATGCGCCATTTACAGCGTGCTGTAAAGAAGCGTATAGTGGAGTGGCGTTCCGAAGGTTGGGACAAGATGCTCAGCGAACTCGAGCCCACTCACCAAGCCTTCTGGCACCTTCAGAGGAAACTACGCTCCCCTGAAGAGGTCGCCATGCCCCCTCTCATTCGCCCCGACAAGAGCGTCGCTTTTGACAGCCCCGACAAAGCCGAATGCCTCGCCGACAGCCTAGAGTCCCAATGCTCTCCCAGCTCTCAACCAGTAGACCAAGTGCACCTTAATAAGGTGGACGCTGAAGTCGAACGTAGAGCCTCCCTCCCACCAGTCGAAGACCCCGATGATCCTCTGCCTCCCGTCACTCCCGACGAAGTGCAAGACATCATTAAAGGGCTCGAAACACGGAAAGCCCCCGGTTCGGACGGTATCACCAATAAGGTGTACAAACTCCTCCCCGCCCCCCTCATACTGCTTATGACCGCCATCTTCAATGGCGCTCTGAGCAACAACATCTTCCCGCAAACGTGGAAAGAAGCCACCATTATCGGTATCCCCAAGCCAGGCAAGCCCAAGTCTGAGCCCACCAGCTACCGCCCCATCAGTCTGCTCAATGTCTTTGGCAAAATCTATGAGAGGCTTATTTATAAGCGACTCAAGGACTATGCTGAAGCAAAGAGCCTTATCCCTAACGAGCAGTTTGGTTTCCGAACTAAACACTCGTGCATCCAACAGGTCCACCGCATCGTAGAACACATTAGCGCTGGCTTCCAGCGCAGTGCGATGACGGGCGTGTTGTTCTTCGACATAGCGAAAGCTTTCGACAAAGTCTGGCACAATGGCTTATTATATAAGCTTTACCTACTAGGAGTGCCAGACCGTCTCGTGCTCATCTTACGAGACTTTCTGTCGGATCGTACTTTCCGCTACCGAGTCGAGGGTGCACTCTCCTCCCCTCACCCCATCCGTGCCGGAGTCCCCCAGGGATCCGTGTTATCCCCCCTCATGTTCACCCTATTCACCAGCGACATTCCAAATAGTAAAAAGGCTCAGTTGGCTCTATTCGCCGACGACACTGCCATTTACTATACGGGTCGCTGTCAGGCCTCTATTGCTCGCACCCTCCAGACCTCCGCAAGCGTCTTAGGCGCTTGGTTCCGGAAATGGAGAATAGAGGTCAACCCCGATAAGAGTCAGGCAGTGCTCTTCTCGAAACCCCGTCGACTCGCCTCCCCCCTCCCCAGTCCGATCACTATGTATGGCAAGCCGATCCCTTGGGAGAAGCAAGCCAAATACTTAGGTGTCATCCTCGACCACCACCTTACTTTCAGAGAGCACATAAAGACGGCTCGTTCGCGCGCCTCTTTCGCTCTCAGTAGGCTCCACTTCTTACTGACCGCCCGCAGCAAATTGTCACTCAAGTGCAAATTGCGCCTATACACCGCGGTCATCCGTCCCATCATGACCTATGCTTGCGTAGTCTTCGCACACGCCAAGCCTCGCCACCTGCATAGAATGCAGACCCTCCAGAACCGTTTCCTCAGAAAGGTCACGGGAGCCCCCTTCTATGTCCGCAATGAGAGTCTACACTTAGATCTCAGAATACCCACCATCCAGCAGTTCATGAAACGTCTTTCCAAGCGCTTCTTTGATACTGGCATAAAGCACCCCAATCCCCTGATTGCAGCGGCCGCCCGATACACTCCCTCTCGCATAAGTAGGATTCGCCGACCAAGGCATACTCTCACTATCCCCGACGACGCTACGACCCTCCTACAGGAAAGTAGAAAAGCCACCAGCACGCTCACCAAACACAAGTCCCGACAGCCGTCCTTCCGTCCTCGCCGTCGAGGCCCGTCGCGACCCCCCATACCATGTCCGCCCCGACCCTTGCTCGAGCCAGCCCGCGCCGCTGAGCCTGTAGTTCAAAATTCGCCCCTAAATAATTCCGATCCAGCCTGTCCCTTGCTGCCCTCTCCCAGCGACGCCCTAAGCCGAGGTCCGTACCCCACAGGGGGTGCCCTTAGCGTGTAGTCGCTTAGTTTTTAAGTTTTTAAGCCCTGGCTGGAGGCCTTAATTTATTGAGGCATCCACAGGCAAGCCCGGTTAAGCAGTCGACAACCTCATAGGTTGAACTGCGAGATGCCATTCAAAAAAAAAAAAAAAAAAAAAAGCCGCGCGCGTCCTTTCCTCGGGCTGCCGGCGTTGCGTGAAGATCTCTGCTTGTCATCGCGTCGTGCGTCGCCGTGTCGCACCGCGTGGCTTCTACCGCGTCGTGTGACCTCTGCTGCTTCGATGATCTTCACGCATGTCGTCAGCCTTGAGCCCAAACCGTTCTTTTCAGAACGAACTTCTTATTTCTTAACAGAGTCACGTACGTCCTTTTCAAGGCGGTCTTCTCTGTTTCTTTAACTGATTTGTCAAACAACGCAGGGTAGGTATCGGTTATGCAGGTGGTACGGTGTGGGTTGTTTCTAGTACTGGAGGTAAGTGACTGGCTCTGTGTCACTACATCACTCCCCCCTAAGTGAAGCGTACGTTCGGTTTCACAGTGCGGCCGGTTCTTGTGACGTAGGTATGTTTACTCGGTGCGTTCGATGTGTGCGTGTCTGCTGATGTGTTTCGATGACCTTGAGTCGGCGAATGTGTCGCAGGCGACGGCGAGTTCGACGTTGTTGTTTCTGTGTCGTCTACGTTGTACATATACGCTGGCTTCAATCTGTCGACTGACACGATGGCGGTGCGACGAGGTAGGCGCAATGTAAACAGCTTTCCTTCTTCGCTGCGTTGTAGTATCTCGAACGGGCCGTCGTAAGGTGGTGTAAGTGGGCTGCGCACAGTGTCGTTTCGTAGAAACACGTGCGTACATGTTGCGAGATCTTTGTACACGAATGTGTTCGCGTTTGTTGATTGGTTTCTTTTCCCCGGCGATAGCGACGACATTGTTTCACTCAGCTGACGTACGAATTCTGCGTCTTCGATGTTCGGCGTTGTAGGCACGAAGAAATCGGACGGAATGCGTAGTGTTGTACCGTACGTCATTAGGGCTGCGCTGACGGAGGTATCTTCACAAAGTGCGGTACGTAATCCTAGGAGAACTGTGGGTAGTTCCTCGCTCCACCGTGTCGCGGCTGCTCTCGCCATCAATGCTGACTTTAGTGTGCGGTGCCATCGCTCGACTTGACCATTCGCTTGTGGGTGGAATGCAGTGGTGCGAATGCGATTGATGCCGAACTTCTTCATCAGCGATGTGAATAGTGCAGACTCAAATTGTCGCCCTTGGTCTGTTGTTAGTCGTAACGGGCATCCGAATCGTGATATCCACCCGTCGTATACGGCTTTGGCGACAGTCTCTGCGGTGACGTCACGCGTAGGGATCGCTTCGGGCCACTTGGTGCAGCGGTCGATCATCGTGACGAGGTATCGGTAGTCATTAGATGGAGGTAGTGGTCCGACGATGTCAACATGAATATGTTCGAAGCGCGTTGTCTCTTTGAATTTTCCGAGCGGGCTCATCACGTGTCGTTGGACTTTCGCGCGCTGACAGCCAATGCAGGCCCTTGCCCATGTAGTGACGTCTTTGTTCATGGAAGGCCAGAAGAATTTTGTTGCCATTATTTTTCTTGATGTTCGTACCCCGGGGTGACTTAAATCGTGTTGCGCTTTGAAGGCGGCAAAACGATAAGTTTGTGGTAAATACGGTCGAACGTTGTTTGTTGATGTTTCGCATAGTATGGGTTGTTGAACTCCGGGCATAGTCAGTCGGGTGAACTTCAGCTTGGGGTTGTTCAGGCACGATCGTAGTTCGGTGTCGTCTTCATATTCTCCAACAAGTTGATTGTAGTCGATAGTCGAGTTTAGTAGTTCGACCTCTTCTATCCGTGATAATGCGTCAGCTGCCTCGTTTTTATCGCCGTGAATATATTTGATATTTGTGCAGAATTGGCTTATATAGTGAAGTTGTCGTTCCCTTCTCGGCGTGTCGGTACTGCTCGGCGTTCTTGTGAGTGCGTACGTTAGAGGCTTGTGATCGGTGTATATTATTAGGTCGTTGCCCTCTATTAGCCGTCGTAGATGTTGGACAGCGGTGTACATAGCCAATAATTCGCGATCGTACACGCTGTACCGTCGCTGCGTCTCGCTCATTGTTTTTGAGTAGAATGCGAGAGGTTTCCACACGTTGTTGACTTTTTGTTGAAGAACGGCGCCGATGCTAGTGTTCGATGCGTCGGTAAACAAACATAGCGGTGCGCTAGGTACCGGGTGCGTTAGCGTAGTTGCGTCGAGTATGCTTTGGCGGCATTTCTCGAACGCTTCTTCGGCTTCAGGCGTCCAGGCGATTGGTGATTTATCGTTCTTTTTGCTGTTATGTAGGTATTTGTTGAGAAGGTTTTGGTGTTCAGCTTGATGAGGTAGGCAGCTGCGGTAAAAGTTTAGCATTCCCAAAAATCTTCGTAATTCTTGAATTGTTGTCGGTTTCGGGTAGTTGGTTATAGTTTGGATGCGGTCTTGTGTGGGTTTGATTCCATCTTGTGTGACTTCATATCCGAGAAATTGTATCTTGTTCGTGCCGAACTCGCATTTTTCGATATTGAGTGTGATGCCGTAGTTGTTCAATCGTTTGAGCACTTGATGTAGGTGGCGCTGATGCTCTTCTTCATTATTTGAGTAGATGAGTAAATCATCGACGAAACAAAATACGATATCGTCGAGTCCTCGCAGTACTTCGTGCATGAAACGTTGAAATGTTTGTCCCGAGTTGCGTAGGCCAAACGGCATGCATGTAAACTCGAAGAGACCGAATGGCGTTGTAATGGCGGTCTTGGCAGCGTCTTCTTCATTGATTGGTATGGAATAATAGGCCATCTTCATATCGAGTTTCGAAAAAACTTTCTTTCCATGTAGTTGGTACGTAAAGTCTTGCATTCTCGGAATTGGGTAGCGGTCGGGTACAGTCACGGCGTTAAGTCTTCGGTAATCGCCGCAGACACGTAATGAGCCATCTTTTTTCTTGACGACGTGTAATGGGCTGGCCCATGGGCTTTTAGAAGGTTCACAGATACCCATTTCCATCATCTTCTCAAATTCAATTTTTGCTGCGTTGTACTTGTCCGGAGGAAGTGGGCGTGGCCTTGAGTAAATAGGTTGGCCTGTTGTTTCTATGTGATGTTTCACGTCGTGTTTTGCAGAAGTCTTGAGTGTTATGGGTCGCAGAACATCTGGATACTTCCTCAGTATGTCGTGGTATGCATGGTTACGATCGATTAAGTAGACGGCTTCTTCTGTGGCTTGAATTCTTATGGTGTTCACGGCAAGATCGGTAACGCGGTCGATGAGTTTCCGTTGATGTAAATCGACTAATAATTTGTGATTTACTAGGAAATCTGCGCCCAGTATTGATGTCTTTACGTCGGCGACGACGAATGTCCATTTAAAGCTCCTACGTAAACCTAGGTTGAGCTCGAGTGTACGCTCTCCGTAGGTACGTATTTGTGTGCCGTTTGCTGCGAATAATTTGTAGGTACTGTCTGCCGGTTTCGAATATGTCTTGTTCCTTGCTGCTAAAACTGATATGTCGGCTCCGGTGTCAACGAGAAACTTCTCTCGGTTGTTGATATCGATGATGCAGAGGCGGTAACTTCGTTGGCTAACATCGACTTCCGCCACAGTCGATGTATATTCTAGTTTTCCTTCTTGATTTTAGAACAAGGTGATTCGCATTTGCGTGCTTCGTCACCGAATCTGTAATGATAGTAGCACAACCAATCAGCGTCGCCCGGTTTTCTCGATCCGCGGGAGTTTTGGCGCGAAGTGCTGCGGTGGCGCGACCATGATGTGTAGCGGGAACGGGAGCGAGAGGGGCGGGCGTGCGCCGCACGTCGTTGCTAACTTCTCGATTTGCTTTGATAGCAATTCTACTTGCAAATTCGTGATGGCTGATGATGAGTGATGACTTCCGCAGCTTGGCGAGGTTGTTGTGGAGACTGCGGCCACTGATGCAGGTTCGAAGTGCTTCATCATTTTATTGGCCATCGCAGCCAGGACCTCGAGCTCGGATTCGGTGTTCATCTCGGTTGTTGATATCACGTCGGGGTCACCAATTTAGGGGTAAGCAGGTATGTTGATTCAAAGACGTGTCCGGATGATCTGTGTTTATTGGGTAAATTGTCCTATTTATATTTACATACAGGTTGGTACAAGTATTGCTTAGCCTAAGATATTTACATATTTAAAACCACCACATTCGTCAGAGGGCGCTCGATGCGCCGCGCATGCGTGGAGCGCGCATAATAGCACAGCCAATCAACGTCGTCCCGCGCGCCGGCGGCGCGCGCGCCTCGCTAGACTATAAGTAGATGCGGCCGCGCCGCGCGCGTCCTTTCCTCGGGCTGCCGGCGTTGCGTGAAGATCTCTGCTTGTCATCGCGTCGTGCGTCGCCGTGTCGCACCGCGTGGCTTCTACCGCGTCGTGTCCGCGTCGTGTGACCTCTGCTGCTTCGACGATCTTCACGCATGTCGTCAGCCTTGAGCCCAAACCGTTCTTTTCAGAACGAACTTCTTATTTCTTAACAGAGTCACGTACGTCCTTTTCAAGGCGGTCTTCTCTGTTTCTTTAACTGATTTGTCAAACAACGCAGGGTAGGTATCGGTTATGCAGGTGGTACGGTGTGGGTTGTTTCTAGTACTGGAGGTAAGTGACTGGCTCTGTGTCACTACACCATGAATAGATCACTGTTTACAAAGCAGTCAAATATCACGATGTTCTAAAGGAATTGCATGGTAAAATGTATTCCAATAATTAGTGTATTCATTCAACTATTCACATGCAAAATTTCATGTCATTAAATTCAGTAATTAAAGAAAAACAATTATAATACTGACGAAGCATCGAAAACCTACATAACCCGACCAAGTTCGGATGGCTACAAAAAAGCGGCCGTGCCATATATCTAAGAAACGTTCTTAACCTTCCAATATAGTATTTATTAATATGGTACAGTTGCGTACACAAGCGTTAGGAAAAAAGAAAACAATTGCATTTCTTGAATGAAAAATATTTTATTAATAATAACTTACTTTACTTTATTAGTTGCTTTCCTTTTAAGGGGAGTATGTCTTAGTGATATAGAATCATATGCATAATTAATTATTGAAAAACAGCCGTTATTGCCATCTCTACACATAATCCCACAAAAAGAAAGTAGCTAATAAAAATCTGCCTTATACGTATATCATTACATATAGGTAATAAATATAAGGTGATTATTTAATAACAATATTTCTTTTCAACATTTCGTTACAATCTGGTCGGTCGTTTAGTTAATTTAGTAGTTATTCTGTAATTTTCTATTCAGTAGTTTGTCTTTAACCAGGAAAAACATCTACTTTGTTACGATTTTATTATAATATATGTCTAGTATAATTTATTATTACGAATTTAAGTAAATAGATATGGGATTAGATCAATCCGTAGATATTAAACTTGGGTTTATGGTGTCTGTCCAATGTTAACATAATTATTATAATTTATCTGCCTAATAAACTACGTAAATGAATAAGTGTATAGCTATTAATTTATTATAAAATCTTACCTTATATCCGTTGTCCTTTTATCAGTTGTCTAGTACACATAGCACAAGCTCTGCTTAGTTTGGGACTAGATGGCGTTGTGTGAAAGTTGTGGAATATTATTATTATTATTATATCTGTTATCAGCTTCTCACTATCACTCACTCAATATACCTACTACATAATTATGTTAAGCTTCACTGTTACACTATAACATTAATAACACACTTTGTCAATATTATTATTACAGAGAATTGGCGATGCATAGCAAAACAACAGCGCATACGCACATTGTCCTTGACTGCACATTTGTTTGTGACTGGGAATAAAACAAAATCAGGTTCAAGTTCAACAGCAAACGAATACGCGCGGGCCGCGGCTAATGAAAACATATTGCCCTCTCTTTTCTTCAAGGATGGAAGTACCGTTTCAAGCGGGAAGCCGCCTATCGCTCGTTGCGCGCAGCGCGTTGTCTATTTTTTCACACTAGAATATTTTTGATCAATTCATAACTACAATACTTAGACTATTTAACCAAAGGACTAGCCTTAAGCGTACCGCTTCGAAAAAAATAATTCTGCATATTTTGGTGGGGTGCGGGGGAACACGCTCACATACATAAGTCACTACCAGTACAACGGCTTACATCAATTAAAAAATCGATTCAAGAAGTAGTTTTTTTTAAGTTATTAGATTGTTTGATCCACTAAAGTTGCAAAGGGGAACGCTCGTGCATGCCTAGTCCATTGGTTAAATAGTGTAATAAGCTACAATATGATAAATATTTACCTAAACAGTAGTACTTACATGTGGTAATTATTTAACTTCCCTAAGGGGTCTATAGTTAGAATCCTGATCCGTGAAATCTTCAATAGAAATTAGCTGTACGAATTTTATTTGTCTTAAATAATATATCTAGATTATATGTCAAGTCTCAAGCGCATACTTAAATAAAGTACCTACGTAAATAGTACCTACTTTATGTCATAGTCAAATACATTTAAAAAAGTAGGTGTACAAAAATAAATGACCTATAAATTATATCGAAACAACAATTGTGTTATCACCTATACCAATTCAATACCGGTATTATACTGTAAATTTTGGGATGTTACCTAAATATATTGCACGGCCGCTTTTTTGTAGCCATCCGAACTTGGTCGGGTTATGTAGGTTTTCGATGCTTCGTCAGTATTATAATTGTTTTTCTTTAATGACTGAATTTAATGACTGAATTTAATGACATGAAATTTTGCATGTGAATAGTTGAATGAATACACTAATTATTGGCATACATTTTACCATGCAATTCCTTTAGAACGTCGTGATATTTGACTGCTTTGTAAACAGTGATCTATTCATGGTAAATTGTCCTATAACTCTTTAATTACTAACGGAACATCATTGATACTTGGCAACATGTTGCAGACACTTACAAGGTTTGTATAAACGTGAAAATCTAGACCCCAAAGTGCATACTTTAAGAACTAAGACCTAATAAGCGTATTTTACGTTTATATTTTTATCTTTTAAGCCCTACGATTTTTTCTAAATCTGTTTTTTAAACAAATATAAACAAATTCAAAACAACGTATGTAAAAATCTACAGCTCTCTATGTAAGCGCTTTATATGAAAACTAGCTAATGGCCAAACGTTCGCGCAGCGGAAACTTGAATTTCTCCGAAGTTTATGCATGCACTAATTTTATTCATACATACACAATTACACACAAATACACACTAATTTTTGGACACATCTCTTTTCTTCTAAAGTCTATGGATTAAAAAAAGTTCCGCCAGGACAACGTTCGCCCAGCGGAATCAGTTTTTGGTGAATTTCTCCACAATGGCTGCGTGCACAAATTTTTTTTTACCATACACAATTATACGACGTCATACACTAAATATCTGCATAATTAAAATCTTTAAATTCAACAACATTCCGCTGCGCGAACGCACACCTGTCTGTCTGTCCCTATATATGCTTAGATCTTTAAAACTGCTCAACGGATTTTGATGCGATTTTTTTTAATAGATAGAGTAATTCAAGAGGAAGGTTTATATGTATAATATATGCATAATGTAGTAGAGAAAGACTGATAATTTTAGAGGTTTCTAATGTTATGTCGTAAATAAACACATTTTTTTGCGCTTACATTGTAAACGTTGGCTGAACCCGTCGAGATAGATCAAAATAATGTACTACAGTATTGTACACCTTAAAAAGGTCTACAAAAAAGTCCGCGATGGTATATGTCTATGTCTTAGGGATAACCCACAATAACCATTTTTATCCTTACTTTTTACGAAAAAAATTATCAGTGTTTCTCCATTGCACCCGTGCGAAGCCGGGGCGGGTCTCTAGTTTGAAATAAATTAAAATTTTAATTACAACAAATATATGTATATAAAAATATTGAATTAAATAATGTTAAAATTAAATTAAAATCACAAAATAAAATTAAAATGATTAATAATACGCCTCCCTCTGAGTCATTTGTTTGTTTGTCATTACAATAATCATACGAGTATAACAATGGTTAATGTATGTACTGACAATCAAACCTGTTCGCAAATACGCTCAGAATGGTGTCGGAGGTGGTTCGGAGATGTGCACCGCTTTCGCATCGTCGTATCGTCGTGTAGTTATTAGTTTATCATTATTTATTATTATTATTAGTCGACACAAGCGTCGGGGAACATCCTCGAAGCATTTATGCTTTTAAAATTAAGCCTTATTGCCTTGAAATAAGATTTAATTTTCTTTGGCTCACTCGGTGGTCAGTTTAGCAAAATACATAATTTTTGAAAAAAGTTTGTGAAATCGATTCATCAATTATGAACAAACTACTTTCAGGATTTGCGATTATTCTGTTACACCTTGTACCAATGTAGGTACCTTGAATAAAACTTCAGAATATCAGTAGCCCCCGAATAACTGGATCGAAACTTCGGAGATTTAATTTGATTCTATTTGAGTTCCTGAATAATTTAATATTCTGAATAATTTTGATTAAGGTTTAAAGGGTTTGCATGGATTAAACAGCTACAACATTATTTTAAGCCATTCACTTTGATAGTATAATAGGATATTTGCCCTATTTTCAGAGTTATGGGTTTGAGACGTACATATTTATAAGATCACACAGGTTTATACCTAATATTAGCATTGTTAAACCGTCGTTTGTGCTTAATTTTAGAGGAGGCCAGGCGGCCATATAATCACCTTTGCCGCATGTTATCATCGGTTATCACACAATATCAATTCATTGAGTTAAATTCAAAAGTATTGACCATTAAACTTATCCGATAATAATTCTGGTGACCTGGTTATCCTACCCAGGGCTCTGAACCGGTTTAAAAAGAGCGGTTAATTTCGATGAAATACCGGTAAATATATCGTTCCCTCATTAACCGGTTAAACAAGTGAACTGTTCATATGTAACCCAAATGACAAAGGTTACCGGTTATATAAGCACAAACGGTTTTACACCCAAATTAACCGGTTAATTCCGTAAGTCGTAAATATTTTTCGTCTACTTTTTTAACACTTCCAACAAGTTATAGTGACATTAGTACATTTAGTACCCCAGAAAACATTAGGAAAAAAAATGTTTGATCTGAGGACGTCAAATACAACCGGAGAACTTAAATGGTGCGGGTAGATTCATGTTGCGACTTGCTTAGTTAGGGGGCGGGGGTTGTTTAACCGGTTAATTTTCACTTTCAAAACCAAAATTCATGAAAAACCGGTTTACCGCAAAAACCGGTAAAAACCGGTAAAGTGCAAACCTTAACCTAAATCGATTTCGGTTTGGGGTCAATGACCGTAACCGGTTAAGAATTTCAACCGGTTTCCGAGCCCTGATCCTACCTACCAAAAATAAGGTATATTCCAGCGGCTCATCTGAGGAGCAATTCTCATAATTTTAAGAACGTTCACCCAAGTAGCACAGATAGCTGTATAACTACTCACTATTTGAAACTCTATGCGTATTAAGACTCTTTTAAGAGTACACTGGTGATCCTACAGTTGCATAATAGCTGTCAGTGATATTTAAACAGCCTAGGCTGATTAAGAGCTGCATTAAGGCTGATTAAGACCGACCAAACTACCATTAATATGCTGAGAGTGCTATAAAGGTATATTTTCAACGACTCTATTCAGCTTTTAACCTTTTCTAATGCCTTAACTGTAGTAAGGGCTGTTTAGTGGACGCTATTTGTGAACTCCTATTACACTGACTTATTAAAGGGGCATGTGTGAACTATTATGACGGTAATATCTGTGTAATGGATGATTTGTGGCCCACATTACAGCTTATTGCTGAATATGTCTACCGCTATTCAGCGTTTATACTGCCATTGATATTGTCTGCATGTCTCAATCGATCACCATCCGGTTCTGAAGTACTAACGATCTTAAAAGGCATTATTCTGTAACTGTGTGTACTTTTAACAGATTGTAGGTTGTTTATGTCAACCGTAAACGTTATTTAAGTATAAAACAGAACTATTTATAGGTACATTAAAAGAGTTTGCAACGTTCCTTCCGATCATGCAGGCAACGACGACAAGCAACTGACGACCGTGCGTACCGAGAGCCGACGCCGACTGAGCGAGCACTATAAAAAAATTAAACAGACGCATCTAGCGCGCGAACGATAGAAAGAGATGGCCGCATTTAGGCACATTGACAACGCAGCTTTATAAACGAAAGCCGTATATTATACTACGGATCCCTAAAGAGTCTGTATAACAACTGTTGAATTGTTCACATTATGGCTAACGGTAGAGCTTGTGGACCATTAAAAGTAAAGGAAACAGCTTATAGCTGAAAAAAAAAATGCTAAATGTCATATCCATATGTTTTTTACTGTGTGTACATAAATAATAAAATAAATAAATAAATAGCTGCTTACAGTTCACATGTGTAATTTTATTCAGTTTTTTGCTGCTTAGCAGTACACTAGTGAACTATTACATAGCCTTTTGCAGCATATAAGAGTTTTAACTATTCACATAGCTGTTTAACATTGTATTGTATAACCTATAAATATACTGATTATTTTTTCAACTTTTATGATGTTTTGTGTATGAATTAGAAATGTATTGTATTCGTTTTTACTTCCTGATAACATAATAATAACTTTTATCTTATAATTCTTTTTAAAGCACTAAAAATTGTTTATTAAAATTTTCATAACGGCTTATTTATATCACAAAACTAATTAAAAACAGAATATTTTCGTGGCACACTAAAATTTTCTTAGACAATATATATGTATAATGTCAGTGAAATGACATTCCCAATCATTTTTCTTTTATTAATGTGTAAAACAATGTACTTTCCAGGCAATATGAATATATTATCCACGTATAATTCAAACTCCACGAAACAAGTGTTCAATCAGCAGCTAGTAGGGTTATATTTGCTTCTATATGTTCACTTTTACACTGGTCGCAAGCAGGCTTTCCCGGTTTAAAATATCAATTAAGAGCGAAGATGTGACATATTTACTGAATAAAGAGTAACTTGTGATCACTTAGTCAGTCGATATTCAGCGCATAGTACTGTCGTTACCTTTTATAACACTGTTAAATTGCTACTACACAGCTCCTAAGCAGCTATGTGAACTTAAGGCTGAATAATTTGTGCCCATTTAAGAGTTGTAAGAGCTATATAAGGCCCTATACAGCCCTTATGCAGCTTTTTAATTCAGCTTTAAGCATGATGGGTGTGCTACTTGGGCAGTCTGAGGGCGATTCTCGTAATTTTAAGGACGTTCACAGTCTGATCTCAGTCTCAATCTGTCAAAAATACCTCTGATTTCCCAACATTTTTGACAAGTTTTTGACATTGATTGTAGCTGGGATAAGATTGCTCTAGATTTTGAACGTCTTTAACTACGGGAATCGGCCTTCTGATCACATTGACCGAATGAACGGAATTATAATCTGATCTACCGTCGCCAATAAACCGAAAATGGAAACGAATTATTTTTTCCCTTTTTCTTGTCATTTGTTTATTTGTTAATGTTTAATTTTGACATTGTCTTCTAATCCTTATCATATAAATTATTTTCAATATTTGTACGCTGGAAACAGCAGAGTATTATGGACATCATATTATAATTTGTAACACCTTGTAAAACAATATTCTGACAAATAAATTATTATTATTATTATAATATTTATTTTTATTCCATAACTAGCACCTCCGGCCTAAAACTTTTTCTGCGTGAAATTGATTGTTCCTCCCAACCCCGTCGCATCGCATCGCCTGTCCGCGCTAGTAATTCGTTTTCGCTTACGTTTTCTTATTCAATATTTTTAGTAGTAGATAAATTAGCTGCTTAATTAGATTTTTGATAAATGTAATCTAAATTACATTTATCAAAAATCTAGTTTTTATTAATGTAGGATGGGTTGTTAAAAATACAAATGGACACGATACAGGCAGAAATGAAGGTCGTGCCTTAGTAGCCCATATTATTATGTTACATTCGGAAACATTGAAGCTTTCGCTAAATGAGCGGCGTTATACGCCGTTGATCGCTTCCTGCCCTCACACATAAAGCACTCATCGTTTCGAATCAACAGAGCCATAAAAAAATAAGTACCTATGGGTACACTTTTCAAAACCGGTCCCTCAAATTATTCATAAGGGTCTACTTATACAACATTGATTATAATTAAACAAAGACAAAGTCCTTTAGATTCAAAAGTCATCTGGGGCTATTGTTCCGCACGAGAACTCGGTGAGAAACCAAATTAATTTCATAATAGAGTCGTGGCGGAATTAAATAAGATAAAACGAGCCTCAGGGTGGGGGGCGCTCCAATTATATGATAACAGGCATTCATTCATAACAGGCATTCATTCATTTTTGGAGGGGCTTGTGGCTAAGTAATAACTGCTGCACGGGTTGATCGATCAGGTTAAGCTACGGTTGCCACGGTTGGTCCGTGGATGGGTGACCATCTTCACATACCAAGACCCCTCCGTGCCTCGGAAAGCACGTTAAGTCGTTGGTCCCAGCTGTCATTCGTTGATCTTTGACAGTCGTTACGGGTCATCAGAAGCCCGAAAGTCTGACAACCAGTCTTACCAAGAGGTATCTTGTTGTTTTATTTATTTATTAAACTTACACACACTATCTTTACAGGATGACCCCAATGCTATAGTGGTTTGCAAACGCATACCTAGCAAATAAAATAGAAAACTCAACTTACGGCTAATACTTAAAAATCTAAACATTAAAAAATACAAAGCACTTTACACTCTACATAAAAATCTAGACTTTAAAAATAATTTTTTTTTTTTGTTTGTTTTTAATGCTATAAAATCTTAACCTATAAAATATAAAATCAGACTTAACACAGAATATTAATATTCAAATATAACTAACAAAATTCAACAAAACTCTTGCGAATTCATTCAACGTTACCCAGTGGGTTGTGGAGGTCAGATAAAATAGCATCGCTCCATATAAAATATTGCTATTCAGCTGCATCCGGTTAGACTACAACCCGACCCAACATAGTTGGGAAAACGCTGGGCAGATGATGAGTTCTACATTTATAAGAGGCATTATATTTGACTAGGAGCTAAAAATATGTGAAGGAACACACCATGAGGAAAACTGAGCACTGAGCACCGTCTGGAACCTTCAACGTGCTCTGAACAAGCTGTATATTCAAGCCTTTTTAGAAGGCCTTTTGGCCTCGCGTCTACTATCTATGAGTCTTTTAATTTGGTTTATTTATTTTTTGGTGGTTTTTAATGTAACTTTGTTAGTTTTAAATGCTCCTTTTTTACTATTTCTTTTTCTGCAATGCTGATCACTATCACTACATAGTATAAAATTGATAATTTTAGAGGCATTATCTCTCAAAAAGTATTGGATAACAAAATGGTTATTATGGGTTATCCCTAAGAGATAGACATATGCCATCGCGGACTTTTTTGTAGACCTTTTAAGGTGTACAATACTGTAGTACATTATTTTGATCTATCTCGTAGGGTTAAGCCAGCGTTTGCAATGTAAGCGCAAAAAAAGTGTTTATTTACGACATCACATTAGAAACCCCTAAAATGATCAGTGTTTCTCTACTATATTATGCATGTATTATACATATAAACCTTCCTCTTGAATTACTCTATCTATTAAAAAAAACCGCATCAAAATCCGTTGCGTAGTTTTAAAGATTTAAGCATACATAGGGACAGACAGCGGGAAGCGACTTTGTTTTATACTACGTAGTGATTACTTAATAATGAAATTATTGAATAATGAATGATTAGTTCAGCCAATCAGAATAATATACTTAGGGAATTAATAAAAACTTTTCATTTTACATATTGTGTTTAAGACCAAACTTATTAGACCTTACGTCATGTGACTTCTCAGAATGTTTATAGAGAATTGTACTCAACCATATTTTCAGAAAGTTCTGTTTTATTTAATTGGATTTAGAATAATGAAGGATAGAAAAGCGGAAAAGGAATAAATAGTGTATCTCGGTATAGTTGTAAATGTTTTAAAGAGCGGGAACTAACCAAAATAGCCATCTTCAATTTGATGTTTCATGAAATTGATAAGACTTAGGTTCTGTTTTTTCTTGTCTGTTTATATATGTGTGTACATAAATGGTAAAATAAAATATAAGTAACTACATGATAGTTATATGACGGAGATGGTACGTGCGTTTCGTTATTATCAGCCACATTTTAATTACTGTGGGCGATAACTCTACAAAATGTTAAGTCTCCCGCAGATAGATGCAACGCGGTTCTGGTAGAACAATTTTCATGATGTTTTCATAGAATTTGTTCTACTAGAGTCGCGTCGCGCTGTCGCGTTGTGCTGCCACGTCGCGCTGTCGCGTTGTGCTGCCACGTCGCGCTGTCGCGTCGCGATCTTGCGTCGCGCCTGTCTGCGGAAGCTTGAACATTTTATTGAGTCATACGAATATAAATGTATGAAGCAGCTGATTTTTTATTTTTACACTAACTTCGCATAAAGGCTCCCATTATATTTGTGTATCAAACATTTTGATGCACCAATCCGATTCAATTGTACAAGTTTTATGTGTTTTTTTAGAGTATAAACTAAAAAAACGCATAAAACTTGTACAATTGAATTGGAACCTGTCCTCGAGCACATGAGCCTCACGACGGACCGCGTTTCCTGTCCGAAATCTCCAAGAAATTTAGAGCCGACCCACTTTGCATAAAGAATCCCCCTATTCAGATTTCTGAATGAATCCAGTAATAGGGTTAACCCTCCTGAGCTTTTACTGTTCAAAGTGTATTTTCTAGTAAATACCTACTTAATTTCGACTTAGGCAGAAAAAAACGCATTTTGAGTTAGGCTCGCCTTTGTACATGACATCTAGAAATTATGCTAATTTTGTGTACGTAAAGTTAGGCTAAAATAGGGGTTTAGGGGGCTAAGTAAGGAACATTAAGAATTTTATTAAATTGTATTATTATTTTTTTACTTTTCTTTCAAAGTTTTGTATTCATAAGTATGTAGGTAAATGAAAAAAATGTTAACGCCAACAAGCAGAAAACTGCCTAACATCTGACAGTGTATGTACTTATGTGTCTTTAAAACAACGAACTCACCATACCAAGTGCAATAAACAACAACATTTTATAACACGACAATAGAACTGTCAGCACATCCTACCCTGGGGCTTCTCGCTACACAGTAATGGCTGCAAACCGTAATTATTAAGAAAATAAATCTAATAAAAGAGACATTAGCTTCCTCTAACAACAGGTACCTGGACCGACCAATGTGCAAGTTGAGGCTAAAATCATTTGGTTTAGCCCAGAACCCCATGGGACGGACCCCACGCCCGGCGGCCACTGACACCGGTTCCACCGGAAAGAAAATTTGTACACAGTACAGTAACCGAAGCAATGGGATAGTAGGTAATTCATATGCCTAAAAAGTGACGTAAGTCACACAGCATGGGACCATGTCAAACGATTGAAAATGATAATATTTCCCGTAATAGCTCCATCTGTAGCTCTAAACATGTAATCATTTTTACGACCGTCGATGGATGAAAAACAGTATACAGAATGAAATTGCAAGCTTGCGCCAACTCGAAATAGGAGGTGCAGTAACTGTCACATACCTAATCATTATAAATTGTCACTTCCGGAATCTAAATTCTTTAAATAATTGTGTAATTATCGTCTTAGATAGTGCAAACTAAGTTATTGCCTTCAAGTAGAAAGGAATTATCGTCGTTCCAGTAAAAATAAAAAATATCACAATCTATCAAAACCAATTCATTCATCGCCGAGTTCACAACATGAAGCAAATTGGCAATTCGTTGAACTAGTGGTACTTATAAATTTCTCTGAATTCTCCTTACAAGACGTTGAATTAAATGTGTGAATGTATCTACTTGCATACGTAGCATCATAAATAATTTATCAGTTATTAATTATTAATAACTGAGAGTCGTGACGATCGTAATTAATTTCTTTCACAGTTGTACGTAGTTAGTGCCCATTGGCCCGTAACTCAGGGTTAACGTCAACCAGCTGTTCTGTGGCTCTTTATCAACAGTTGCGCCATATGGTAACCCTACAACGTGTATGTAACGTTCTCATTCAAAATGAAACATAACTGAAATATATTATTTATTTAATAAAACAGGATTTCGGTGCGTATAAACTAGATTGGCTAATATTTGAATGGCCTTACGAGCCTAATTTTCAAATAATTCCAGAGAGAAGAAAATTCACACATGCAGCCCTATAGGTACCAACTAGTTAAATTAGGCTGGTAGACGGCGTGGCGTGGCTAACCCATGTTGTCTCAATGTAGACGAGGGTCGCATTTATTGCAAGGCACTGAATACCGACCCCGTCCTTATGTTTAAATGGAGTACGTTGAAACATGTTTTACGGTTTAATCCGAATGGAGAGAGCTGATTTTGTTGTGAAGCAACTTAATTTAGGCTATTATTGCTATCCTTTTTTCTCTGTTTAAACAAGAAAGAGACGCAAGTATCGATTGTAGTATCAAAGGTGGTGGATTTACGTAGCACCGAAATGGACGGTTAGGTCTCGTAGTCATGTACAGTAAGGCGCTAGGGCACATCTAGCTGCACTAGAATCATGAAGATCGCTGACCACTTCATTCCTCAAAAAATTAACACGAAAACGTTAAACAAGATTCAAGAACGATTGAACTCCTAGAAGTCACTAATTCAATAGATTTTGTGAAACTTTTTTCATACAGTTCTAGTTTTATTTCTATCAGTTTACGTGACACGACTCTCTCCTGAGTATATTACGTAGGGCTGCCAGGTGCTCCCATTCGTGTTTAAAGGCAGCCTATTGTATTGTAACGTACAGAAGTCGTGATTGTAATTTAATATATAACGTACGTTTATTTCAATGATTTTAAAAATATTTATTTGTGTACGGTTTTGTTGTGTCAAATGAAAATTTTATGACATATTGTACCTGTTGGCAAATATACTCGCAAAAATGAGGCTTCCGGCGACTGGGACCGCGGTCCTAGTTAATTGCGGTCCCAGTAGCCGGAAGCCTCGCAAAAATCACGAAGTTCCTTTCCCATTTAATCGTCCGGCTCGAGGTCTCCTGTAAAACGTGACAAAAGACCGCTCGATTGTATTGTTTTGTCCCAAGTTCGATTCCACATACATATGTTATCTAATTTATTAAGTTTAACCGTTCACTCAATTCCAAATTTAATGTTTGGTATCTCGATGATGGAACCTTGGGAGCCGAAGTAGAAACTGTTTTAAGAGACCTACAATTCTTCAAAAATGAACTTTCTTCCATCTCAACCTTTCGAAATGTGAATAGTATATACATATATAATATAGTCACCCTATTATAAAGTTACATACATATCACAGCCGTCGATAAGGATTACCTGAAAGAAAAAAAAATGTTTAATAAATTAAAAGCATGTATTAAATAAAAAACTGCAGCAAATTATTTTTAATTAATGGTTTTTGATACGGCTTTATCAACAATTCATTAATTATAAATATTTTTTTTATTTTTTATTAATAATGTATTAAGACTTTTACTTGTAACATTCAACCATTTATTATTAATCTCATTTCCTTCCAAATGAGTGTAATGACAGAATTCAAACAACCGTAATCTAATCACAATCAAAACCTTTCAACTAGAACATAAACCTTCTCATTTTAGAACTTTCAACGTAGCGCAAATATACCCAGAAGAATCCTCTCTAGCCCCTTTTGAAATTCATCCACGGCGATCGCCAAGACGTGCCCACTCGTTAGCCTGCGGTTATTACGTCTATGAACATTTTGGGCAGGTACCATCCCCTAAATTATGTGCATATTTGATACAGGACAGCTTACAGGGTGACGCTTTGTAGGTCATGTTATCCTTATATACATGCCAAATTGTATTATAATGTGAAGACCCTAAAAATCTAAAATTGGTTAAGTTAACAATAGAAGGTTCCAATTACTTGAACCCAAAAAATTCCCAGAAATAATATTATAGACATTGACTTCAAATACAGATTTAGACGTCCTTTCGCTCCCTACAACAAACAAGCTTAATTTACATAACAAATACAACAGACCTAGCAGTACTCCAATAACACGAAGCAGACAATATAATTCAGTTTAATCTTGTTAGTTGTCGGTCGCTCTCCGATATTTATCACAATTACAACTTCACGTTTTACTACGTTCGAAGACAGACAGAAGGCTTGCGGTAGGCTAGACACTAGATAACGTCCAATAACTAAGTACCAAGCAAATATATAGCCGCTTCGCTTCGGGTCTAAGATACAATAGGTACCCGCTCGGAGACAATATTTTTGTAACCTACAGACTGTCGTCCCAAGAATTGGTTTCGAGGTGTTTGCACACGAGAGATGTGTGAGTGTGAACTGAATATACGACAGGAACAAGACATCTCAGACTTTAACTACAAATATTTTAGTCACTCGTGCTCAGGTGCAGTTTCGTAGAAGATTCCAACCATCAAATGTGCTGGAAACGATAGAACAGTTCTAACTGCATCATTGGTTCGCTCCGCGCGATGGTCAGAGTATCGTCAGTGGACGGCATGGTGTTCTCGCAAGCGTTCCCACTTGAACTTTTGTATTATTCTCTGCCCCGGACAATAAACACTTAAAGTTGTGCACGAGCTGAAAAACGGCCGAAGTTGCTGTAAAGTTTCCTTTGTTTGCAGGCTTCAGGGTCGGCTCGCGGCAAGATATTGTGATAGATTAAACTTTAATTTCCTATTTAGGGTGCGAACTATAAAGTTAAAAAGTTTGTGGATATCGGACACAATTCAGGGAGTATTGTGTCCGGTCAGCAGGGAGGCAACGTTCGAAGGAAACTGACTTGTTGCGCCAAGGATTATACATTATTATTTTGTGAGCTATATGCCATCATGATAATAATAAAATTTGGGATGAATAATGAAGAAAGGTGAAGCTAGGTCCATATAATTGTGTTGGGCCATTCATTTAATATGGTGAAATTCGGGTGAGACATATACGTAGGTTGTTATAACATACGTTTTATTTGCGTAACGTTACTGATACCATAGGTACATACTCGTACATACCAGGCGAGTTTCATTTCATATTTCAAAAACTTACTTCAGTAGTACATTATGTTTTCCCGTAATATTAAAATAGCAACCTAAACCAAACGAATGACGTGAAAATGGATAGCGTTGTGAGCAAAGTTCCTTTGAAGTTTGTACCGTAATCATTTAACAGTTTTGGGCAAAC
The DNA here is from genome assembly GCA_949629135.1 of Eremobia ochroleuca. Classification (NCBI taxonomy): domain Eukaryota; kingdom Metazoa; phylum Arthropoda; class Insecta; order Lepidoptera; family Noctuidae; genus Eremobia; species Eremobia ochroleuca. The sequence continues at coordinate 20,400,101 of OX451395.1, read as the reverse complement.
AAGCTTCGACAGTTTGCGTGGTAAGTAGAAAATGCAGAAACATTTCAGAAGCCCTAGGATAAATTTTGTTACTAAAATATAGCTTACTTTACTTCCTAAAACTGTTAAATAGCGAACATATCTACAGATCACAAGCTGAAAAACTACTGGGAAGTCTTTGCCACATTCCTTTATTCGATTTTTAGTGAACTGAAAAGCCCGATGAAATATTGTGAAACAAAAGTGATTCCTTCTTGAGCTAAGTTTTTGTAGCGAAAGGCTTATAGACATTCGTTTTGTACCACACCATACCATACCACTGTAGGACATCCTGTTCTGTACTCGTATATCTTTTAAACGGAAAACTAATGAGATATTTTCTTTATCAGAAATCAAGTGCCGCATTGAAAATATTAAGTGAACTAAAATGTACTTAAGAGGGCTGAGAGTTTCACAATTTCCGAAAATATTCTAAACAAGAAGTTTGGCCGTCGTTAGCCGCCATTTTTCCTTTGAATATCTTATGACAGCACTAAGTTTTTTATTTAAGACGTATTTTATTCATCTGTTCTACAAGTTGTAATGGGTCGCTTTTATAAATGTGGTTTTACTAACTTTCTTGTTTAGCTATTTACGTTATCAACAATACAATCAAGAATTTTCTAACTGAACAGACAGCTGTACTGCTCGGGAGTTTGTTGCGCCACTTCTTCTCCCCAGCGAAAGCACTAGGAACTTAGGAAGTGATGAAGGGCGGGCGTTTTGGGGGACTGTCTTTTGTAATTTTGACGTCCAAAAAGTGCTGATTCTCAGCCTAGTTTGAATAAATGACTTTTGATTTTGATTTAATTTTGATTACATAAGTACAGCAGCAGCGGCGGTGGTGTGCGTAAGTGCAGCTGTATCTGGTAAGATATGTACTAAGCAATTGGCACGTTATTGTCGCCCACAAATAAATTTACTTCATGCGAATCACCTACAGTTAAAATTATATTATTTAAAAGTGACGGTTCGCCCGTTTTGGGCGCATAAACACATGAGAATTAACCAATAAGCCATCGTATTTCTTCGTAGTGAAATTAATTTGAGTTTCACAGAATTTGATCCAATTATGTACTATGAAACATACTTATTGTGATTCACTGACAAGTACATACAAGCAGTGGAGAGGTTAATTAGTCTAGGCATCTGTCAGTCCTTTGAATATCTACGTAGGTACCGAGGTATTATAACATTATTTTACAACATTAAACTAAAATAGTGTTCAATAGTGTGCCATGCTACCTACATTTAGGGCTTTTCGACTAGTAAGTATTAGATCAGAGTAATCCCAGAGAGAATATCCCAGCTGACTTTTTTAACCGTGTGGACAAAGAAGCCTATGGCACAGAAATTTGGATTTTTTTTTTTCATAAAAATAAAATAAAAATAATTTATTTTTTTGTTTCATTCAATCCTGTGATTGAAGCCGGCCGATAGCTTCGATCAAAGGATTGAATGTCGCTGCGAATTCATTGATAATTTCCGCGCGTAGAGAAGAGTGTCAAAATTTATTAAATTAAAGAAATGTCAAAATTAATTGAATTAAACTATTCATGTCTGTGCAATATTCCTATTCATATTATAATTCAAAAAATCATTAATAGTATAGAAGCAATTTTCAATAAGCCATGTTTTTCAAGTGGCTCCGAAGGATACCGTTGTACCGTGTAACTCCGACCCTTGTTCCAAGGAGAAGTGTCGCTGCAGCTTCTTGCAGTTGCGTTGTGGTATCTACAAAATTGAATCAAATGGTCGACGCAACGTTGTGTTTGCGATCGTTAGTGCGCTGTCTCGCTGGTGGTTGCGTCGTGACTGCGATGTGGTCGGTATCGACCACACAGTTGAATTTGAGGGCGAAATGTGATCCGTGTGACTATTCATTTTCATACAAATTGGCGCCGGTCTACATGTTGTCTTCGTGGTGTGGTAGTGGTACGTGAAATTTGGCATTGAGATAGTTACCCGTCTGCCCAGTCCATCGGAGAAATGTGGATGTACATAGTTACCTCTCTGCCCAGCCCATCGGAGAAACAAATCGTGGTGTTATGTTTCAATATTTTTTCTACGAAAAAGGGTGTTTTTTATGAAGAGTGCGACGTAAACCGTTGGGATTAGATGTCATCTGAATAAGAGAGTGTTCACGAGTCCCGCCGGGCTAGTCTCCCTTTACGTGACCTTTCCATTGAACACCTACTAACCGTAACAAGATTCGACCTCGCCACCAGCCACCAATGCTCGATATTCCATCAACAAAATCACCTTATTTCTATGAAGATGCGCTATACCTAAGTAAAGAGGTTTATTCACAAGGGACGTGCACCTAAGTGGGGTTTTTACTTCGTTTCCTACTTGTTCTACTTAGCAGTCAGCTCTTAACAAAGAACTTATCGGTGGAACTTCGATCTAAGACTACATAATCAGCCTATAATCTTCCCACTGTTATGACACAGACCTCCTTTCTCCGAGAGGGAGTGGGCTGTAATCTACAGTGCGTGTCGGTCCTGTGTGTCCTCGAATTTTTTTGTCCTAGCACAGGCCGGTTTTCTCACAATGTTTGTAAGAGCAGTTGTGATGAAATCATTTACACAAGTAAAGTGCCTATCTGGGCTTGAACCCACGACCTACAACTCGTAAGTTGGAGCCGTTACCACTGCTCAAACAACCTGTGACTACAATCAGTCATAACCTGGTGTGTGGATTCTACTACGTTTTGAATTATTATAGTAATGACTAGCTTTCGCCCGCAGCTTCGATGTCGATAAAAAGTAGTGTCTGTTTGACATTACAAACAAACACTTAAATTTTATTTATTTGTATAGATAGATAGATTAAGATTCATCAGTTGTGCCCGCTGCCCGATTAATGCGACCCGTCGCCGTTATTAAAACGATAATCTGCTTGGAACCCCAAATTGTACAGCGATGCGAAAATATTCGAGATTATAACCATGACAGGCTCCAAATGTCTCATAAGGATTATTGGGAGTTTCAATAGAAGGTATTCCTACGCTTTATTCGCAATTTTCTGAGAGAGTTAAATGATAAAACATCTAAAGGACACGAAGACTCGAGGATTTTGCTTTACACGGTACAGTTACAGGCAGATATTATTAAACATAGAGATAATACGATGTGTAACGTTACATGCGCAAAACCTGAAAATAGTTTGATCAGAATAACGAGCAGAATTAAATTGAACCACTTTTTAATATAGGTCACATTTTCAAAAAATCTTCATTAAAAACGTTGCCGTGTCTATTTATTAATAGGGCAAGCAAGCCTTCACATACGCAAACCCGCCAAAATAGGTAAAGAAACACAAATTTTTGTCGACCAATTTAAATTTTCTCATACGCGGGATAATAATAGCTTTTATTTCAATGCAAATACGAATCTTCCATACAGTACCATGACAACACAACACCATGACAAATCGAAATTGTTCCATGACAATTTGAAATAAACAATAATGCTACCTATCTTTTTTAACTTAACCGTAACCTAAGGGTTAGAAAGACAAACAACGATCTGCACGGAGGCGGAAATACGTGAACATGAATTGTGGCCATGTTTACTTCAGTCTGACCGGCGCCGGCACATGCTTCACAGGTGTAATTGTTTTATCCCGTTACCCCTGCGGCGCGTGCGCGCGAATTTTGCGAATATGTCATTTTGTACACAAACATTCAATATTGTGAAATGGTGAGAATGTTGGCGAAAGTTTTTCCAAAGCCTGGAAAAGTGTGATGGAAACATTTAAATCACTATTCAAAGATAACCTAAGTTCTTTATGAGCGTAGATAGTAAATAATAATGTCAGCGCGGCGCAGCGGCCCGGTGACGACTCCTCCCTCGATAGAGCGTCGTCGCAGACGCAAGAAACGATCAGAATGGCCAGTAAAAGTAAAACAGCAAATAAAACCTTTACAATTTTTTGATGACTTATTTTCTCTCTGAAATAGGTCAATTGAATTAAAAATCAGTTGGGGTGTCTGAGGATTTGCGCAATTAACGTTACACGTTGTATATGGCTTATATAAAACAAACAGAGCTCACACACGCGACTAAAACAGTACCATCACAAAATGAAACTGTGGGCGGGTTGTTTCACATCCACTTAACTTACGCGTATACTTCAAAAATGGCTCGAACTGTCGTCAAACCGAAAAAAGCGTTGTTTCAAATTACAATTACAAAATTATAGCCTTCCCGTACGTCAAATAATAACGAGTACGTAATCGTTATTATTTACGTACCAAAGTTACGTTAACCAACCGTTGAACGTTAGAATCTTCAATTAAATATGAACCATTACCCTATTTCTAAGACGAATGGAGATGTAATAAAACCGCAATTTTCAAAAGCGCGTAAGCCTGGGCTTTACTGCTTTACCAAAGCGCATTCATTACTGCACTTTACTATGCAGGCATTAACGGAACCGTCTTACGAAAAGGAATTTCTTAACAGATTAATCGGTGCATGGAAGTCTTTAGGAATTTTACTTAGGTCTGGAAAGCTTTAAAATCTGTAAAATCCTTTTTACAGAGCCCGAGAAGACCACGGATATTCTTAAATCTGTATTTAGCTAGATGCACAGTGCTATTTATTTTTAGGTCGTACATTATAGAAGGTATATTCCTCCAGACTGTATTTCGGCTATGTTGGTCAATCTCATGAGACTAGCCTTTGGCGCGGGAGATATTATTGTGCGCAATTGTGTGCGCACACAGGTGCATTCCGTCTTCCCTCACTCTCATAGTCCGTTGGGACGGCAATCCGACACGGCTGGAGAGAGATCAGGTGCAGGACCAACGGCTTAACGTGCTTTTCAAGTCACGGGGGTATCACACCGCCAACTTCCAAACTCCGGGCTCTTACTAAGAAATCACAGTTCAGTGTTCAGTTCCTGAATCTGTGCAATTGTGACTTTGTGAAAGTATTCTACCTTAGTTTCACGTAAAAAATGCGTGTTTAAAATGCCTAATATTGAAGTGCAGTAGCTCAACTGTCGCTAATGAGACACAATTACTTTTTCTATTGATTTCGATCTCTAGATTTCTTGACAGTTGAAGGGGAATACGCAATTCACTAATAATAAAAGGCCCTGAACAAACAGTAAAGATATATTTTCGCATAATAACAATAGGTACGTTCTGAACTTTCAGACCCCACAAGTTGTTAAGAGAGTCGAAACACTCAAAAACTCAAAGTCTCAACTCGACTCCATATTGAAATTATACATGTTATACCAACCACTTAGCCTAAACCTATGAAATTGCCGTTTTGTATGAAAAAATTTAAACGATTTTTTTTCATGTATTTTTTATTTGTATTAATCGAAGTAATCACCCATGCAATCAATGCATCTTTGCCAACGCAGTGGTAGTTTATTGATGGGCATCAATAAACTACCACTGCGTTGAAATTTCTTAAAGAAATCTGCTGGACGGGAGGCAACAAAATCTTCAAAGGCATTTTGTACATCTCGGGTATTGATTTTTTTTCCCGCCAAGAAGTTATCCAAATTCTGGAAAAAGTAGCAGATGACGGAGAGCTTCCAACCCCAGTTCTTGAAACTTGGAGACCGTCTGCTATGCAGTATGAGGTCGCGCGTTGTCGTGCAGGAGCAGCGGAGACGAGCGATTGACCAATGCTGGTTGGAGATGTGCCAGCTTCTCCATCATTGTGTTCAGTTCTTCACAGTACACATCTGCAGTAATGCTCACCCCGTTTGGTAAGAAGCTGTGATGAATCACACCGGCGCTAGACCACCAAACAGTGACCATCACTTTTCTAGGGGTAAGTTTTCGTTTAGGGGATTGATTGTTTAGGTGCTGAACCAGGATCCAACCAAATTGCTGAGCGCTTGCGGTTATCAAACAGAATCCATTTTTCATCGCAGGTAACAATGCGGTTCAAAATTCCTTCATTTGTGTGTCTGTTGAGCAGTGCAAGGCACGTCTCGACGCGTACTTCGCGCTGGCGATCATTGAGTTCGTGGGGCACCCATTTGTCAACCTTTTTTACCTTGCCAATTTGACGCAAATGGACCAATATTGTTTTGACGCTAACATCGAAAGCTGCTGCTAATTCAGCCGTAGATTGTGTATCATCAGCTTCCGCAATCGCCTTTAATTCGTCACTGTCGACCAAAGTCTTCGGACGAACGCAAGGTTTATGTTTCAGGTCGAAATTTCCAGAACGGAAGCGAGCAAACCAATAACAGGTGGTGCGTTGGTTTGTAGTGTTTTAGCTCCATAAACGTCGTTGATGTTGCGTGCCGCTTGAGCCGCGTTGCTGCCACGACGGTACTCATATTCCATAATTACTCGATTTTTTAACGTATCCATGATGACGAAAAAGATTGAAATGCGATGAAAATGTAACACTAATCAATAAACAAATGACTACTTTTGGAAACAAAATTCCATGTTTTAAGATAAAATTAATTTGAAATTAGAATTCTTAGCCAAACAAACATTATTTTGATTTGAAATGGCCAGTACTGCAGAACGGCAATTTCATAGGTAATGACCTAATATGTAATTTGATTTCGCTTCGAATATTTCCCACCAACATTTGCTTTGGGTTAAAAAGACTTTAATGTCTATGGCAGCCAACAATAACTAAAAACCGTATATTACCGTTTCTTTACCAATATAAAGTTGTAAGCCTCATTCCTAATTGATTTACACATACCATACACACGTGACACACTCGCACACACGCGTGAAACACTCGCACACACACGTGACACACTCGCACACACAACTGACACACTCGCACACACACGTGACACACACATAGACACGTGACACACACGCGTATACACAGGACACACACACATACACATGTTACACACACGCATATACACGTGACACACACAAACACACATGACATACACTTACACACGTGACACACAAACACAAGATGCACACACACGTGACACGTACACACGTGACACTAGATATTTACAAATACTGTAACACATATACACACGTGACACAAACGTGACACACACGCATATACACGAGGCACACGTGACCCACACACATATTCACGTGACACACGCACATACACACGTGACTGAAACACACACACACGCACACGTGACACACACACATATTCACACGTGAGCAGATTTTTTTTCGAACATTATGAAGTAATGGATCAGCGATATCCTTGAAAATGATTCAGATTGAGATAGTGTGTTACGCAACTAGGGTGCGGGTAGGAACGAGTCGTCCCACAATAATATCATTCGCAACACTTCATGGCGTGCAATCTATTTCGGTTACATATTATAATATCTACACGTAGGTATTCTGTTTTACTTACCTCCTTAATTTAGAACAGTCAATTACTATTTTACTTACTTAATTTGGATTGAACTAAAATTAATCGCACTAACGAACGATTATTCTAATGATTTTTAAGATGTTGGATATTTCAACTATGTATGAAATACCTAATGGATGACTCGCTTACAGTTTATTAATGCTGAAGGCGTAGTCGATGGAGCCCCACTTCGCGGGGCTCCTATTTTGTCGCAGTAAGCAAAAAGGACGAATATGTAAAGAAAAATAAACCTTACTAAGCAAAAGAGGCGCATCCATTAAGGTTCATTTTTCTCCATTCCCTTTCCTCAGATGCGCCCCTTTTACTTACGGCGGTAGTATTACCGTCTGCAGGGTTTAAAGGAACCTAACCTGTCCGAGTCGGGGTGCCCCAAGGCCCGAGTTCGCTTCGCTCACTCTTGCATCCCTGAACTAAGAGTATCTATGACTTGTACATAATAAATAAATAGGTAGGTACCGATTTTTAGGATATTCGATACTCTGCCGGTCGATTCTGTAAAAATCTCACCGTGATAACTTGCGTGGAGTGAGCTGTCAGTGTCATCCCACTGATGCTAGGGATTGAGTAAGCAAACATTTTTTTTTTTATGCTGTTCTATTGATCATTTTATATTATAATTTCAAAGCTAGTATTTTAGTTGTCAAAATCTACTTCTCTTACTATTTTGTGGGGTTTTAAAAGAAAATAGCAAAACAGAAACTCAGAATCTCAATGTTGTTTTTTTTTTCTTCTTTTTTTCTTAGACTAGTCTTTATATAGCCTGAGGCGCAAGTGCATCGCGCACGAACAATAAATAAATTCAAGCATTCACGTTTAAGACAGCTACTAAACTGATGAAAATACACATTGTTTGTTATTTATTATGAGCGATTGTAGATCGAGTCTAGTAAAGACTGTATGGCGTGATCTTATCACTTCACCAAGAAAAAAATCAACATTGACATTCTGACTGAGTTTCTGTTGTACTATTTTCTTTTAAAACCCCACGAAACAGTAATGTTTTCACAACTAAAATACTAGCTTTGAAATTATATAAAATGATCAATAGAATTAGCATAAAAAATATTATTAAAATCTCGATTATATTGTAAATGTATGCTTGGTCAATCCCTAGTATTAGGTGGGATGACACTGACAGCTCACTCCACGCTTACTTCACCTAAGTTTTCACGGTGAGATGGTTACAGAATCGCAGTGCTGTACTTCGATATTTAGCTTGTTACTATGACGGTATTATGACTACAAATATTGACCACAGATAAATCAGCAGTAGGTGAATCATCCGTTACTTCAATCTCTTTCTTAGTTTGTTAATTGTAGTTGAATAATCCGTAGGTGAATTCTCCTTTATGGATTTCGTTCATTAGTTACTTATCACAAAAATCTGTGAAACGATCTTTAGGTTTTAAACAGTAGGTCTTTTGACTACAGTTATCTCGAAAATAATTAGAATACGTTTAGGTATTATAATATGTAACCTCTATTTCACGTTTAGCGCACTACTTCGAACTATAAACACACTTGCGCTTGTATTTCTAAGTATTGCCCAAACGCCTTAGAACTAGAACGCAATCACTAGCGATAAAGTTTTGCTAAGTTAACGCAACATTGAGGTAAATAGCCGTGAAGCTTACTTCACAAAACTATCTTTGATCAAATTACGTGCCAGAAACTATCCTTTGGGGATGTGGAACTTTTATACCCGATTTCACGTCTCAACCAAAATAAAAACTAGAACTCAATGGAGCTTAACTGTAGCCAATCTAAACTTTAATATTACTTATTTTGTGTAAAATTATCAAAATGTTGTACCTATGTGCAATAGTTAAAAAGTTGAAATAAAAGATTTGAATTTGTCCTTATTTTTTTTTTTGTTGTAACATGCTATCTGTGAAAACTTGTAATTGGCCTTATTTCTGTTACTCTCAATCGTGCAAAAGTTTTTAGCTGTAAGTTTTCCAAAAACTGTAAAATAAAATAAATAAATAAAATATTATCTTCTTTAAAATAGAAAAACAATCAACACTATGTTTATAAAAGTCAGATTTGGTAATTAAATGATTTTAAGTAAAAATCATATATTATTTTAAAGAAACAAATCAACAAAATACAAAACAGACAATTAAACAATAAGATTTAATAAAAATCAGTCTTATTTTAAAGAAACAAATCAACAAAATACAAAAAATAACAATCAAACAATAAGATTTATTAAAAATCGGTCTTATTCTAAAGAAACCAATCAACAAAATATAAAAAATAACAATTAAACAATAAGATTTAGTAAAAATCAGTCTTATTTTAAAGAAACTAATCAACAAAATATAAAAAATAACAATCACACTAATATTATAAAGGCGAAAGTTTGTGAGTGTGTGTGTGTGTGTTTATGTGTGTTACTTCCTCACGCTCAAACGGCTGGACCAATTTTGATGAAATTTGGCACACAGATAGTTTATATAAACCAGGATTAACACATAGAAAACTTTTTATCCCGATATTCCTAGCTAGTTAAACAATAAGATTTACTAAAAATCAGTCTTATTTTATAGAAACACAAATCAACAAAATATAAAAAAAATAAACTAGAAGAATTAATAAAAGTCACTCTTAAGTTAAAGAAACAATTTAATAAAATATATAATTATGTACTTTTAATCAAAATTTCGAAAAAAGGGTAAAAATTCTAAAAAAATAATTTCTGTAAAAATCTGCTTCTAAATTAGTCGGATTGGAGATCATCGCCAATTATAATTACGACATTTGTACTTACCTGACATTTGCCTGAGGATCTAACATGTACCGAAAGATGCCATGCAAATACATATTTAATACATGAAGTAGGTATGTATTAACAACATGCAGTAATATACTAATAACTTAGTTAACTAAATAAACAAAGTAACATAAATAATTTAAAAAATATTACAATGCATTTCTGAAGTGGTAGGACCGACAAGATTTTTTGTTCAGAAATTCGCCGACAGAATGAAAACTATGCGATATCAAACATTTTTTCAAAACCACAAAGATTTTTTTGTAAGGTAGTTCTGTTATCCAGATAGGTAATGAGTTACATATAAGTGGCGCCACATACACGCAGCTGCACCTCAATAGTTCTATTAGCTTCAAAGAGTTTAGAATTAAGTTTAACAAATTTTACGATTTCGTAAATGTAAATTGCAAGGAACGGTAAGAAGTTTGTGTGATTTAAATAAACACTGGTCTACATAATTCAGACTAGTCCATGCTAAAGATTGTACGAATACATTTTTTGTGCTTTTATTTAGACATTTCCGTGGAGTTTCCCCAAACAATAATACCATACCGAATAATGGAACAAATATAGGCGTGATACACCATCATCGCAGTTCGTTTAGATGTCTCATCCTTAACTTTTTTTTTAGGGCATAAACAATTCTACTTATTTTCATACATATGTATTTCGTCAATATGTTCTTTCCATGAGATGTGTTCATCGAGTGTTATCCCCAGAAATGTTGTTTAGTGTACTTGTTCAACTAATTGTTTTCTATGAGATATTTTCAGTTGGAGGTATTTACTCTTCTGCGTTTTGAAATTTGTTATTTTCGTTTTATATATATTAACGTTTAAAGCATTGTTATCTAACCCTGTGATGATATTATTTAATGTGTTATTTATATCTGATTCGTAGGTTTCAACGTTCTTACAATCTATAATTACTGTCGTGTTATCAGCTAAAAGGACACAATCTTGTTCTACTGCTTGAGGAAGATCGTTAACATACACAAGAAATAACGGTGGCCCTAGAATGCTTCCCTGCGGTACACCAAAGTAATTATATCGAGGTTGGGAATCGAAATTGATGATACTGTTTACCGTTTTCTTCGAATTTGGTGCTCCTCGTGATTTGACATCTATTCGACAGATTTGTTTAAATAATATTTATATCTTAATAGGCGATTAGTGTGACTACTCATTTTAATCCCTTTGGTTATCCATTTCAATTTACTGAATTTGAATTGTATTTTTACTTTGATGAGCGGTAAACACAATTTAAAAAATAAAGTTATTGTGTCGTGAAATGTTACAAGGATTCGTGTCGAAGAGGTTATAAATTTCAGCAAAACATAATTTACTTATGTGTTCAATGAATTTGTTGACATTGTCTTTGCTCAGGTCGTTTAAGGACATGAAATAAGAACCTGATATGGGTTTTTGATTACGTCGCGATAAGGATGTTACCTATTAAATCAATACGTTCTACGCGTGACAGAGATAGCGCGCTGTATGTTGTTCTTGAATTTGAAAGACTAACTGAGTTTATAAAAAACCACTGCAATAACTTGAACAACACCACATACAAGAAATTCTTATCCATTTTAAAAGACCCCACGTCATCTGGTAAAGGAGAATGTCGTCAAATATAGGGCGCTCTGTACCAAACGAAAAGTCCGCTGTCACAACCAAGCCTAATGTATTTTTAGGAGAATTGAAATGCCCTTCCCTATATTGCTAACTATTTTTACATGGATTCCTGCAATTCGTTTTTATTTACCAATTATCTACTTAATAGATGAAACCAATACTGAAAATAACGTCATCCGTGACGGCGCAACAGAACAAATATATCACAATAAAAACGATTTTTTTTTTGGATCGGTACTCTTTTATTTAAATACTTAAAATTTATTCCAAAATAATAATTTAAATTAATACGACGCAACGCGTGACCTAAAGATTTTTTGAAACACATAAAAATATACCTCATATAGAGTAAATCAGTGTAGGTGTATGTGTAGTTCTTACAAATTATCTTATTCATTTAAATGTTTGTTGGCAGGTACCATTTTTTTACGTAGCTAGCAACATTAGGAAATGAAGTGCGATGACAATGGCAGTGACATAAGAGAAAATACGTAAACAAGTAAATAAAAATACTTTTATTTTTCATGTCCGAAATCCGGAAATCTATTTCATAACAAAAACGTAAAACTAATTAAAAAAAAACGAGTAATTTTATGAACTACATTTGGTTGTGACCCGCTCCCTCGCCAGTTGGGACGGTCCCACGGCATTGTCCCATATAACAAACAAGTTAAATAAAAGCTTGTAAAAAGATTGCTCACAGAGTGAAAAAGATCGAGTCCAACCGACCTCTATTGGAAGACGAGTTCAAAGAGCTATAAAAGGGGGAAATCGAATTCAGTCTGGACCTTCTTCTAATGAAGAAACAGCCAGAAGAGCTCGCAAAAGGGCATATAATTATAAGTCTAAGTATCCATTTAGGACGACCTAGTGCAAAAAAGTGAAAACTAAAATAATTACATTGATAAGTTTGATAGTAGATTTTTCATAAAAGTGAAAAAATAACTTTAGTTTTTTTAATTTACGTAGAATTGAGTTGATGTCTTACATTTAATTTATAAATCTGCAGAAATGTTTGTTTTGTTTTCTTTCAATAAAACCTCCCACTCCACCGTCTACACCAGCCTCTCGGGGTTTTGTAGAGGGAGTAAAAACGCCGACTTTAATTGCCTGTTGATTTCGGCCCCTTGACTGGCCGTAACACTGGGGATAAAGTAAGACCCCAAGCGGTTGGGCCAAGTGCCTGGCCGAAATCAATAGGCTTTTATAATCATGCGATAGTAACCTCAATCATATTTAATTTATGTTATCGAAGACTTAGCTTCCGCAGCACCGGCGTCGGCGCAAGGTGTTTTTTTTAATAGTATTAAAAAATATTACCTTTTTACTTGTCGAAAAAGTATCTATTGAGACCGAGGATATTGTCAGGGACATCGTAGCTTTGTAATAGCGAGTTCGGTACAAAATCGTGGTGTAAAAGCTTTTACCACGGACGGACAAAACATTTTACGGTGTGCGGTTTTAATGAAATTAGTAGGACGGTACTGCTCGCCGCGCTCATAACGCTGCTACGTTTGGAAATAACAAAGCAAAAACTGTCTTGAAACAAAACAGTCTAAAACTGTCATAAAATAGACCATACTTTTTCCCTTTGCTTCTGAACGTGTCAAACCTGGGGTGAATAAGTTTTGCGTCTTTACAAATGATTTCACAAAAAGACCCACCACATAAGCCGTCAACTACGCTATTCTTTTGTAAAATCTGTACCAGATGTTGACATTCACCATGATTCCTTGAAAGTCTTTAAGGCCAAAATACAACAGTACCGAAGAACGCAACTGAATAATTAATAACTAATTGTTAATTCATAGTGTTTATAATATGATTTGATTTGATTTGATTATACAATTATACATTCTTGAAATTTTTATGTCATTATTTTTCCATAACTGTGATTATTTTGTTTTGTTTTGATTCTATTTTATTTTATTTTAAATTTGTAGTCATATTGATCTCATTAGCTCCCACTGTACTCAATATTTGTACCTTTAAAAGGATTTTTTTGTTACTTACCGTATACTTGTAATTTCTTTGTAATTTCTTTATGTTTTCTTTATACTTTAATTCGATTATTTGTTATTTTATGTCATAATTCCTATATCAAGATGTTAATACCTAATAATAATTAAGTGTTATTTTACTCACTTACAATGTTGGTCGACCTATTATTGGCGACTGTATAAGTCTGATGCTTTGTTACTATTATTATTCTTATGTAAAGCTGTATACAGAAGCTGTTGGTTTGCCTTTAATAAATAAATAAATAAATAAACTACGCATTCTGAGCATCAAACTAAGTAACATTGCACAAAAATAATTGCTGGGAAACGACTTTTGTTTTTGGTGTGAAAATTTGCTGTTTGTTGTGCGCAATTTAACGCACGAAAAACATTGTGTTTATTTAGGGGTGCCCCGGTGCACGCAACAGTACTGTGGTCGTGGGGTATGTAACCACTCTGCTCGACTACATTTTGACATATGACATATCAGCTGACTCGACGGTATGTTGAGAATTACGTCATGATATTCAGGAATTTACATCAATTTTCTGTGTCACTGACTCTGGCAGGGCCACCATCAGGGATTTTAATTTTGAAAACGCAAAAAATTTGTCGCTAATTAGTCGAAATTAGTCGCCAAATATCAGAATTAGTCGGTCACTGGTTCAAAAGATATAAGGGTTTATAGGTGGCCCTGCTGGAGAGACTCTCCCCAGCAGGGCCAAATTTATATCTCAAAAACTAGGACACCTAGTGAAGATCTGTTTTCTCCCATATTTAGTCGCCAATTAGTCGGAACCAGTCGCCAAGTTACAGATTTAGTCGGGTCTTAGTTTAGGAGATATAATGAGTTCAATTAGTAAGGTATAGTCCAAGAGCTATATCGAAGAGTTCACGAAAAATTACCAAGAAAAAATATTTCTATTAATATGTGTAATATACTTTTAGTTTTATCGGTCTAAAGTCTTTAGAAACGTCCGAGAGAGATAATTTCTCAATTAAATTCATGTTTTTATGTTTTTAATTACTAGTTTAGAGTGGCTTAAACTTCTTTTAAAACATTAAACCTTGCTCTTGGTCTATTTGGTGTCAAGATGTACAGTCGCATGCAACTGTTTTACCAGTTTACAATGTTAACCTCTAATTAACGTTAGAATAATAAAAAAATATCGTACCTTTAGTAAAATGTTTAAAATACTAAAACGTTGAAAACGTATTGTCAATTGTAATCAAATTTTATTTGGCCACCGTAGGCGCGGACTTGCAGACGGCGAGCAATGGGCAGTTCGCCGTCTGGTAAGGACCAGGCTCGGGTCGACGGCGCGTTGTGTTCCACGCGCGCCTCAAAGAGATGTCAGCAGTGACGGGGTCCACTGGGGCCGATGCTTGCCAGGGTCGCGGGTTGTTCGAAAGAGTTACCGTGGCCCTTGGCACAGGCAACTGAAGGAACACGGGTGGGTTTTAGTCAGTAAAAGTCTGACACACCCTCCCGTTCCGCCCACAACGGGAGAAGTTATTTGATAATTTCCCAACCCAAAAAAAAAAAAAAAATTCTTTTGAGAAAATGACGAATGAACGATGACGATGAATTATGGAGGCATCGCTAAGGATTATCACACAAAGACTACGTTATGGAAAAGCACCTGAACGTTTTCGTTCGATTTTAATTATATTTAAATAGTTCAGATGCGAATAGTTCAGCGATTATCGCATTTACAGACTTGAATTTAATAAAGGTAAATTAATATACTTGCGTGCTAAATATGAATGATTTAATGGCGTTAACATTTGAGTTTTTTATCCAACTCTCTTAATCAACGCTCATTCATAAGATTTGACAGGTAGCATAATTAATATTTACATAATCAATTTAGTGTGTCGTATGTCATCATTCTTGGGTCCGACGGGACCCGGTACCTAGCCGGTGGAGGTTAGAGTATTCTGGTGCAATCGGGAGCGCTACCGAACTATACGGATAAAGTTGTGTTATAACATAAAAACTCGTTTTCGTAAAAAAACGTCAGTAAAAGTTGGAATATTGAAGGTCAAAACCTTCAATATCTCCGTAACCAGAAGGTTCCCAGGGATGGTCCAGTAAAAAAAAATATAGCAATGGCGGGGAGTACAAGTGACTGTCGGTGTCCTTAAACAGTCGTTGTACACTTATACAGTCGTTGTACACTTTTTTGTGGTTTAGAAAAATTTGTCACGATCAACCTTCGTACATTTCCTGCTGCTGCATTTACTTCTAGACTAATGAATAGTAACGTCGACCGCATAAGCGCTTACCATCCAACATAACGAATCAAATAAGGAGTGTACCCATTCCGTTTTTACGTCGTTTAAAAATGGCAGTCTTACAAAGAACAAATAGGTGCAATAAAAATAAGCTTTGAAATCATAGCAATAAAGCTTATTATTAAATAGGATCCAGTAAACGCGCAAAATAAAGGATTCAAAAGAAAAGTTATTGAAATGTGCGGATTCTTGCTTTTACATGCAAATGTGTAAAGGTTGGTGCCTTTTGTGGGCCTTGGGTTGGTTGGCTCTTTGTTTAGATGGGGCTTGTGGTCTTATCTTGTCTACAGTAACATTTTTTTCGTTGCGATTCTCTTAAATCCGAACCTAAGCTCGGGCAACCGCGAAGTCAGCGTTCTGAAAGTGTATCAATCAGCAACGATGAAGCCACCCTTGACCCTTAAGTTGAACAACCACCCTCGGCCCGCCACAGAGGGAGCTATCATCCATCGAAAATTATGATTTTGCTAATTCAACCGAAAATAATATCATATATTTCTCTCCTCTAAGATATTTTTTTATAATTTTGCTAATTAAACTGTTACACAATAATTCATACACTGGATGCTTTTTTTACGGGCTCCAAATTTTACAGGGTGTTCTACTCATGTATATGAACAACTTTCACTATGGGACCAACTCTGAGATCATGAAAAAAAATCAGCTGTTTGATACATTTTGGTCAAGTAGGTATTGAACTCTCGTATTAAACAGCTGATTTTGTTTTCGTAATTTCAGAGTTGGTTCAGTTCTAACAGCTACCTTCAGCTGTTTGCATGGAGGATGGATCTGGACTTGGATTGCCCAATAATGCGGTACTGGACCAGGCTGCTGGGCACTCCGGGTCCAAACCTAAATTTAGACTAAGGTGATTGGCATTGTGACTTGCATTGATTGTTTTTTTTTTTTTTTTAATATGATTTAGTTTTTTTTATTTTATTTATTTCTTTTGATTTAATTTTGAATTCTGTGACCGTGACAATTTGGATCTTTTTGTCTTTTAATATTCGTTTATTTTAATTGCATTGACATTGTATTTTAATTTTTATTTTTATCTGTGACATTTTTAATTTATATTCATTAATTTATTTATTTTCTAGCAGTGATATTGTGATATTTTATGTAATATGGGTCTTGCCTGAATTAAATGACTATTATTATTATTATTATTATTATAGTGAAAGTTGTTCATATTCATGAGTAGAACACCATGTAAAAATTGAGACAGTAAAAAAAAAACATCCAGTTTAATATATTATTCTGCCCCGTAAATGCGGCCTGTTTTAAACTTTATCATTTGTTATTCACATTATTTACTAGTAAGACGCACCTGCTTCGCACAAGTGAATTGTAGTAAATAGTATGTATGTTACGTATTAAGTATGGGTTACACACATATTATACGTAACCATTTATATATTTGTGTACGTTTTCTTATTTATGGTTCAATAATTTTAATAGTTTTTTATCATTGTTCAGCTCAACCAAAGCACCTGCCATCTAATCTCTTCACCACCCTTGGTTGACCGGTAGAGAATGCCTAAGGCGGACTTAATGTCGCCTTTGTACCTTTTTGTGTGCGAAAAGATTAAATAAATAAATTCTAATTCTAAATATTTTCTTTCATATAAACCTACATGTGAAAGGTCAGAAGCTAGGTGCACAATTCCAATTGGTCGTTTCCTATAGTCTGCACATTATTTGTAACGTCATCATCAAATGTGTTAAATTTATTAATATTATATCATTACATAGTATAAAACAAAGTCGCTTCCCTGTCTGTCTGTCCCTATATATGCTTAGATCTTTAAAACTCCGCAACGGATTTTGATGCGGTTTTTTTTAATAGATAGAGTAATTCAAGAGGAAGGTTTATATGTATAATACATGCATAATATAGTAGAGGAACACTGATAATTTTAGAGGTTTCTAATGTGATGTCGTTAATAAACACATTTTTTTGCGCTTACATTGTAAACGCTGGCTGAACCATTCGAGATAGATCAAAATAATGTACTACAGTATTGTACACCTTAAAAAGTTCTACAAAAAAGTCCGCGATGGTATATGTCTATCTCTTAGGGATAACCCACAATAACCATTTTTTATCCTTAACTTTTTACGAGAAATAATGGCTTATTTAAGAAGCAATTTTAGGCAATACAGCATTAATCCTTATCCAATTAAGTACCTTAAAAACATTGTGCATTTCATATAGATCATTAAGGCCCTTTACAGCATGTAATTTAAATGAATATTTTCGAAGGTATTACAGATTTAAAATGCGGGCGTTATCGGCCGGGGAGTCGGCCTGTGGCGCTTGAAACTACCCAACGGATTTTGATGGTTTTTTTTTTTTATAGATAGATTGATTCAAGAGGAAGATTTATATGTATAATACAAGCATAATATAGTAGAGAAACACTGATCATTTTAGAGGTTTCTAATGTGATGCCGTAAATAAACACATTTTTTTGCGTTTACATTGCAAACGCTGGCTGAATTCTACGAGATAGATCAAAATAATGTACAGACGCCAGCACATCAAGCTACTACAATCTGTCAGATTTCTTTAACGGATTTTCAACTTTAGTGCTAAAGCATAAAGTTCAAAGTTGATTGGGAAAATCTGACAGAGTCGGGTAGCTTGATGTGCTGGCGTCTGTACTACAGTATTGTACACCTTAAAAAGTTCTACAAAAAAATCCACAATGGTATATGTCTATCTCTTAGAGATAACCCACAATAACGATTTTTTATCCTATACTTTTTACGAGAAATAATGGCTCCTACATTATCAGTGTTTCTCTACTATATTATGCATGTATTATACATATAACTAAACCTTCCTCTTGAATCACTCTTATCTATAAAAAAAAACAGCATCAAAATCCGTAGCGTAGTTTTCAAGATCTAAGCATACATAGAGACAGACAGACAGCGGAAAGCGGCTTTGTTTTATACTATGTAGTGATCAGCATTGCACCCGTGCGAAGCCGGGGCGGGTCGCTAGTTATATTATATATAATTTTACTCCTATCAATTTCGAAATCGAAGTAGTTAAAAAATTGCATGCCCTACTCTTTCAGCTCTCAATAACGATTACGGCCTATAATATGGTGAATGGGGGTATTGTGTTGTCAAAGATGAGTACAGATTTCTCTATGAAATATGTATTTCCCCCACACACTTTTAACAACCCCGCAGTACGTGCCCCGCCGCCCGCATGAACCATGGGACTGCCACCAACGAAAAATTCGGCCTACATATATACACAAACTCACGTGTTCTTCCCATGGGGGTAGGCAGAAACTACAGAACGCCACCTGCTACGATCCTTACAAACTCCTGTTGCCTCGTTTACGTTCATGCATCTGGTCATACGAGTACACGCACGCCGGTTGTGAGTACTACGCACCTGATCTTTCGGAAGTCAGCCTATAAACATACTAACTTGAAATATCTTAAAGTACCTATTCAGTTTATTTTTAAATTTAGGTAAGAATTTGAGTACTAATGTGTGATGCATCTCGGGGAACTACAGACAAAAGCCACTTGCTTTTTGTCACTAACGCCGCCATCAAGTTTTTTGGATTCATTTCATAAAATAATTGCACAAATGTACAATGTTTACCAACAGCGTCCCACTGTTAACTTCATTCGAGCGCCAAAAGATGAGAAGTGTAGGAACAATATTAGATACGTAAATACATAAACCACCGTTAAGTTTTCCTAGTGTCCTGTTTATACGTTACTGTCATGTTAAATGGATACCACTGATGGGCGGTTGGCTGTACCTATATTTTGCCAATATTGTTACCACTGATGGGTGGGCTGTACCTATCTTTTGCCAATATTGTTACCACTGATGGGCGGCTGGCTGTACCTATCTTTTGCCAATATTGTTACCACTGATGGGCGGTTGGCTGTACCTATCTTTTGCCAATATTGTTACCACTGATGGGCGGCTGGCTGTACCTATCTTTTGCCAATATTGTTACCACTGATGGGCGGCTGGCTGTACCTATCTTTTGCCAATATTGTTACCACTGATGGGCGGTTGCCTGTACCTATATTTTGCCAATATTTTACACTAGTTATGCCCTTCAATATTGCTTCACAAACGAGTTTGCCGTTGCTTTCTTCAGGCAGTTTTCAAATTACTTAGCTGTGAAAAGCAACGGGGGACACAAACATACGAAAAGAAACGAATAATGGAGTAGATATACCTTATAAGGTGCCAATATTTACCAAGTAGTATAAAAACAATTGCAATTTCTCGTAGTCGATCGTACAATCGTCCGCAGACCGAATAAACGAACCATTGTAAAAATTCAACATTAACAGCGCCTTTACTTCGTGGCAGTGTTGGTTTTCGTAGTTCAAGGGTTAATGCAGTACTTACTGGCTAACTGTGCACCGTAGGTACCTACTTTTGGCGCCACCAAAATGTCGTCACATCGTCATAATAGTCTTAATAACTCTGAGGCACTGTAAAATATATCTACCTGAATTACATGCAATAATTAACACACAACATATCAACATCTCGCCTGTACCTATTTTTCGACGCCAGCACATGAAGCTACCCGAAACTGTCAAATATTCCCAATTAACTTTGAACCTAATGTTTTAGCGATAAAGTTCAAAATCTATTAAATAAATTTGACAGATTGTAGTAGCTTGATGTACTGGCGGCTGTACCTACAATACACCCACAATCCGCCAGTTATGTTAAAGTCCCATGTAATAGGCTCGCCGTGTTGCCATCAACCGGACACATATCCAGGAACCGGGCTCACAATTAAGTTGTTTTCTGTCATGTACCTACCTGTTTTCACATTGTTGTTGTTATTAGTCCCCGTGGCCTGGCTGAAGAGCGACGCACCGGTGAGTCGGGCTCGTCGGAGGATCCACCACATTTTGGTCAAATTACAATTCAACCTATCAAATTTTGATAATTAAGTAGCTCCAATATTTTAAAGTCACTGTTCTATAACAATTTGTATAGCATATAATATAACTAAACAAACGGAGAATATTCAATGTAAAATAATTATATTGCATAGAACTAATACAAGGTATTGTATTTCGTTTCTGTTATAATTGTTTTTTGTCGTGATCGTAAAGACGCGCGTTGGTGTATCGGTCGGGCCGGGGCACCCTCACCGCGTGACTACTAACACGATACTGGCCCGATGGCCGTCCGTCCTGGCATGGTTTTGGCATGACAGTTTCAAACACTGGCATGCGCAGTATCTACGACTCATTCGGTAACAGGTGAACCAGTTTAAACGTTAGAATTCAGAATATCTAAAGTATTAAAGAACCGTACTACCTAAGCCACGACAGAATAACTCGTTAAAAGGGTCCTCATAAAGAGCTAGAAATAATATAATCCCAAAAAGTAATTCCTGTATCGGAGCTTGATATTCAGTTTCTTTTTAGATCCTAACGGCTTTTAATACGTAGGCACCTATTAGGGCTCTTTCCCACGGCAAAATCCCGTTTTTTGCAGGTACGGTTTTTTGCAGGATCCCGTTTAGTAGTGTACGTGTTTAAATATACATATTCACACAGGCATCTGTTTGCAGTATTCGGAAAACAGGATGCTTGTGTGTAGAACTATATTTGAACACGTACACCACTAAACGGGATCCTGCAAAAAACCGTACCTGAAAAAAGACGGGATCTTGCCGTGGGTAAGAGCCCTTAGGCGTAGAGTTTGAGTGCGTACGATGGTAAGAATTTTTTTTAAAAGTCACCCCTAACTCCTGGGGTAAACTTAAAATGGGTGGTATGTCCGTCATTTTTAGGGTTCCGTATCCAAAGGGTAAAACGGGACCCTATTACTAAGACTCCGTTGTCCGTCCGTCCGTCCATCCGTCCGTCTGTCACCAGGCTGTATCTCATGAACCGTGATAGTTAGACAGTTGAAATTTTCACAGATGTTGTATTTCTGTTACCGCTATAACAACAAATACTAAAAAAACAGAATAAAATAAATATTCTATATATTATATGACTAGCAGCATCCGCCCGCAACTTCGTTTGCGTAGAATTCGGAATTCCCGCCGTTTAAATCCTATTACCCCTTTTCCCGTAGGAATGAAGTATTTTCTCGCGGTAAAAAGTAGCCTATGTTCATCAGGGATAATGTCGGCTTCTAATGGTAAAATAATTTTTCAAATCGGTCCAGTACTTTCGGAGCCTATTCAATACAAACAAACAATCAGATCTTTCCTCTTTATATTATTATATTGTAGATAAATATTCTATAATGATCTTGTATTTAGGCTTTAGGTATAGCAGAGAAGTCAGAGGGGGCTAACATGTGACAGTTTGATGAGATGTTCAGTCAGTTTTTAAGATGAAGACTGAACGCTGTCTTTATACTTTATGGCAAGCGACATCGCGGCAGGCCCACGGAGAGGCAGGCAGACGGAGATGGCGGGATGAGCTGGACTCCTGCAACAGCAGCTTTGAACAGAGAGAAGTGGAAAGAGAGTAGAGCGGCCTTTGTCGTGCAGTGGGACATCACTGGCTTTTAATAATAATATAATTATAGGTAATTATACTTTTGGTATGAAATGAACTATGGAAATTAAGAAACATGTGTTTCGGCATTTAAAGGAAATCATCCCCTAATTAATTTGAATGATTCAGATAATTGATGATAACTTACAAAATTAAAAACAAATATAAGGAAATATTTCCTTCTCATTTTTTTATATAATTTTATTTCTGTAAGTAGGTTTTCTCAATCGCTGCGCGAACCTCGAATTGCTATACCTACCTAGAATGATACAATTTCTTTGTTCAAAGAGTATGGCGGGGTAAGCATGGAGTAGCGGCCCCAGCGGAAATTTCAACTGCCAATTTTTGTGTACGTTGGTCTTACTGACAAGGAAACCTCGCGAGGTGTCCCTCACCGATTTAGTTGCGGCTTTACTATAATAATCTACATGAAAAACGATGAGATAGGTACGTATTTTTTCTTTTTTGCTGAATGATGGTTTGCAGTTTTCACATATTTCTAATAATTTTTTTTCCAAAATGACTTTAACCATTAAAAAGAGCATAAAAAATTATGAAAAATACCTATATTCACATATTTATAAGAATTGTGTATATACATTTTTTTTTATTAAAAATAACAAAAAATTCATAACTCAAAAACTATTTATTATTTTTAATGAGATCAATTAAAAAAAAAAAAATGAAAAGGCTAGGCAGATGATGATGATTCGAAAGACACATACCGCCATCTAGCGTCCTAAAGTAATTGTGACCTTTGAAAATTACTAAGAACAATAATTTTCACGGAAACAGTATTTTTTCTGGATGAAAAAATTGGGAACTATATTTTCTATCACCAAAATTTATATTTGTCATCAAGTTGTATCACCTAATAAATAGATCTATCGCCACGAAATATTTTCGTTCTCAGATAAACAAAAATTGTTCCCAGGTATGAATTATCAAATTAATGTTAATATATGTGTAAAATAAGAGATCGATAACCAATAAAATTATATTGCATTACATGAACTAGTTTTGTTACTTAAATAATAGCTCTGTGCTCAGAATGGTAGATCTGTCACCAAATAAATCGATTATCGAAACCTATATAATTTAGATGGCCACCAAAAATATTTTTAAGACTCTAAGCCTAGGCACCAAAATGGATTAACGGTCACCAAAATGGATCAACGGTCACCAAATTCTATCCAACTCAAAGATTAATATTAATAAAAATCTCTTGGGCACCCCGACACGGACAGGTTAGGTTCGCAGGGATGGTTCGCAGGGGGGACACGAAGTGGATGACGGGGGCTCGTTCGCTCGCTCCGCTCGCTCACTTGAGCCCCCGTCATCCACTTCGTGTTAGGTTCCTTTAAACCCTGCAGACAGAAATAGGGGCCCCGCGAAGCGGGGCTCCGTCGAATACATACAAAAACATTTATTTGGTACTAGACCTTATGTCTCAGGATTTTAGGTGATTTATTGTGGAACTGATTTTGCATTGTTTGGTGACTACATTTTGGTGACAGATCTACTATTTTGAGGACAAACCCTATTATTTAAGAAACACAAAACTAATTAAATTGGTGATAGCTTAAATGATACCCGAAAAAATTTCCTTGCATATGTCCTTTTCTATACCTCTGACAACATATATGCTTTCATGGTGATCGGTTCAGTGGATTAGGCGTATATAGAAAAAAACAAAATGTCGGTTTTATTTCTGAGTTTGGCCACGTGCCAAAAGATCCTTGATCTACTGTTATGCTTAGTAATAGCACCCCTCAGTCATTCGAGGGCTAAAAGATTCTTGTAGGTCTGTATAAGAGTTTTTCTAGACGAGGTCCAATCGTTGTATGTATGTACAGTCCTTCCACCAATGATATAATAAACTATACATACGTTGCCCGCGCTCTGTAGTGGCAACATGAATGCAAGGCAATTGCCGTCCTTCCATTTAGTCGCGTACCAACCAGTGCCGCGGTAGTACGTGACATAAAAATAACTTTTGTGTATAACTTCCTCAAACAACTAAAAAAAAATGCCATCCTGTGTTTTTAGGACATGTAAAAATTATACTTTAACTGTGAAAGATAAAAAAGTATCATTTCATGCGTAAGTATCAAGAAAAGTTTATTTTATTTTATTTTTTTCGATGGCTTCTAATGGCGGCTGGCGCCTGAGGTAAGTCACGTGCCGTTAAGGGAAGATGGGGTACATTGCATCAGTGTTTATGTTTTGTAACATTGTTTTTATTTTCATGAATTATATTGTTTAAATATTATGTGTTATGAAACCTAATGATCAATATATTAATTAGGTTACCTAAAGATGGGCTTATGAGGGAAAAGTGGTTAAGCGTTATAAGGGCTCAACGACGTGAAGAAGATTGGCTATCCACAAAATACTCTACGGTCTGCTCGGAACATTTTCTAGCTAGCGACATATACACAACAAAGAATAATGTTCGAAGAATCAAAAAGACAGCAGTTCTTTGTGTGTTGTAAGGGTTCTTGTTAATTTCAACTTATAATATTATTTGTCGGTAGGACATTAATCCCATCCCTACGTTTTACTATACAGGGTTATTTGTAAAACACCAAAAACCTCTTAAGAGGTCATTGTACTCATCATTATGAACAACTTTTACTATGGGACAAACCCGAAATCGCGAAAAAAAAATCAGCTGTTCCCTACATTTTGACGACTCGTACGAACATAAATGTAGGGAACAGCTGATTTTTTTTTCGCGATTTCCAGTTTGGTCCCATAGTAAAAGTTGTTCATAATGATGAGTACAATGACCTCTTAAGAGGTTTTTGGTGTTTTACAAATACCCCTGTAGATACGTTATACATTTGTAGCGTGGCGCTGGAGGACACATCGCGTATTATATAGATGGGCGTCGAAAAGGTTAAAAAACAGACCTCTGATTAACTTTAATACAATAAAAAGGAACACATTAAATCAACCACGTTTCAGATTAGCAAAAGTAAATGTTTATTTTAAGGGGTACTGTGTAAAATGTCCAACTAAATGAGAGGAAATTTAATTGTAATTTAATTTAAACGATTGTTGTACTTTTTATTTTCAATTTTTAATTATTCACATTTTTTGAATAAATATTTTTATGTTTATAATATTACATTTTGTTTTATTAATTAAGTAACAATAATTACTCTTGCACTGAAAACACTGCATTCATATTTTTAAGGTTCGAAAATAATATTATTTTACCTACTGCATATATCAACACGAGAAAATCGAGTGTCCATTTTTCCCCGCATGCCTCCTTTTGTTCGCGCTCGGCCAATGAGCAATGAGCATGCACCGCAGAATGACAACGGAATTAAAGAAATATATTTATCTCTCTCCAACAACAGAAATTCCGTAGATGACATTTAATTTTCTTTCCCTTTCTTCGTGCGTCTGAGTAGCTACAGTCCGCGCGCGAGCTCCGAGGAATCGGTGGCTGAGGAAGCGGGCGGGTGTGCGCCGCGCCCGGCCGTCGCTCCATCCCCCGCACTCTCCCAGTACTAGTGTTGACCTTGATGCGAGAACACGCTTATCGAGTCATTTTTAATTTTGCGATAGTAGGTAGTGTTATTTTCTACTATAAATAGTACTGCATTTATAAATTATGTTGTTTTGTCACGATGTAATGCGATTACCGCCTTATATGTGCGACTTGAACCCAGTAGAGCTCGCATGGGCAAAAGTTAAAAGGCTCGTGAGGGAACACAACATTACTTTAGATTTTTCTCTGACGAGACTGAAGGAGATCACCGAAAAAGCTATCACGCATGTCGCAAAAGAAGATTGGTGTGGATATGATAAACATGTTTTAGCATTAGAGGAACATTACTGTCAAAGGGATGGCTTAATGGAGAATGTTGTCGACTCATTTATTATTGAAGTGCGTGAGGAGAGTTTATTTTCATCATTTTTTTTTTATTTCAAGTACATAATACCCTCATAAAATGATTTCATGAAGCACACTCGCGCGGAGGCTCAAGATGTATTAGTATCGACAGTGCAATATCGACTAAATCACAACTCTAGCTCATTACGTCAACATTCCTTATCATTCCTCGGAGCTCGCGCGCGGACAGTATGTAGCTACCGACAGTTTTTACGCTGTTTTCGACAGCCGTGATGTTCGTGCATAACGCGTCTATTTATAATACGTCATTGCCTTCCACAATTATTTTACTTTTGATTTTTCATCACCGTCAAAATGATTTAAAAAATCATTGTTTTTTTTTTTTTTTAATTTCGTTCGCCTTTAGAAAAGGCAGGCATCGATCTATAGACCATTCAGCCTCGTCATATTTTCGTATTCTTCTATTTTTAGTAAAAGTAAGGCCAAAGCCAAGTCATTAGTAAATTCTTATCGTAATATTCTTTAATCAAGGCATATGCCATGTCTTCTTTTTTTCATAAATAAATGTTTCGTCAATCCAATTTTTTTTTTTTTGGTATCCAGTTTCATCGTCATTTCCATGTGGTTATTTCCAATTAAAAATCATTGTTTGGTTGTTGCCATTGACAAGTCTGTCAAAATCACAGTGATCTTTATTTTCGTTTCCTATGGTTGTTATTGGGGGTTTTCTGATTGAAAAATTAAGATATATTGAATCTGGCAACATTGAGTACAGCAAATAATGGGAATCCTGAAGTTGACAATATGAGCTATAGTAGTATGGTTATATATATGTCTATGAGTATGGTCGCAACAAGTCTAGCATAGATAAAATACTAAATGTACAAGTCTAGTGAGCTCTTGAGACGTTTACTGTGGCTGCTTGTGTGCCATCTGTGCTTGTCTTTCAAATATTCTAGTTCATTCGATTGTTTGAGGTTTGGACGATCTGACTTCAAAATTCAAATTCAAATTCTTAATCAACGCCACGAATTCAATTTAATTCAAAAACCTACATAATTCAATCAAGCATAATTCCAAAAATCTTGTTCTTGGAGAAAAGCTGTAAGTTCTTTATTATTTTATTTTGTATTAGCTATCGCGCCCTGTTTCGCTCCGATAGAATGTCGTGTATTTCGTTCATTTCTCTATCTGTTGTATACCAAATTCATGAGATATGTTGTTAATTTTATATGGCGCGCCAATTAAATACCAATTGAAATGACCGACCATACTGTATCCAATTTTCATCCATAAAAACTGTAATGTAGGTACGATAATTTAAGGCTTGTATCTACGGTTTAAGACATTTATTTCTCAAAAAGAATACAATTCACTTAATATGAGAAATACAAGGTAATCTTAAAACTAAATACAAGAATTACTTGAAGAAGGAAGGTACTCGTAGATAAATTAGTTAGTAGACACACAATTTTTACTGTGTTGTGGGTAAAAGGAAAAAGTAAGTGTACTACTAATATATATCGATTCTTGAAGGCAAGTCAATAGCAATTACACATTCTACCATTTGTATGTACTGTGATGTTTCGGAAATACAGAGTAGGTATCCTATCTGTATGGGGACTGTGAGCGGTCATGCATGCCACTCACAGTCCCCATCAAACCAAAAGGTAAGCATGTACCCGATATGTTACATATTTTAATACTGTAAATTTTTTGAAATGCACTCCCAACTTATTTCAATGTCTTGGAGACAATGTCAAGTGTAAGATAAGTTATCCTGATATATAAATTTATTCCTCCAATGAAATGTCACTTGAACCAATGGTTATATTTGATAAACTATTAAAATCGTAGGAACTCCCAATCAAACAATTTAAAAGAGCATCCACCCCTGTGACGACCCACTGACCAGTGAATGGTTTTAGAAACTGACCATCTGTAATGTACAGACGCCAGCACATGAAGCTACCTGAAACTGTCAGATTTTCCCAATCAACTTTGAACCTTATGCTTTAGTGATAAAGTTGAAAATCTATTAAAGAAATCTGACAGATTGTAGTAGCTTGATGTGCTGGCGTCTGTACTACAATTCTTGCAAATAAGCCTACATCAAAGTGAAGTATCTGAAAAAAAAAAAAACAATGAGTATTAAAAGAAGGCATACTTGCAAAAGCCATCCTTACAGGCTAACATATAAAAAGTAAATGTGACATATATGTTCTCACTTGTTTGATCACTGTACATCAAACTACTGTGAGTAAAAACATGGTTGTTGGATCATAACAACTTTGCAAATGTTGTAATAAAACCGGCCATGCGCGAGTCGGATTTCAACGAAGCGTTCCATACCATTATCTATAAAAACAGCAAAAAAAAACATGTCTGTTGTATGGGAGCCCCCTTAAATATTTATTTTATTCTGTTTTTAGTATTTGTTGTTATAGCAGCAACAGAAATACATCATCTGTGAAAATTTCAACTGTCTAACTATCACGGTTCATGAGATACGGCTGTATCTCATGAACCGTGATAGTTAGACAGTTGAAAAAACGGAACCCTATTACTCCCACTCCGCTGTCCGTCCGTCTGTCCGAAGGTCTGTCACCAAGCCTGGTGACAGACCTTCGGACAGACGGACGGACAGCGTAGTGGCAGTAATAGGGTTCCGTTTTTTCCTTTGGGTATGGAACCCTAAAAAGGATCCAACAAAACACATATCACTAGGCAGTTATCTGGTCCGGTTAGAGTAAGCTTTGTCATAGAAAAAGATAAAACAATGATCACAGGGCACAATTAATGCAAACGCAGGACTGCGCCAATCGATGTCTATCGATGCCCGTTGCCCTGTGACAAACAGACATGTCATACAGTGACATGCCTGTCCATCCCGCTATCAAATTCTGAGCATCTCTCTCACTTGCACTAGCCAGAGTGAGGGACACAATATAACATTTTTTTAATCATCTGACAGCTATAAAGTAATAGGTTTCTCTTAAAAATACTTTCTACTGTTGGTTCACCTTGATCAGAAGTCAGGATAGCCAAGTATTTCTCAATATTGTAACTGTATACTTGTACAGACGCCAGCACATCAAGCTACTACAATCTGTCAGATTTCTTTAATAGATTTTCAACTTTAGCGCTAAAGCGTAAGGTTCAAAGTTGATTGGGAAAATCTGACAGTTTCGGGTAGCTTGATGTGCTGGCGTCTGTACTAGTACTGCCCCTAAACAAATTTCCATAGCAAGTTTTTTATGTTTGACTGTAAAGATTGCATTCGGAAGTATGCCATCTTCTTATGATCATTTTATAATGTTATTGATATACTTTTCTTTGCTGCGGGTTAATTTAGATCCTTCTTCTTTAATTCAATTTCATTACTTTACACTCAATTTGAGGGCACAAAACTGTTACTACCCATATTTTTTTTAGGATTGTGTGGCATAGTGGGTTGACCTGACTATTTATATATATCCATGTTAGTCAGAAAGGAAGTAATAGTAGGTACTAATTTAAGTTCTGGGAAGCTTAGGACTAAATATAAACATATAACATGTTCTTCATAATAGTTACTTTGTTCAGTGGTTTCAATTACATATAACACAAGGCAGCACATGATTATAAAATCTGCATTTATATTCGCTGTTTGAAAATGTTGAATGTGTGTGTTGATGTGTGGTTTAATGAGTATAACAAGTTTTTTTTTTTTGGATTCTTGTCCCGTATTTACCTTTTCTATATATGTACCTAAGTGTAAAATAGTTCCAATACTAATGGACAACTACCTACCAGTGAATGCAACGTAATAAAAGATATCTATCCATTAAAGGTCACAGCTCATTAGGGCCACCCGGCACCCACTCCGCACCGCCTCGCCTCCTGCGGCTAGTATTCTTTATATGGACTTGTATGGGTATGTGCTCACTACATCAACTCCGTAGCGTCACCGGATCGCCTCGTTCGTAAGCCCACCACGCGCAGACGGCAGGTGGACCACTCGGTGACAACTCGCTGCTGGCATGCTTGCCTTGCGTTGACTGCGCATTGACAACGCGCGGGTCCCGAGTGGACCGCGCGCTGCCCGCGAGGACGATACGTTGGCAATGCGCCGCTCCCCACGCTCCCTTCATTCAATTCACGGTGTGTAAAATGTGACATTACGAAACACGTATAGACCTGGTGCCAATCGTTAACAGACTACTCGAAAATTCGTGGACCAAGCGACGACGACTCGTTGACCACGCGGCGTTCACTCGTTGAGCGCTCGGGGTCCACTGGTTGACGACGCGACGTTTAGTGGTGATAACGCGGCGTCCACCCGTGGACCACCTGTCGACAACGAGTGGACGCCTTGCGACGAGGCGGTGCGGGGTGGGTGCCGGGTGGCTCTAATGAGCTGTGATCTTTAATCTCACAAGGCACACCCTCTGTTGTCATGCCGCAAATTAGCCAACCAACATGTAGGTAATACAATAAGGGTACCTAATATAATTTTTAGGCTGATTTATTTGATAGCATTATTAGGGTCAGTGGGTCGTCTTATGGACGAGTGCAGATTATCTTGTTCACTAATCGAATTCAATTCAATGGTATTTGTTTATGATAATTTAATATAATTTTTAGTTTAGTTTTATTGGCAAAAAGAAAAGGTGATGACACTGATGACAGACAGTAATTTGACATAAACACAGTTAAGTTTGTACAGACGGCAGCACATCAAGTTACCCCACTTTGACCTTGAACGCGTTATGAGCAGCTACAGCGAGAATCGTGCTAAAGAGATATATAAAGCGGCTTTCAGACTACGCTATAATATAACAGCATATACAGGTTGAAATTGAAAACATGCGACAAATCGAAATGAGAGATTGTACTCATCATTGTGAACAACTTTTACTATGAGATAAAACCTGAAATCGCGAAAAAAAAATCAGCTGTTCCCTACATTCATGTTCGCATAACTCGTCAAAATGTAGGGAACAGCTGATTTTTGTTTCGCAATTTTAGGTTTGGTCCCATGGTAAAAGTTGTTCATAATGATGAATGTCCCATTTCGATTTGTCGCATGTTTTCAATTTCACCCTATATAGGGTGAAATTGAATAGCTCATAGCAGAACAATATCGCGCACCATACGTTATTATGGACACGTTCACACTGTACTGTACTATACATATATTATACTTTAAATGCTTGCGATAATACCGCGTAATGTGAACGTCATGCTATATAGTATAGCATTAGGTCCTTCTTTGCTATACTATATAGCATAATAGTATAGCATAGTCTGAATGCCTCTTAACCTTTGTCTGCTTTTGTCTGTTATTACTTGTAATGTTTCGTACTGCAGCCTGCAGTGCGTGCGTGACGGTTTTTGCGTATGCGCGCGTCGTGGTGTAGAATAAGATACTGTGTGATAAGAAATAGCGTAGTAGGTTGAATACTTGAATCAAATCGAAATAATTGCATGGAAATAAAAACAGGCGGCCCGCGCAATGCCCTAAAATACTTATGAAAGCTTATACTACATTAATATATTTTATTTAAATGAGCTTTTACTTAATCCTTCATTCTTACATATTTGTTGGAAAATTACCTATAAGTATTAAGTAGCTATTACCTACTCATATTACATTTAAACAGGTAGGTAGGTACGGTATACACCGTTACACAATAAATTAACTAGCGCATGCTTATTGGGTAGGTACAATCTGATATGAGAAAATATACAACGTGTAATGTTAAATGCGCAAAACCTGAGACACCCCAACTGATTTTTAATTCAATTGACCTATTTCAGGGAATAAATAAGTCATTAAAAAAATTGTAAATGTTGTATGTGCTGTTTTAGTTTTACGGGCCATTCTGATCGTTTCTTGCTTCTGCGTCTGCGACGACGCTTTACCGAGGGAGGAGTCGTCACCGGGCCGCTGCGCCGCGCTGACATTGGCTTGCTTGACCTATTAATAAATAGACACGGCAACGTTTATAATGAAGATTTTTTGAAAAATGTGACCTATATTAAAAAGTAGTTCAATTAATTCTGCTCGTTATTCTGATCAAACTATTTTCAGGTTTTGCGCATTTAACGTTACACGTTGTATAGATGGGCGTCGAAAAGGTTAAACTGCCGAGAATTCTTATATACTTGTTGAGAAAGCCATCCCCAAACATTTTCCATGATATTGAGGTCTGGTGCATTCGATGGCCATTCTAAAACATTTATATTATGATTTTTAAACCACGACCTTACAGCGGACGAAAAATGAATACTTGCATTATCATGATGGAAAATAAAATCTGAACCGCCAGTTACTTTGATAAAGTTAAAAAGAGATAACAATAGGGCAGGTAGAGAAGCTGTTTATTCCCCGCAAGTCAGTTCAGTTCAGTACGCTCTGCTCCTTTGTTTACTGCGCACCGTTCCGTATTCAACTGACGTGGC
The DNA here is from genome assembly GCA_949629135.1 of Eremobia ochroleuca. Taxonomy (NCBI): domain Eukaryota; kingdom Metazoa; phylum Arthropoda; class Insecta; order Lepidoptera; family Noctuidae; genus Eremobia; species Eremobia ochroleuca. The sequence goes on along the minus strand of OX451395.1, from coordinate 20,367,159 downwards.
TCTCGTACGTACTAACGACTTTTGGCTTGACTTTTTGGACAGGAATCGATCTGCAAACTTATCTGACCTGGCATTATTTGGACTGGAAGTGATCTGCAAAATGAACTGTACCTGGCATTATCTTGGACTACGATTGTGTGTTCTGGCGCATTTTGGACTGTTTAGCGTTTAACATGCCGCAACCATACACACCACAGGAATACGCTAATATGCACCTCATCTATGGAGAATGCCGATGCAATGCTATCGCTGCTAGCAGACTGTATCGAGAAAGATACCCAAATGCTCAAAGACATCCTGATTATCGAATGTTTCTTAATGTGCATCAAGCGTTTTCGGAGGGTCAGATGCCATCCAGTAGGAGAAACGCTGGAAGACCTGGATTGGATCGTGATGAGGAAGTTCTCAAGTAGATAGAAAATGATTCGACTACTTCGGTACGTACCATAGAAGAAGCTACAGGAATTCCGGAAAGTTCTGCACATCGAATTTTAAAACGTCACAGGCCACGTCACGTCGCGTCACCCATATCACTACAGGCGTGTGCAGACGTTATTACTGCGGGACTATCCACTACGAGTCACATTTTGCTGTGTGATGCTGCAAAGGCACAGGGAAGATCCCGAAATCCTAGACAAAATTATATGGTCGGATGAAACAACATGCAAGAAAGATGGGTATTTAAATCTTCACAACCTGCATAGTTGGAGCAATGAAAATCCGCACTTGATGAGACAAGACAGATCCAATATCAATTCAAGGTTAATCTATTAAACGGAAAAGTAATTGGGCCCTTTGAGTTACAATGAAACTTAGATTGCAATAGTTATGTAAGCTTTTTTACAAAATGACTTGCCAGAATTGTTAGACGACGGGCCCTTAAGTGATCTCCAAAACATGTGGTTCCAAAATGATGGGGGTCCAGCACACTATGCCCGTCCTGTGCGAGAATATTTAAATCAAGAGTATCCAGGACGTTGGATCGGGCGACTTGGTCCTATCTTATGGCCACCCCGTTCACCCGATTTGAACCCCCTGGACTTCTTCTATTGGGGTTGCCTTAAAGATAAGGTCTACTGAAAACCCATTGCGACATTGGACGAGCTTCGTCGAAATATCTCTATACTCAGGCTGCGGATTACATCAATAGCAGAAGATATGCAAGACAAATAAAACGATCATTTTTAAGGCGATGTCGTGCATGTATTAATGCTGGTGGCAAACAATTCGAACATTTGCTATAGTGTTAATAACGTAATAAATTACACGTGAAATTATTTGTACCATTTATTTTGAAATATTAAACATTTTTCAAGAACTAATACTTTTTATTACCCGACCGTCATTTGGCCCCTGTTTAGAAATAATAGGCACATTTTTTGTGTAACTTGTTTTCCTAGAGTATTATACCATTTTGTAATGTTGGTTAGTTGCGTCAATTTAAAAAAAAAAACTGCCATACTAGTGTCCATACTTTTTTTTACACCACGATAAGTTAAAGTTGGTTAAAAGTAAAAATCTTCAAAAAATTAAGGGAATATAATAAGTTTAATTAATTTTTGTGAAAAAACTAGAGGTATTCTGGTTTTTTTAAGAATTGTGGTAGATACTGTGCTATTCAGGTAGCCTATAAAAAAATCAGAAATATTTAAAAAAAAATGGTGGTAGTGAAAAATGTCATAAAAGGTCTCAATTTTTGAAGAATTTCATTTTTTTTATAACTTAAAAAAAATTAGATATATTTATTTATTTTTTTCGTTTTTTCCCGAGTAGTCATGGGCAGGTCTATCCTCCGGTGTTGGCTTATCGTTGTATTTTGGGACATGTTGTATATCTCTTTCGCACGATTCTCGCTGTAGCTGCTCATAACGCGTTCAAGGTCAAAGTGTCCATACTTTTTTTTACACCACGATAAGTTAAAGTTGGTTAAAAGTAAAAATCTTCAAAAAATTAAGGGAATATAATAAGTTTAATTAATTTTTGTGAAAAAACTAGAGGTATTCTGGTTTTTTTAAGAATTGTGGTAGATACTGTGCTATTCAGGTAGCCTATAAAAAAATCAGAAATATTTAAAAAAAAATGGTGGTAGTGAAAAATGTCATAAAAGGTCTCAATTTTTGAAGAATTTCATTTTTTTTATAACTTAAAAAAAATTAGATATATTTATTTATTTTTTTCGTTTTTTCCCGAGTAGTCATGGGCAGGTCTATTTTCCGGTGTTGGCTTATCGTTGTATTTTGGGACATGTTGTATATCTCTTTCGCACGATTCTCGCTGTAGCTGCTCATAACGCGTTCAAGGTCAAAGTGGGGTAACTTGATGTGCTGCCGTCTGTATGCTGATATTGCTCGATGAAGATAAGCATCCAATTAAAGCACAATATCCAACCATCGTGATTAAAACTTAAATCGCAAAATTATGTAATAATAATAATGTGTCAGCAGTACAGCGCTGCGGTTCTTAAGATTACGAGCGCCCTTGAGTCGGCGTCGAATACCCCGTAGTGCGGGGTCAGGTACGGTATCTGATATGAGCGCGGTGAAGGGAGTGTCCCTTTATACGTAGTACTATTATGTATTCTGTGAATAAATGAAAGTGAAAATGTTTAGAGCTTCGGCCTTATTGCCAGTATCATAAAAATAATTTGCACGATTTTATTTCAAATAATCATATTTTATTCTTTGATCGTACTTTAAGCCACTTTAAAGCTGAATACTATGTGTAATATTACATTTTACCTGTTTAAGATAGATGCCTACAATCTTAGCACTAAATTATAGTACTTTTTGCATCTTTGTTACATTTTTTATCTGGAATTCCATTTCAGAGATCAGTTAACAAATTGCAAAGCAGATGATGACGGCGGGTATTCAAAAAAAAAAATAATAATGTCTTTCCTTTTTTTGTTTTCAGATATTGAAATAAGTTTATTAAACCTGAATGAGTACTATAATGAACCTGTGGAAAAACGCAAGATCCCCTAACTATGAAACTAATAAGGACAAACTGTATCCTTATTCTGAAATTCCGCTTCAGAACGAATATGAACTGGTTAAGATACCGTTCTGTGTTAAGGATCTTATAGAACACGTAGACTATTTTGGTTTTGGAAAACAAGAACTCGCCCAAGGCACCATAGGATTTTCTAACTGTTATAATGTTAACACCGAGTTTGAATTAGTTCCCGATGGTCTGGATAAAGGCAGAAAGATACCGAACAGGATACCAATATCCGAGACATTTGCATACTCTACCCGTAAGTACATAAAAGACAACTCTGTCCGTACTGTCACTTTAAATTCTCAAAACGTTGTTCTGACACAGACTATATGTCAAGACATTGCTCGTATGGTGAACAGCGAGCGGGGAAAAGTAATTTATTATGGTGCCAATACCAAAGACATTGAAAGAATCGCTACGGAACTGAGGAAGATGAAGCAGTTGTTTTACTGCCCCATTTACATGTTACCTTTTAACCTACAATCAACATACTGGAATACTTGTTATAGTGCCTATTTAGGCATCAACGAACTGAAAAGACTACTCTACGGAAACGTTAACAAAGGTGATATGGATGCTGCCGTCATACTGACTGGATGTTTGTCCGACACCTACTGCGGCAGTGCTCTAGCTGACGTCGTTAACAAACTCCTCGCGAATAACGTCGCAAATGTCATCGAGTACGCTTACAAATTATGGAACAACAATTACAGAGAGGTTGTGCGTGAGCATTTCCCATCCGTGTTTTTTCATATCTTCGACGGCGATTGTATGGACATCATTAACTATCAAAACAATCAGGCGCTGGTTCTAGAGCCCAAAACAACGAAAGCGCGGGGAGACGGCCACTACAAGTCCAGTAACAAATCAGGCTGGAGGTGGAAGCTAATTCCTACATGGGATGAGAATAAAGTTTTTTTCAAACTGTACAACATAGACCGTGACATGTATTTACAACTGTCTCCTGTGGCTGGGGAGGACGGAGTCAGACAAGCAACTGGCTCGAAGGATTCCAAAGAACTAAGCGACAAGTTCTACTTTAAGCCGTTAATTATAATGAACGGAAACGTCGCTTTTCATATTTTCAATGACGAGGATAAACGATTGGAGTTGCCTGTCGATGACGACACCTCGGAGGTTAAGGCTGTAGTAGGGCAAAAAAGCGTTGACAGCGATCAGGATGGACGTTCCTCTTGGATTTTGACTACTTCGTCCCAAGATAAGGAGAAGGCTTATAAAATAGATGAACAAACCCAAAGTGAAGATGAAGATTTCTCTAATGACGATGATTAGAACTAACTTTGTCCAGTAAGTGTTTCGAATATTTTTGGATAAATTTTGTATAAGTAAATTGTTATTTTTCTGATAGATCATAAATTCATAAGTAAAGCAATGCGTACTCCCTGTAGTTACGCATATTTTTTTACAGTACCGTACTTTGCTTAAAGTTATGCACCTCGCCAATCATCGTGTTTCCGAATAATAGTAAGCTACCTACTAGTGAACAACTACCTTTCATTTATTTAGTGTAAATAGTTAGTTAAAAGCACAATAAATGTCTTATGATCGGTACCTACTATTCTTTTGCCGTTGCGTCTTGTCGTCTGTGACTAATGTTTTAAAAATCCCAAGACATCACCTTTTAGAAGAGCTGCAACTATAACTACGTACTCAACCCTTAAATGCATGATTTATTACATCGTATTGCAAAAAATGCTATTGTATAGGTATTTATCTATAGAATTGAATATATATATATATATTATAATGACATAAAAATATTAATATTCATAGAGTATATACAACGTGTAACGTTAAATGCGCAAAACCTGAAAATAGTTTGATCACAATAACGAGCAGAATTAATTGAACCACTTTTTAATATAGGTCACATTTTTTTAAAAATCTTCATTAAAAACGTTGCCGTGTCTATTTATTCATAGGTCAAGCAACCCAATGTCAGTGCGGCGCAGCGGCCCGGTGACGACTCCTCCCTTGATAAAGCGTCGTCGCAGACGCAAGAAACGATCAGAATGGCCAGTGAAAATAAAACAGCACATAAAACCTTTACAATTTTTTTGATGACTTATTTTCTCTCTGAAATAGGTCAATTGAATTAAAAATCAGTTGGGGTGTCTGAGGTTTTGCGCATTTAACGTTACACGTTGTATATTGTTTTGACAAAAAGAGGTGCGTTCAGAAATTCACAGCTATCACATTCTTAAAAAAATTAAATGACGTACTTTGTTGCCATATGGCAACATTATGCATTTAAGGGTTAAATAATAATTATAGAACACAATATCTTTGATCCAATGTTACTAAATAGATATATTGATTTTATAAATATCATCGCTCATTCATATTTCGGAAGAGAGATGACGATTGCTGAGGCGCATAACTTACCATCGTAGGTAAAGTGCGTTGGTACTGAATATTGAATACTTAATATTAGATATTGAATGCTATCTTAGAAATGTAGACTTATGTCTGATTCTTGTGAAGCACTGTAATTCATGTTCGATAGGTCGGGATTCTTTAAATTGACCAATTCGATTGATACATGTTATTTTTTAGGTTCTTAATAAGTAGGTACAAGTTGTATACTGAGTGATCCATTTAGATGAGTCAGGCTGTATTCATTAATTTTAAACTTACTACATGACTGAAGAGTGGAACCTGCACCCTGATTGCAATACCCTCTTCGGAAGGACAACACCTTTATTTTGACAACACAACACAATCCATTAGCCACTTCTTACCGGGTGTTCTCATAGAAAGCGATATACCTACCTCAGTTTCAGATTTTTTCGTATCCATCTCAACGGATCAACCAGTATAAGCACATAACCAGGAATACCGTTTATTCCTGAGTCAATATACCTAATCCAATAATTTACTGACGGATACTTAGATATTCTTATCATATATTTTTTTGTTCTTATAATAAATACTACTAATAATAAAATACCTTACTTTTATTCAAAAACCAACTTATCGGAAGCAATACACTTACACTTACTAAACTTAGCCCCGACCCTAATTCTGTAACACACTTGTGCTGATTCCCTTGTTCACAAACTAAACTAAATTTAAGTTCAGTGCATCTTTTTCTTTCTATTTCATTAAGAATAGGACAGAAGATAAATTTTACTTTAGTCCTGTCAAATGAGGGTTTTCATAAAAATTTACGCCACCAGTTGGCGCCACTTTGCCAAGAGGTCTTCTATTTCGATAATTAATTTAAAATATATGATGACGTTCATCATTCGTTTCATTCATTCGTTTTTCATTCAGTCATGACTAAAGAAAATATAGGCGCTTTGACATTTTTGAAATGTGCTCGGACCTGACGTCTCAGTGCTGCCACCTAGTGCACGTCATTTCAGAAAACCCTCATTAAACGGCGCCTGACACTATTCCATACAAGTTTAGACGTGATTAAAAACTTGCCTCCTAAAATTACGTCAGGCGCCGATTTATTTGACAGGACTAAACTAAAATGTATCTTCGGTCCTTTTCTCAATTAAATAGAAAGAAAAAGATGCACTGAACTTAAATTTAGTTTAGTTTGTGAACAACAAAATCGGCACCACTATCCATCTGAATCTGAATCATTTCAAAGGATATTGCTAATCAATTGCTTCATAAGTTCGAAAAATTTGTTCAACAACGTAAATAACGTAATGAATGTTGTTGAACTGTCAAAATGAAACCCATTGCTACTGATAGTGTGTTACGCAAATACCCCGCTGATCATGCATCAGTGAAATTAAGAGACCCAATACTGTAATTTAGACATTTATTACAAAAATTATTCAAAAATAAGAGCTATTAAACTTACAAAAACAGTATATAAACAAACACATCAATCTGATGATAATGAAGACAGTCTTGTAAACATAATTAATCATTTTCATTGAGAAATAATTGTAAAAATCACGAGTGAGTTATAAACTACACATGGATGAAGAACGAGTGAAAGCGGGCCATCATCATTTGCAGGGAGGCATTGGCATTCAATTTTAAATGCAGGGCAAGTCTAAAGCTGGTGTAAGTCTATTGCCTGCGGCTCACCATAAAATTGAAGCAACAATTGACTGGCACCGTCTAAACAACACGTACAAATGATACGGGCAAGTTTGTTGACGTTCAAAACTTTTAAGCGATAACTGGCATATTAAACTGGTTTATTAACAGCACGTACAATGAAATCAAATTCAATTCTGGCATTCCAACATGAGTGCGTTGAGTGAGGATGTGTTAATCGTTGCTGCTCTTTTGAGGCAAGAAATGTACACGAATGTACAGACGCCAGCACATCAAGCTACTGCAATCAGTCAAATTTCTTTAGTAGATTTCAACTTCATCGCTAAAGCTTAAAGTTCAAAATTGATTGGGAAAATTTGACAGATTCGGGTAGCTTGATGCGCTGACGTCTGTACGCGCAACTCTGTGTTTAGACGAGGAAATACAGGCATGAAATAATCGTCTTGCCTTGGTGTAAATAGAAGTCGAATGGTAAAACTTATTCACTTATTGTGAGCCATTTTATGGAAATTGTACGGGTGTAAACACTTGCATCCAATTCTTGAATGGTAATAATTGAACGTGCTTAATAGCTTGCAATTCAATTATCGTATTTGAACGTTCCAGAGACTTACACCGTTTAAATGGGGAAGTGCCAGATAGTTGCACCGCACTCCTACTAGTTGGTTGAACCCTCATTGCGTAATACTATCAGTCTCAATCTGAATCATTTTGACGGATATTTCTAATCCATTGCTTTATAATATGTTCGAAAAATGTGTCTGCTCAACAACGTAAATACCGCAATTAATGTAGTTAAACCAAAGTATAAAGAGGGGAAGTAAGTTATCTTCATACAAACGCACCGCGCGCGGCTTGTATGTGTGCGCCAAAGTATCTATGCGTCGCGCACGCACACTTAAACAAAATCTCGACCCGTTTCTCACAGCACCAGCCGGGGCTAACACCGCACGAGGTTCGCGCGTCGCGGCTTTTGTTTATGAACAAATAAAAGATTTACATTTTTCACCGCCCTGCCCATGCTTTCCGAAATTATATTTGCAAAAGTTATTTATAGGATGCGGATATATTACACATTAAAGTTTAATAACAAGGCGTTTCGTAATAGTCGAAACCGAAGAAAGTATTTTTCTGTAGCTAATTTGTAATTTTGTAATAAATGTGTGATTCAATAGATATGTTTGTATTAATTAAAAATAAAAATAAATATGGTCCTTTATGTGTACAAATACTACATTGTGCCTATCAAAAAAAATACAAAAAACTGACTAGTATATAATTATACTAGTCAGTTTTTTGTATTTTTTTTTACGATGATATACTTCACTACATAGTATAAAACAAAGTCGCTTCCCTGTCTGTCTGTCCCTATATGTATATGCTTAGATCTTTAAAACTACGCAACGGATTTTGATGCGGTTTTTTTTAATAGATAGAGTGATTCAAGAGGAAGGTTTATATGTATAATACATGCATAATATAATAGAGAAACACTGATAATTTTAGAGGTTTCTAATGTGATGTCGTAAATAAACACATTTTTTTGCGCTTACATTGTAAACGCTGGCTGAACCCGTCGAGACAGATCAAAATAATGTACTACACTATTGTACACCTTAAAAAGGTCTACAAAAAAGTCCGCGATGGTATGTGTCTATCTCTTAGGGATAACCCACAATAACCATTTTTTATCCTATACTTTTTACGAGAAATAGTGGCTCTAAAATTATCAGTTTCTCCATTGCACCCTTGCGAAGCCGGGGCGGGTCGCTAGTATATGATATACGAGCTCTTAGTCTATAAATATTTGTTAGCGGTTTGGGCGACAACCGAATCTGACGAAGAGCGGACAGTCGCGCCCCCACCTCCCCGCCGCGCGCCGGTTTATTTTATCCCCTTTTTTTTTATAAATAATACTGCTCTGAATCTTGAATACATTTCTGTATTTGTTTTACATTTCTGTGTTGGTTTGCACTGAATTAAAATTTTCCTAAAAGTGACAACCCTAAGACAGTAGGCAATTATATCGCGGATTGGGCCGGAGATAGCCTACTTCCCCTCTTTATACTATGGTTAAACTGTCAAAATGAAACCTATTGCTAATTTGCTAGGTACTGATAGTTTGCTACGCAATTACCCCGATTGACATGGTGCGATTTAATTGCGTGTGGCATGCCATAAGCTGTAGTAATAGTATAAGTTGCTTCAATTTTATTGTACGCCATTAGAGATGGGCATATACCCGGTAAAATCCCAGACTTAAATACCCATTTATACCCATTTTTACCTTCCCAATTTTAATTTATATCGGGTAAAAATAAAATCAGTTTAATTTAAACTAATTATTGTATTTTAAACGGAACCTTTATAGGATCACTTGATGGTCTGTCTGTCTGTCAGTCTGTCAAAACCCTATTTCTCAGTAACACGTGGAGGTATCTAGCTGAAATTAATATCAAATACATAGGCCTATGGTCCCTTGGAGCTCTAAAAAAATCTAGCTTCTAAGTTAGTACTTTTGTGCCAACCTGATATTGAGCTAACTTAGAAGCTAGATTTTTTTAGAGCTCCAAGGGACCATAGGCCTATGTATTTGATATTAATTTCAGCTTGATACCTCCACGTGTTACTGAGAAAAAGGGTCTTGACAGACTGACAGACAGACAGACAACCAAGTGATCCTATAAGGGTTCCGTTTTTTCTTTTTGAGGTAAAATACAATAATTAGTTTAAATTAAACTGATTTTATTTTTACCCGATATAAATTAAAAATGGGAAGGTAAAAATTGGTATAAATGGGTATTTACCCAAAGTCTGGGATTTTACCGGGTATATGCCCATCTCTATACGCCATACGTTCTGGAGGCCCATAATCGCGCTATAGCCAAACGGGTAATAGGGAAGCACTCGCATGAGCGGTGAGTGAACCTTGAACAATGTTAAACATAGAGATTGATGAATGATGATGTTAATAATAATGGTCATGAGCGAAGTGATATCCCGAAGGGCTGGTTCTGAGACTGAACTAAACTAAGCGGACGAGCTTGCGCAGACTCAGGCCGTCGCCTCTAGCCAGACATGCCGGCTTTTAAAGCAGCTATCTCTTTAAGTTTCGTGTTTTCAGACACCAGCGCCTGTACTCTTTGTTCATATTTCTCTCTCAGTTCCTGTTGAAGAAAGTAAGAACATTCGTTTAGTTAGATATACATTTATAAAACTAGTCATTTGTGTCGTAGATTACTAAAGAGTTAGTACCTTGAATATACCGAGCTGGGTTTCATACTCTTTCTTCAAGTCATCGTTAAGGGTAGTGCTCGTTTGAGCACGCTGCAACACAAGTCCGTATCTGTCCTTCTCAGCCTTAAACCTGGCTTCCATTGCCAGCAAGCGGTCCTGGAACATACATAGACAGTTACCCCTACGAGTTTAACGTGACGACAAGAACAGTTTTCCCACTAAAAGCAGCTACACCTGGATTCCATGAACAATCCATTATCCGAATGTTAGTACCTACGGTTTGTTTGTAGTCAAATTTTTGTGCTTGTAATTGTTGACGACGGCATACCTCGGTCTCAGATGGCGTAAAGTAACCAAACGGCAACGAGCCTTTGCCGGCACGACTAAGGGCTCTTTCCCACGGCAAGATCCTGTTTTTTGCAGGATCCCGTTTAGTAGTGTACGTCTTTAAATATACATATTCACACAAGCGTCCTGTTTGCAGTATCCGGAAAACAGGATGCCTGTGTGAATATATATACAACGTGTAACGTTAAATGCGCAAAACCTCTTAATGGGTCATTGTACTCATCATTATGAACAACTTTCACTATGGGACCAACTCTGAAATCACAAAAAAAATCAGCTGTTCCCTACATTTTGACGACTCGTACGAACATAACTGTAGGGAACAGCTGATTTTTTTTCGCGATTTCAGATTTGGTCCCATAGTGAAAGTTGTTGTTGTTGTTGTTGTTTGATGGTCTAAAGCACCTCTTAAAGTTTGTAAGGTTAATTTTTTAACACTTTAGACGGGATCTTGCCGTGGGAAAGAGCCCTGCGGCCGCGAAGGCGTGCACGCTGGCGTTGAGTTGTGTAGACTGAACTTGTTATACAGGGTGTTCCTGGAAGTATGGATCAAATCGAATATGGACGTGGGCAAGGTCATTTCCAAACGATTTAACCCTGAGAAAGTCGATGCAAATTAATAAAATTTTTGCTCCAAAAATGAAAAAAAAATAATTCCAGAACGTAGCCTTTACAGTTTTTTTTTTTTCTTATTGAACACGTGTTTTCTAGCTGCGTAAAAGTACTACCAAAGGAAAGGTCCACTCTTCTAAACTGTCCTGAAAAAAAAATTGAATTGATAGCCCTGATAGTTTTTTTTTATGATTTGTTTTTTTGAGCACTATGCGAAGTGATTGAAAAAAAAATTGATCATAATTTTTGAACCGTAAAAAAATCACCGACATTCTCAGGTTTAAACAGTTTGGGAATGACCTTGCCCACGCCCCTATTCGATTTGATCCATACTTCCAGGGACACCTTGTAATTTTTCTGCCCCCAGCTCGCCCGGGCCAGGGGGTCTACTCTCTAAAAGGAGGTCAACGAAGATACGGGCCCGTCCGAATGTAATTGATCCATCAAAACAAGTGACAAATAATTTTTTTCGAACGGGCGAAAACGATGCGATGCGAGCGATTAGGGACAACTGTTAAATTGGGTTGTCATCATTCTTAGTTCGGGCTCCCAGTAGAAAACGCCTGATACTTGAGCTGAAACTACGAATTTCGAGGCTCGTGGGAGTCTTCCCCCAGTGCCGGGCCAGTAGATAAACTCCCAATAAGCCCAACGGTTTAAATAGTTTTTATCTACTTTGATTAAATATTTACTTATGTGAATTCACTCCTACCACGAGAAAATTTTGTAGGAAAGGTTAACATAGATAAGTAGGTACTCGCAATAATCGCACACTACCGCGGCTAAAGTTGCAAAGTCCATCACAATCGGACTTAGTTCAAGCCCCTTCGTCGAACGGAACCCACCTCCATAGCTTTAACTTCAGAGTTCCTAATTTCCAAGAGGTCTTTTGTAATTACGTTGATATCCTTGAGTGACTGTACTTGCGTCGTTAAAGCTTCAATCTGGAGTTCTTGATTTTTTACCATCTTGGTTTTGTCGAAGATCATGCCACGCGCTTTGCTCAGCAACTGAAACAATACAGCATCGAATATTATCAAAATCTCAACATAATTATCTACGTGACTGGTTGTGTGAAAAGTCTAATCAATTGAAGCAAACCTCTTCGTGCTGCTGTTTGATATTTTCAATCACCTCGTGGTTCTTTCCGCTGGGTTTGGACAAAGCCGCCTGCAGTTCCGTCTCCAAATTCCGTACCCTTGCTTTGAGAAGGTCGATCTCTTCTTCACGGACCTGTGTGAAACATATGCTTAAGATAACGGTGTACCCTGCGAGGTTAGTAATTAACAAAGCTTCAACAATTTACAACTGATGTGTGATATTTGATTTTGTGTTACCTTCAATTCTAGTTTAACTCCGTCTTCAGTCCTCTCGTTCTTTACTTTCTCCAATTGTTCAATTTTCTTCAAGAGTTCTTGTTCTCTTTGTTGCCAATCTCCCTGTAAAAAATAATTCACAGTGAAGGAAGGAACCATATTTTGCTTCAATGATTTTTATCCCATAAAGGAGAATCGGCAAAAATGAATGCAAGCTAATATGTGGCTACATGGCAGCTCATTTCAAATCGCCGTGTGAAAAAAATTATGGTGATATTTCGTAGGAACTGCGAACTATTGCCATAACTTTTTTCATTGACCTGGACGCTAGATGACGGATAGTTAATGACTATAGATACCCGGCCCTCGCATAGTTAATCACTTGTAGTGGTCTTAGTTTGAATATCTGTATGCATTTCGATAATAATGCAATAACTTGCTACCGTTATGGAACTGGATGCTACATGACGGAACCCTTGAATAGCTACTAGTAAATCCATCGACTGTGGACTAATTAGATTTGTCTCAACTGTTCATTTTACCTGATGACGAGGACCTGATGAGTGACCTGGATGCTAGATAACGGAACTCTTGAGTAGCTACTGGTGAGCAGCGATGACAAGTTGAAATTAATAGTAGGTACGCGTTATTTGTACGCTTACCATGAAATTCAACTTGTAAAAACAGCACATTTAAGGTTGATTTTTCACTTCCGCCTGCTTCTGAATTTTTAAGTAGCAGCCCAGAAGGCTGATTGCGTAACACACTATCAGTAGCAATGGATTTCATTTAGACATTTCCACAACATTCATTGCGTTATTTACATTGTTGAGCAGACAAATTGTTCGAATATATAATGCAATGGATTAGCAATATTCTTCAAAATGATTCACATTGTGACTGATAGTGTGTTACAATTAGGGTGCAGAGCCCGGTAAGCGGCAATAGGCTCGCCCCCTATTACATGGAACATAAACATTAGATACTGGCGAAATATAGGTGTTCTTCAATTACTACACTCCTACCTACACCTTCGGTACATACAGGCTCGATGCTGTGCTAAATGGCTGGACCGTAAGCAAACCTCAAATCCTGCGTTTTCTAGCACATAAGCTATACAAACGAAGATTGATTTTGACGGATGTCTTCGTTTAAAAGGTGGCGCTGTAATTTTCTGTTGTGACGTCCACGTCGACACATAATTGTGATTTTCTTCATTATTTAAGAGGAAACGAGGTGACGTGGTCGTTGGCGTTCATTCTATACTAACGTACTTTGTTTTCTCCCTAGTCCTAATATTTTGGGCGTGATTATACTTTCTTTTCTAAAATTAATATAATTATGCCAAAAAACAAAACATAGGAACATGACAGTGGAAGATTTATCTGTTTATCTATTTTACTCGTTTTTTTTTTTTATAAAGACCAGACTAGTAGCCATTCAAAGGATCCGTTTTCCAGTGTCCTGGTCAGCCATCAGGTAAAATTAACAGTACTCGTTGAGACACATCTAATGAGCCCACACTCGATGGGTTTGTTAGTAGTTATTCAAGAGTTCCGTTATCTAGCGTCCAGGTCTATCATCTGGCCAGCTCCATGGCACACATACGATTTTGTTATCATCGGAATGCATACATTTACGAATATTGAAACTAAGACCACTAGAAGTGATTAACTATTCAAGTATGTAGTTCGTAATCTACCGTCGAGCTACAGATGATCCAGCACATCAGGCTACTACAATCTGTCAAATGTCTAATAGATATTCAACTTCATCGCCAAAGCATAAGCTTCAAAGTTGACTGGGAAAATTTGACAGTTTTGGGTAGCTTGATGTGCTGGCGTCTGTACGTCCTACAAGACATCGCCATGTCTTTTGTCACACAGCAATTTCAAATGAACCACCATAGTAGTTATTGCTCTATATTAAAATAAACTGTGCGTGGGCTGGCCATGTCTGTCGAAGGGCCGATGGCCGGTGGAGCAGACGAGTCCTGGAGTGGAGACCACGTATCGGCAAGCGTAGTGTGGGATGCCCCCCAGCTAGATGGAAGAACCACCTAAAGGAGGTGGCTGGGACTGACTGGATGCGGAAAGCGGAGAACAGGGTGTTGTGGCGCAGCCTGGGAGAGGCCTATGTCCAGCAGTGGACTGCAACAGACTGAGTTGATAGCTCTCGCACTAGTCAAGTAGTCACCGCACCGCGCACACACTCCTGCATACGTAGCTATTCACAACTATTTGACAGGCTTCCGAATCGAAAAGGAGGCATTTTAGGTACTCTGAAGTGCCTAATCCCCGACAGCAAATAGCGGTCAACTATTAAACTTTAAAAAAATCTGGTTTCTGATTTGTGAGAGCGTAAGGGTCAGCGTTTCTTCGATAACATTGATTGACGTTCGACCCGGTACGGAAGCGTATCGAATGTTTGTGAACAGCTTTGATGTTCTGCTTTACGCTGGCGTAAAATGAAAGAAAGCCACAGCCACAGCCACATGCATTACCAAATTTGAAGGAAGCGACTTCCCTAAATACGCTGTCTTGGACTGTTGGACATTGTACTTACTTTGTTTTGGTCATTGTTCTTAATCACTTCATGGATGGCAGTCGCTGTGTAGACATTGTGCTCAGCAGGCTTGCTTTCTTTTACTTCTTCTTGTACCTTCTTTGCTTCTTCAAGTTTTATATCGGGCTGTGCGCTCGACGGTTCAATCTATAAACCAATTTTATTTAGTTCAGATTTATCTTTACTAATATTATAAAGAGGTAAAAATTGGTTTGTTCGTATGTAGAGGGTAATCTCCGGAATCACTAGTCGTATTTGAAAAATTCTTTATGCATTTGATAGCCCTGTTATTGAGGAAGACTATACAAGGTGTAACTTAAATAACGCACAACCTCTTAAGGGGTCATTGTACTCATCATTATGAAAAATTTTTACTATGGGACCAAACCGGAAATCGCGAAAAATAAATCAGCTGTTCCCTACATTTTGATGAGTTATGCAAACATAAATGTAGGGAACAGCTGGTTTTTTTTCGCGATTTCAGCTTGCAGGTTGCAGGCTGGCGATCCGATGCGACGGGGTGGGCGCGGGAACAAGAAATTTCACACAGACGAAGTTGCGGGTAGAAGCTAGTTTTAAATATAGGGAGGTAAGTGATAATTGTGGATGTGTGTAAGTAATCTTAATCTTTCCTTTAAATAATTGCCTATTCGAGAAACTTTAATTGTGTTCAACGATGCTTAAATCTGCAGAAATGGCTGAGCAGTAAAACACTTCGACTTACAATTTGATTGTGTTCAGCACCAATTGGTAATTGGTTGTTAGGTTGTGCTGTAGTGGTTTCTTTGTCGCCCCCTAACTCACCGGACTCTTGAGCTTGGCTCTGAACTTGGTCTGCCTGGAAGCAAAAAATATTTGAAGAAAAGAAAGAAAAATATTTTATTTGGCAAGCTTAGGTATAAAGTTTTACGAATTATGTGAACAAGACGAACATGACACGGAACTATCTATATTCAATAGTGTGATTAGTCTAGTAATTAATATCAGCGCACGTGAGATTCGAACCCACGGCTCGCTACGCATAAACGCGCTTACCAACGTATAATAACCGCTAAACTATCATGTCATATACCATAATGGTTGAATTTATGAAATACAATCAGTTGCCAACGAATGCGAGTGTGTGTGTCTATAGTACCTATAGAAATTACTCATTAAAAAAAGTCAAACTAAACGTCAAGCTATTACTTTGTGAGATTGCCTATGGACTTTTGGTCAACACTGTACCTACCTAAGCAAGTTAGTTTATTAAGGAAATAAGGACTTTTGCTGATCTCTTTATCTTAAGGCCGGACCCTGACCAAATAACCTTGAGCATTCGTTCCCTCTTTGCCGCACCCCACCTCTACAATACTTCGTAAAAACTGGCCATCTGGCGAACAACTTACGAACTATGAAACTGCGACTAGTAAAAAGCACAGACCTTACAATACGCGGCATTTAATAAAAAAAATATTATTTCTATGAATGAAGAAACAGTGCGCCTATGTTGGTCATGAATGTCCACGAATACTTACTTTCTAATTTTTGGAACGAAAAACGTTATGTGACTATTTTATATGATTGTCCAATGGGGTCAAAATCCAAATTCAAGATGGCGTCTCCTAAAATTTCTAAATTTTTCGTCATGGGTGTCGTTTTCATGGTTTTCGAGGGCGCTGACAACGATTATGGGGTCAAAATCAAAATTCAAGATGGCGGCTCCAAAAATTTGCAAATTTTTCGTCATGGGTGTCGTTTTCATGGTTTTCGAGGGTGCTGACAACGATTATGGGGTCAAAATCAAAATTCAAGATGGCGGCTCCAAAAATTTGGAAATTTTTCGTCATGGGTGTCGTTTTCATGGTTTTCGAGGGCGCTGACAACGATTATGGGGTCAAAATCAAAATTCAAGATGGCGTCTCCAAAAATTTGCAAATTTTTCGTCATGGGTGTCGTTTTCATGGTTTTCGAGGGCGCTGACAACGATTATGGGGTCAAAATCAAAATTCAAGATGGCGTCTCCAAAAATTTGCAAATTTTTCGTCATGGGTGTCCTGTATCCTGTATAACCTCCCTATCAGCTGTAGCACCCTCGAAAACTATAAAAACGACACCCATGACGAAAAATATGGAAATTTTCGCAGCCGCCATCTTGGATTTAGATTTTGACCTAACTATCAGCTTTAGCACCCTCGAAAACTATGAAAACGACACCCATGACGAAAAATTTAGAAATTTTCGCAGCCGCCATCTTGGATTTAGATTTTGACCTCCCTATCAGCTGTAGCACCCTCGAAAACTATAAAAACGACACCCATGACGAAAAATATGGAAATTTTCGCAGCCGCCATCTTGGATTTAGATTTTGACCTAACTATCAGCTTTAGCACCCTCGAAAACTATGAAAACGACACCCATGACGAAAAATTTAGAAATTTTCGCAGCCGCCATCTTGGATTTAGATTTTGACCTCCCTATCAGCTGTAGCACCCTCGAAAACTATGAAAACGACACTCATGGCGAAAAATATGGAAATTTTCGCAGCCGCCATCTTGGATTTAGATTTAGACCTAACTATCAGCTTTTGCACCCTCGAAAACTATGAAAACGACACCCATGACGAAAAATTTAGAAATTTTCGCAGCCGCCATCTTGGATTTAGATTTTGACCTAACTATCAGCTTTAGCACCCTCGAAAACTATAAAAACGACACCCATGACGAAAAATATGGAAATTTTCGCAGCCGCCATCTTGGATTTAGATTTTGACCTAACTATCAGCTTTAGCACCCTCGAAAACTATGAAAACGACACCCATGACGAAAAATATAGAAATTTTCGCAGCCGCCATCTTGGATTTAGATTTTGACCTCACTATCAGCTTTAGCACCCTCGAAAACTATAAAACGACACCCATGACGAAAAATATGGAAATTTTCGCAGCCGCCATCTTGGATTTAGATTTTGACCTAACTATCAGCTTTAGCACCCTCGAAAACTATGAAAACGACACCCATGACGAAAAATTTAGAAATTTTCGCAGCCGCCATCTTGGATTTAGATTTTGACCTCACTATCAGCTTTAGCACCCTCGAAAACTATAAAACGACACCCATTACGAAAAATATGGAAATTTTCGCAGCCGCCATCTTGGATTTAGATTTTGACCTAACTATCAGCTTTAGCACCCTCGAAAACTATGAAAACGACACCCATGACGAAAAATTTAGAAATTTTCGCAGCCGCCATCTTGGATTTAGATTTTGACCTAACTATCGGCTTTAGCACCCTCGAAAACTATGAAAACGACACCCATGACGAAAAATTTAGAAATTTTCGCAGCCGCCATCTTGGATTTAGATTTTGACCTCACTATCAGCTTTAGCACCCTCGAAAACTATAAAAACGACACCCATGACGAAAAATATGGAAATTTTCGCAGCCGCCATCTTGGATTTAGATTTTGACCTAACTATCAGCTTTAGCACCCTCGAAAACTATGAAAACGACACCCATGACGAAAAATATAGAAATTTTCGGAGCCGCCATCTTGGATTTACATTTTGACCTCACTATCAGCTTTAACACGCTCGAAAACTATGAAAACGATAGCTAATCCAAGATGGCGGAATCCAACTAGCGACCCGCCCCGGCTTCGCACGGGTGCAATGGAGAAACACTGATAATTTTAGAGCCATTATTTCTCGTAAAAAGTATAGAATAAAAAATGGTTATTGTGGGTTATCCCTAAGAGATAGACATATACCATCGTGGACTTTTTTGTAGACCTTTTTAAGGTGTACAATACTGTAGTACAGACGCCAGCACATCAAGCTACTACAATCTGTCAGATTTCTTTAATAGATTTTCAACTTTATCGCTAAAGCATAAGGTTCAAAGTTGATTGGGAAAATCTGACAGTTTCGGGTACCTTGATGTGCTGGCGTCTGTACATTATTTTGATATATCTCGACGGGTTCAGCCAGCGTTTACAATGTAAGCCCAAAAAAATGTGTTTATTTACGACATTACACTAGAAACCTCTAAAATTATCAGTGTTTCTCTACTATATTATGCATGTATTTTACATATAAACCTTCCTCTTGAATCACTCTATCTATCAAAACAAACCGCATCAAAATTCGTTGCGTAGTTTTAAAGATCACATCGATCATATATAGGGACAGACAGACAGCGAAGCGACTTTGTTTTATACTAAGTAGTGACGGTGCTTAATTACAGAAATGATTTATTTTTGCAGTAGTACTAAGTAAGTTTACCCACACAAGGTCAAATTAAATAACTGGCGATTCTTCACAGACATGATGGGTATCGACATAATGTATAATAACCTCTAACACGTCGAATGTACACCATGTGTACAGATAAAAATAAAATTTCTATTGTGTCTGCTAATTGGCGCGCAACGAGTTAATAAAAATAAAATAATGATTTTCTAAAACCATAGCCAGTTTCAAATGACTAGGTACCTAGTCATTTGAAATTGGCTATGGTTTTAGAAAATCATTATTTTATTTTTTCGCTCTTACTATACAGTAAGAGCGAATTTCACCAAACTTGTATACCTAAAAAAAAGTGTCCTGAAATCCTGAGAATAAATTTTGATTTTCTGAGAGTTTTTCCATCCATTAATACTGTTGGTATGTACCTACCACGTTTTTGGAAATCTTGACTTTTTTGCGTAGACGTTTCTATGTCGAAATGATGCACTATTTTTATCTAGCTTTACCTACCTAAGAACGAAAATTGTAAAAAAAAAAATGGTATTCAGCTGCATTCGCTAACAGTGGAAGCCGTCCCCAACATAGTTGTGAAAAGACTAGGCAGATGGTAAGTTAACAACGAAAATATAAGTCTAATAAGAGGATGATGCTGCCCTTGTGACAATTTATACTACTACATCTCCACTTATTAGGCGTCAAATAATAGTTCAAATACACATCCCTAAAAAAGTTCTCGACACACCACACATAAGTATGTACCTACCTACATGCTAACATTATTATCTCAGCTGTATGTGCCTAGTACATATTTAGTCCTAGTTGCCTTTCATCTCTTTTGCAGCCCAAAATCCTTGGATTCTTAACAAAATCCCACAGAAGAGATACCTTTAGGTACTTAACTACATTCAGTTAGGTCTCTCAATTCTTATTAACTAATAATCGTCTTTTTATTTTAGGATTCCGTACCTCAAAAGGAAAACTGAGAAACTTTATAGGGTCACTTTGTTGTAAGTCTGTCAAGACCCTTTTTTCAAGATCGGGTGAGTAGAGGTAGGTAGCTAGTTGAAATTAATTTGAAAAGAAAAGGTCTGCGATCCCTTGGACGGGTCAAAAATTCGAGCTTCTAAGTCATCAACGTAATCAAAAGATACGGTCATTTATGTCACATATTTTGATACTCCCAAAATCACTAAGGTGCCTACTTACCGTTGACCTAGCATCATGTATGTTCAGTAAATTAATGGTTATCAATTTAAAATGATTACTACGGCAAAGCCAAAAGGAGAGATATAAAGGCTCCAAACTCTCGCCGAGAAGCGCCAGAGCACCCGAGAAACGTGAATAGTTTGTTTCTCGCCGAATCATTGTCATTCATATTGTCTTCTCGAGCGACTTCTCGCCATCAATGTTTATACAACTTGTAACGTTAAATGCGCAAAACCTCAGACACCCCAGCTGATTTTTAATTCAATTGACCTATTTCACAGAGAAAATAAGTCATTACAAAAATTGTAAAGGTTTTATGTGCTGTTTTAGTTTTATCGACGACGCTTTATCGAGGAAGGAGTCGTCACCGGGCCGCTGCGCCGCGCTGACATTGGGTTGCTTGACCTATTAATAAATAGACACGGCAACGTTTTTAATGAAGATTTTTTGAAAAATGTGACCTATATTAAAAAGTGGTTCAATTAATTCTGCTCGTTATTCTGATCAAACTATTTTCAGGTTTTGCGCATTTAACGTTACACGTTGTATGTATATTTATTCAACTTTGTGCAATACAAAGCGACAAAGTCAGACTTAACGCCTTTCGTTTTGACTGTCTCTTTGAAAATCAGTCGGTTAGGTCTTGTGTAGGTGTGGCGAGTAATGGCAAATAAGTAATACTTACAATTTAATGAAATATGTACTAGCCTACGGTTTCTATGGGTCTATGCCACCCGAAATAAAGTTATTATTTGTACGTCTTTTGATATTTCTCGGGACGCTGGGACCCTGACCTTTGGAAGACTTAGGAAGGGCCGAAGCCAACTCACAGAGGCCCGTTAGACGTTTTTAATTATATGAGGCACCAACCGACGATTATCCCTGTTCCACCCAGGGACAACTCCCAGTTGGGGTGTGTGTCCGAGTGTGCGTGTGCGTGTGTGTGTCTGTGTGTCAATCAGCAACGATTAGCATTCTTTAAACGGTTTAGTATGTATTTGTTTATTTATTTTACTATATAAGAAAGACGAGCGTTTGTCGTACTGAATATTTGCAAATTCTCTTTTTACAAGAGAGGTGGAAGCAATATTGTGTTTCCTTCTTTTAGCTAATACATTAGAATCTAAGGGTAGGGTTTTATATTATTTTAATACTGCAGATCTATGGGGTAATTCTGTGGATGTTGCTAAGACAATTATAAACATTGTAGCACCTACTTTAGCTGTTATATTTAATAATTGTATTGAATGTGGTGAGTTTCCTGATCTTATGAAACACAGTAAAATAATACCGATGTTTAAATCGGGTAGTACATCAGACCCTACTAATTATAGACCTATTTCCGTACTACCCACCTTTAGTAAAATTTATGAAAAACTTATTTTAAATCAATTGCAAAGATAACAATAAATTACTGAATAATAAACAGTTCGGTTTTACAAGGGGTCGTTCAACTACCGATACCGGAGTTGAACTTTTAGGACATATTTATAGTGCATGGGAGGACAAATGCGATGCTTTGGGCATTTTTTGTGATTTGTCCAAGGCATTCGATTGTGTTCTTCATGAAACCTTAATCAGGAAACTTCACCACTACGGAATCCGGAACGCCTCTCTGGATCTTCTCACTTCTTACTTAAGTGATAGGATTCAGAGAGTTGATGTTAACGGGAAAAGGTCACCCAGATCTGTAGTAAGAATGGGGGTCCCACAGGGCTCAATACTTGGACCATTTTTATTTATTATTTATATCAATGACTTGCCTTACCTCATAAAGGACGAACATGATATAGTGTTGTTTGCAGATGACACTTCACTTTTATTTAAACTCAAACGTCAACAGCTGGTTACTGACAGTATAAATAGTATCCTCGCAAAAGTAGTTAGCTGGTTTAATGTTAATAATCTACTTCTTAACGAAAAAAAAACGAAATGTATTAAGTTTACGATACCAAATGTTAGACAAGTAGAAACTCGTGTTCTCATAAAGGGTGAAGAGTTAAAACCCGAAAATTCCACTGTATTCTTAGGCATAACTTTGGATGCCAAGCTTCAATGGGGCCCCCATATAGATAAATTGTCAAAAAAGCTTAGCTCTGCAGCATACGCCGCTAGGCAAATTCGTGATTTAACTGATTTAGAGACAGCCCGTTTAGTTTACTTTAGTTATTTTCATAGTGTGATGTCATACGGTATTCTGTTGTGGGGAAATGCCGCCGATATTCAGACAATTTTTATTTTACAAAAAAGGGCAATTCGTTCCATTTATAAATTAAGTCCCAGACACTCCCTCAGAGACAAGTTTAAAGAGATTAATATAATGACTGTGCCTTCTCAGTACATTTATGATAATCTTTTGTATGCACATAAAAATATTAATCTGTTTAAAAAATACAGTGATATCCATAACATAAATACTAGGAACAAACACAAATTTGTTGTTCCTACAACAAGGCTCAAGAAAATAGGTGGCTCGTTTAGATGCCAATGTATACGTTTTTATAATAAATTTCCTAGCCACATTCAAGAACTAAGCATTAATAAATTCAAATCTTTTATAAAGCTATGCCAGAAAGCCTATTATACTGTAAAAGACTATATTGAGGACAAAAAAGCTTGGGATTGAGCTGCTCCAATAGGTCTAGACAGTGAATGTTGTTTATTTTTTATTTTTTGCTGATTTACACTTTTGTTTTTTTTTTTTTTCTCTTTCTAAATATCTATTTATATACAGAATGACATGAACATTTACTGTTTAAAGTCTTATATTATTTTAATTATTGTGAATGTGAGGACGATGTGGGTCATTGTTTCCGTTTTAATCATGGTCTGGCACTTTTGAGTGGTTTATGCGGTCTACACAAATGTCCTGTCCTTGGTATTACTCGTCGAATCGTTGAGCTCCTTAAGTTCTGAGTTGAGCTGCACGGTTACTGACGAATGCGTGCACCGACTGCACAGGTCCACTCAATCTGTGTGGTTCTTTCCTCAAAAGACCACTTCAGACACCAATCTACATAGTCCTCAAAGATCAAAGATTATTTCCGGATTTTTATATACACATTGACATTGACGAATATTATATAAACAATGACATGGATATTTACTTTGTAAAGTATCTTATTTTTTATTATTATTATTGTGAGTGTGAAGACTATGTGGGTCATTTCTCATTTCTTTTTTCTGTTTTCCTTCTTAGTTAGTTTTAATCATGACCTGGCAGTTTGAGTAATTTATGCGGCCTACCCAAATTTCCTTTCATTGGTATTGTTCGTCGAATCGTAAGGCTCCTCAAGTTCTGAGTTGAGCTGCACGATTTTTGACAAATGCGTGCACTGACTGGACAGGTCCGCTCAATCTGTGTGGTTCTTTACTCAAAAGACCATTTCAGACACCAATCTACATGGTCTTCACATGATCTGACCAAGATTATGTCTGGACTTTAAAAGAGACTGTGACCTCTGAGTTTGTTTCGGCTTTTCTTCTCAGAGTAGTCAGATAGGAAACGCCGACCTCATCTAGTTTAAAAAAAAATATGATTGACATCTAAAAGTGTTTGTACAAACCTACTTACAGAAAATAAATCATTTATCATTTATCATTTACTATGTGTATAATATATAATTTTCGGACTGATAATAAATTACTTATTTGGTACCGCTCATGGGTAGGACAGGTCCGTTTTTTAAGTATGTACATAACTTTTATGTTCGTTGAGCTCTTTCAACCTCCCAAATGGAGATACAATATATTATTACAAATTGAACTAGCGAAATATACACTTCATTTAGAAGATTTCTTGCATTTCTTGCTGGGCATCTTCGTTCAGTGGGTAATTCCCTTATGCAGCGTCATGCTAAACTAATATTGTAGGTATGTTTATACAGGGTTATTTGTAAAACACCAACAACCTCTTAAGAGGTCATTGTACTCATCATTATGAAAAACTGTTACTATGGGACCAAACCTGAAATCGCGAAAAAAAAATCAGCTGTTCCTTACATTTTGACGACTCGTACGAACATAAATGTAGGGAACAGCTGATTTTTTTTCGCGTTTTTTGTCGCATTTTTTTTTGGTCCCTGTTGAGACCGCTCCACTCAACATCGCCGCGCGCTAGCGGCAGTGAACGAGGGGTGCGGGGACAGCGGGGAGTCAGTCGGCCGACGGCCGAGCGCGGGCCCCCGCGCCACACCGCCACGACCCCTCTGTAGGGTATATATGTTCTGTGGCCACGACAGTCAGCTGTTGCTCGCCTTAATGCACGGCTGCGCTTGCGCGTCTTACATCTCATACACATACATTGTCATTTCTTCAACCGACCGTTGTAATTTCTGTACTTTTCCTTCTTCATTATACTTCTTGTTATACAGTCCGCTATCTTTCCATTTCGCCCATCCACGAGCTATCGTCGCGAACATTGGTCCTTCGATTGTTTATTGGTCCTTCTACCGTCAACGTTTGAACCAAACAAAGAAAAAACGGCGATTTTCAAATTTAAAATACAACGGTTCGTCGGTTCGAGAACAAAGGACTTCATCTTCGAGCTCAAGTTCACAAGAGGCCTTCGTTTTCTACGTGTCATCGCCTGCATTTGGTCATCGTGAACGTCGATACGGCAACAGCCGTCTTCATCGAGTTCACACCAACGGGCGGCGCAAGAAAAGATCGTCGAAACTTGGGGCAAGAAGACTTTGAAGACAAATTTACGTCAACATTCGTCAACTGGCATCGGGAAGATCACAGGATCTACACATCGGAGCCACAGCCGTCAGCTCATCATCAGAGGTTGACAGCATAAAACCGTGAGAACGTTCCAATTCCTTTGTTCCAACATTTTACATAATCATCTTGCTTAATTTCAACTTATTTAACAGTTACATTTTCAATTAGTAATTTCCTCAATCCATTATCTTCAGCCTACCAACTTGTTTAAACAGTTTCCTTTGTTTTATACAGTACAGGTTTAAATAAGCCATATAAATAAGTAGCAGTGATTTTTATATGGGTATAATTTAGACGGCCACCAAAAATATTTTTAAGACTCTAAGCCTAGTCACCAAATAAAATAAACAACTCCAAAAAAAATCAATTGACTTTATTATGAGGGCCCTAAACTATATAATATTATGATCCAAAATAAATGAAATAACATCAGAAAAATCACAAACCTTGCACAAATATTATTTTTGGTTTCTAAAATGGATCAACGGTCACCAAATTCTATCCAACTCAATGACATGGCGACTAATATTAACAGTGGGATAACAAACTGTATTATAGGCAACTATAGGCATCTCTGAAGACTCATTCCCAGAAAAACACAAGATTGAACTTGAGAACTTAGGATGCAAGAGCGAGCGAAGCGAGCTCGTGACTTGGGGCACCCCGACACGGACAGGTTAGGTTCGAAGGGGATGACGGGGGCTCAAGTGAGCGAGCGGAGCGAGCGAACGAGCCCCCGTCATCCAATTCGTGTTAGGTTCCTTTAAACCCTGCAGACAGAAATAGGGGCCCCGCGAAGCGGGGCTCCGTCGACTACACCTTATTATTATTAAAGATAATAATTAGTGTACAAAAACTTTGGTTATAATTTTACTTTAAAATGTTGGTTTAATAGGAAAAAATGGATTTATTTCATAATATTTTAGGAAACGTTATTTGGTGACCATTAATCCATTTTGGTAACCGTTTAGAATTTTTTTGGTTGCGAAATAGGTACTTTTTTGGGCGGTGTTTAAACACAAGCCTTTTTATATTTTGTTCATTTGATATTTTTATTCAACCACAGTTATTATTTATGACATTTTTATTCTTAATCGTATTCATTGCTATTTCCAATTAATATATTTTGCATTATTCCATCTAATTGAATTGAATTCCTTTTGTTTTGTGTAAAGAAAACATTGCGTCATCCGCTTAGCATTACTCAGCAGATTCGAAACACCTAGCGCTTTTGTAATAGCAATCGCATTTCTTACTGCTTATAGCTTCCGTGCCTACTTCACAACTTGTTGCTAATCGTTTACTATCAGTAATTTTCGCTTAACAATTATTACTCTTTTTTGTCTTCTCTTTCTTACTGCAACTGCTAAATTTTCACTGTCATGGCTGACATGAAAATTTTTATTAAGAAGCGAGCTTCAATTAAAGCCAAGCTTACGCAGTTCAATAATTATTTGAATATTTCTAAGTCTTGCGAAAAGTTGAGTGAGGTACAAGTCGTTGAAATCGAATATCGACTTAATATATTTGAAAGCCTATATGAGAAATATGATACATTACAGGATGAATTGGAGGCGTTGGTGGATGACCCCAGCGAGCAATATACGGAACGCGAAGAGTTTGAAAAGCTGTACTACGGCTTGGTGGCTTCTGCACGCCAGCTGATCACCGGTGCAAGAAAGCTTCTTAAGGGGGATTCCGTAAGCGAGGTGGATTCTTGTATTGCTAGTACACACAAACACAATTCAATTCGTTTACCCAAAATTGACTTACCCAAGTTTTCAGGTAGCTATCATGATTGGCTGGAGTTTAGAGATACCTTTGTTTCTATAGTACACAACAACACATCCTTGGATAAGATAAATAAGTTACACTATCTGCGCGCTTCCTTAAAGGGTAGTGCTTCCCTTGTTGTTGATAACCTTGACTTCAGGGCAGAAAACTACGACGCCGTCTGGAAGTTACTTTGTGAGAGGTATGACAATAAAAGATTGCTTGTCAACAATCATGTGCAAGCACTCTTTAACGTTCAGCCAATAGATAGAGAGTCAAGTAAGTCATTACGTTACATAATTGACACAACAAATAAAAATCTTAGGGCTTTGGCAACCCTTGGTCAACCCGTCCAAAACGCCTTCGTTGGTGTGCTTATCATTTACATAATGACCAGTAAGCTCGACCACGTTACAAATCGTCAGTGGGAGGAGCACAGAAACACTTTTTCCGAACCTCCTACATTATCTGCGTTCATTAGCTTCATCAGTAGCAGAGCTGACTTACTGGAGACACTTGAGGAGTCTAAGCCTATAACAACAGCTAAGAATGAAAACACCACACCTGCGACCAAGTCTAAGAGCAGTACTGTACACGATAAGTCGTTAAAACCATTGTCATGTCCCATGTGTCGTCAGGATCATTTTATTTTTGCATGCGAGCAGTTTAAGAGTCTCTCGGTACAGGCTCGTATTAAAAAGGCTCAGAGCTCAAATGTGTGCATGAATTGTCTTCGTCCAGGTCATGATGTCTCCAGATGCAAGTTAGGTCATTGTAAATATTGTCGTCAAAAACACAACACTTTATTACACATCGATAGTGATAATGTTCTTCCTAGTGCACACAACACTGCATTATCAGCTAGTCAATCGTTTACATCTCGAGTAATTTTACTTTCCACAGCGCTCGTGAGGGTGACCGACGCTGACGGTAGCCATCACACAGCACGAGTCTTGCTGGACAGTGGAAGTACAACAAATTTCATCTCGGAGGACTTTGTTCGTAAGCTACATGTCCCTACCTACATTACCAAGTCCAAGGTAACAGGTATAAATTATCATGTTTCTAGTTGTACTCAGGGGTGCTCAGTGTCATTAAAATCGATTGGTGATAGTGAGTACGAACTGAACATTGATTGCCTCGTATTGCCGAAAGCAGCATCAGTTCCTAATACTTTTGTTGATACTAGCAATATTCGTATACCTACGAACGTGCGCCTTGCTGACCCCACTTATTATGTTCCGTCTTCAATCGACGTCCTTGTTGGTGCGGAAGTCTTTTGGGGTATCATAGGCACTGGCCGTATCGCATTAGGTACTCATATGCCCACTTTGCTTGAGTCAAAATTTGGTTGGCTCATTTCGGGTTCATATCATCAGTCTGATTTCTCTTCACATGTTTGTGTTCACGCATCAAGCGCGTGATCATGTGGACTGACGTCACCGGCGGCTGAGACGCGAGCGCGGGACGCGGCGCGGCGGCGAGCGGTTGGCGGCGGCGGCGACGGCGGCGGCAGTGGCACTACTCGATTGCACGGCTAGGACGACACTCGCGTCCCCCTTCGGCAAACATAACTGTACCGCTACCTATTTATAGCCATTTTTTCTTATTATAATTTAAATAGTATACAGTCCACGTTCTCATTTATTAATCTCCCTGAGCCCCGAACATGGTCCTTCTACCGGGAAACATCCAGGAGTAAACAAGAAAAAGCAAGAATAAGTAGTCATCAAGTGAATTGTTGAAGAGGATTTGAATGTCAACCGTCATCGATCGGCAAAATCACCGTTGCAGCTGAAGAGATCAATTAGTGAAACGGTTAAGGACCTCTGTGAGTTCGTTCCAATTATTTACCTTTTCCTACATATCCATTTCACAATAGTGTGTTTTTAAAATCAACTTCTGTTCCAACTATCGCTTACTTCGCCGTTATTTGAGATAGACTTATTGGTTGCTAGCATTCTATCTATTTCAGGCAGTGTGTAATTATGCTTCGTAATCTCGTCCTCATTGTATACTTTGTAGTTTGCACTCTTGCACAACTCGCTGATCACATTATTTAAAGATTTCATCGTAAAAAAACACAAATGTTATCTGTGGTCCAGTCGTTGGTGCGCTCTCCTGTCATCTGTCAAATCATTGTACTTTTTTGTGCCGCGCGTTGATCACGTTTTCCCATAAAAAAGTTTAGAAAAGTTTTAACGAGATGGGAAAACATGGAAGAAAGCGAAACAAAGGAATGAAGGAGCGGAAAGAACGTCTGCGAGATCTGGAAAATCGCTTGAAGAAGCGAAAACGGAGCCGTCATCGAAACGCAAGTGGTCGGCAGTGGAAATAATGTTCCTAAAATTACATTGGATGCCGTAATACGCACAGCAGTCTCTAGAGTTTTCACGAGAGGTTAACCATGAGAACGTAACTGTGCCGTATACTTACACAAGAACGACACCACATGAGCTTTCACGAGAGGTTAGCCGATGGTATATATACGTTCAGTGTTATAAACACGTTCCTGCTGGATCCCTGGCCGTCTCTAAGAGTTTTCACGAGAGGTTAACCATGAGAACGTAACTGTGCCGTATACTTACACAAGAACGACACCACATGAGCTTTCACGAGAGGTTAGCCGATGGTATATACGTTCAGTGTCATAAACACGTTCCTGCTGGATCCTTGGCCGTCTCTAAGAGTTTTCACGAGAGGTTAACCATAAGAACATTCAACTGTGCCTTGGACATATAACAGAACGACACCACATGAGCTTTCACGAGAGGTTAGCCGATGGTATATACGTTCAGTGTTATAAACATGTTCCTACTGGATCCTTGGCCGTCTCTAAGAGTTTTCACGAAAGGCTAACCATGAGAACATTCAACTTTGCCATATACTTACAATAGAACGCCACCACATGAGCTTTCACGAGAGGTTAGCTGATGGTACACACATTCAGTGTTATAAACACGTTCCTACCGGATCCCTGGCCGTCTAAAAGTTTTCACGAGAGGTTAACCATGAGAACATTTAACTGTGCCATCAACACCACATGAGACTTCACGAGAGGTTAGGTAGTGGTCTATATTTTCAATGTTAAAAACACATCCCTGCTGCATCCGTAGAGCTATCACGAGAGGTTAGCGGAGGATTTAGATCTAAGCAGTTTGGGACCTTACTCTAATTATTCTTTATAGATATTTCAGTTAAAGATGTTCCACTCGAACACATTCAAGATGCTGAGTGCATTGTGACCAAAACCAACGCAGCCAGACTGGGAATATCCATACTCACTGCCGCTAATTATAATCTAATTCAAATGGAATTAGGTGGATGTTAGTGTACTATCTAACTTAAATATGCTATGTTAGTATTTCAATTCCACTAAAATACAGCCAGAAGGATGCTGAGAGTGAAACGGTATACATACCCCTTCCTACCGTCAGCCTTAAGTTCAAGTATTGAAAATCTACTTGTGAGATGCTGGGGTTCAGTTAGCTACTTTACCTGGAACTGCATGACAGTCTGGCCACATGGTGGTCAGCAATCATGATAATGGACTGAATGCAGAGAAGAAGCAAAACATTTAAAATACTTATTTTATCACTATAATCTATTATTGAACACACCAAAACTGAACAAGGAAGTGGCGGCAACAGCAAATGGAAGTGGAATTGATTCAACTTGATTGGATTTATATTTTTCTATTTATCCCACTTACATTCCATTGGACCCATTTGAATGGGTCCTAATGATCAGGGGTCAGCGAATTACAGTGGCTGCTACTATTATGTTAATTGGAAAAGTCCATAACAGTCTAATAGCCTCCCAAGTGTTTGTGTGCTTAATGCAGATCAAATCGAAACATTCAAGTTACTGAGCTAAACTACTGTGTGACATTTATCATGAAAATTGCAACACACTGAGATCCTGAATCCTACCCAGCCTTAATAAGCAAATGGAAGAATTGGTGGATCAAACACCGATATCAGAATACCTGTTCTACTGACCAATGTCAGAACATCAATAAGCTTCAAGTTAAGTTCAATGCCAACAATTGTTGCCAGAACCAGGATCATCACTAGCTCAGGTACAGACTCAGATTGCAGTATTTCTCTGAAGTATGTTATTAGGTACTACTAATCCAACCATACATGAGTGGATCAAGGGTTATAAATTACCTTTTACTGAGTTTCCAGATCAAGCTGCTGAATAACAACTTCAGTCAGAAAGAAAGCAATCTATCTCCATTGAATAATCTCTTACAGTTAGGTGCCATAGAAACATGTGCTCCTGTAAATAATCAATTTTATCTTGTGTAATCACATGGTACTTGGAGATACATGTTAAATCTTTTTATAGGTATGTTACTACCTAAGTTTTTGCCCACAATAATGGATTTAAAAAACAAATATCAATAATTATCCATATGAAAATATGTCAGAAGATATTTTCAGTTTTGTGCTTCAATATATGTTATAAGAATGTACATGCCTCGTATTTGGGCTTTGCACTACACCAAATATATTCACAAACATCACAAAGCCAGTTGTCTGTCACCTGAGGTCATCAGGGTTGCTTTCAGTCATACATCTTGACAGTTATATTCTGTGCCCTGCCGATTCATATGTAAGGTATTTAGAAAATGTGTGCTACTCAAACTGTGTTAAGAAATCTAGGATTTATTATTAAAACTGAAAAGAGAGCCCAGACAGTGATGCCAGTATCTAGGATATTTGTTGGACTGAGTCCAGTTTGCCATTTCACTTCCTCAGGAAAGATAGAGTTTATCCTATAGTCCATAAAGAATATTACATATTATAATTAGATAGAATTAGAAAGGAGATATAAATAACAGAGTTTGTCTAATTACTAGGTATTCTAGTAGTTACATCTGCAGCAGCTGTAGAATATGGTTAATTTTATACCAAGGTAATTGAAAGTAAAAAAGTTGTTTGGTACCATATATTTCAACAAACCACAATAGAATCAGACAATTTGACTTTGTTCTTGAAATATTCTTTGATGCTTTTCAAACTGGCTTGAGACTGGTATGTATTGATATCAAAACTCACAAGCACTGGACAGCTAATAATGAAAAGTTCCATACCTTACCTTAAACTATTAGCAGCATTTATGGGGCTCAAAACATTTACAAGCAAACTCAGATACTGCGAGGACTTGGAAAATATATCACAACGGCCATAGCCCGTATCAGTAAGATGGGTGGTATTTGTTTTACTTATGAAAATAGCATGCCTAGACAGTTTTGGCAATGGTGTGAGAAAGGACAAATATGGTTTCATGCACCCTATATTAGTTCCAAAGAAAACATTGGGAAATCTAGAATCTAGACTTCCTGACATAGAAATTGAATGGAAGTGATGTGATATAGCCTACAAGTCAATTGCTGCTATGCTGGGTCAGCCCCACTGACCTGTTTGCAAACAAGTGCAATACTAATCGTCAACATGTCGGCTTCCTGAGCCAAGTGCACGTTCCATAGATGTATTAACTTTCAAATGGGATCTACGCCCAATACACACACTAATTGCTGCCATATTATCAAGGACGCTTTCCTGAGGTGAAAGACTGTTCCCTTCAAATGATATAGTACTAGCTTCCTTGTCTAGTAAAACAAAGGAAAACAATTCATAAATTTACACTAAATCAGTGGATTCTCTTGGATAGAATCAAGATATTGACCCCTAGGCTGTCACCATAGCCATATAAATTTTACCACTAAGTATAATCAAGGATTGTCATATAGACCAGGAATATATTTATATTAAGACCAAAGAACTCCAAATATGAAATAGTTTGGGACCCCAGTATTGCTTTGGGTTATATAATTTTTTTTTTCTCATAGTCAAACCCTTGGTTTAGAATTACTAACCAAACAATTAGTATAATAATAGTTCTTGTAACTGCACACAGAATTCAAACCTTGTCACTTATAGATAACATTTCTTATAAATATTAACATAAAAATTTCAGATATAATTAAAACTTCTGCACTGGGTAGATCTCAACTCAACTTAAAACTACCACTTTTAAAGAAAATTATAAGAAAACCTAATTATGCCACCTCTACTGTAACCAATATGTAGTGGATCGATAAACAAATTTTAAATAATAGTGACATACTTCACCGAGTTTTGACGGCACGGTTGGCGCAGTGGTTAAGCCATTGACTGCTGCGCTGCGTGTCGCGGGTTCGATTCCCGCACGGAACAAATATTTATGTGAACTACAAGCAGTTGTTCTGTCTGGCTGCTTCTGTATGTGCCTTTAAATGTTTGTAAAATCACCCACAATACAGGAGAAATTCCTAGAAAAAAAAAAAAAAAAAAAAAAAAAAAAAAAAAAAAAAAAATGCAGGCTATGAAGCAGGTGTCAATACTGAGGCCCACTAATGCTCATTCTATAAGAGACCTTTTCATTTGTGATTCTAATGCTTTTGCACCAGCTGTGTCCTCCGTAGGGTGGTTGCTCAAAGAACTTATTTACTTACATGTCAATGTTAATTGTTCGATTACCTATAGGAAATTTTTGTGTGCCTTACAGGATTAATTGATTCAAGACTGAATAAGAATTTCAGAAACTAATAGTCATTGGAGAGTTATACATTAAGTTGGTAACTATTGACCTTAACGTAGACTGATTCTTAAATAGAAATGTCTACATATAGAACTAGTACCTAAATAACAAACTTAGAATAACATGTTGACTTACAATGTTCAACTTATTCAACAATGCTTATTTTTTGTTATACCAACACAACTTTATTCTTTAAACATCTACAAAGTATACAATGAGGACGAGATTACGAAGCATAATTATACAGATCGGACTAACTTACCTAGTGACGTCCGATCCTTAATTATGTGAAGTAATCTCGTCCTCATTGTATCCCAACCCTTCCCAGATAATCATCACACTTGGGTGTATTGGATTACCTTATTAAACCCCTTCTAAAAGTTGTGTTGTGCTGTATGCACTGGACCGGGACCATGCGAAGCCCATAAAGGTCATCGTGAAGTCCCGTTCTTATGCTTTGAAAGAATGATTTGACAGATGGCAGGAGAGCGCACCAACGACTGGACCACAGATAACATTTGTGTTTTTTTACGATGAAATCTTTAAATAATGTGATCAGCGAGTTGTGCAAGAGTGCAAACTACAAAGTATACAATGAGGACGAGATTACTTCACATAATTAAGGATCGGACGTCACTAGGTAAGTTAGTCCGATCTGTATAATTCGCAATCGCTTTATCGCGCGTGGCTTACCCGGCTACTTAGTTATTAATACAACGCGATTAGTCAGTGCGCCTTACCGGCCGTCCGTTTTTTTTTCGTACGGTGATTCACCTCCTTTGTTCTCGCATCAGCTGTGCTTGCTAACGACCTAACTGTGTTTTGTTGCTACTTAGTTTGATCGTTTTTGCTTTAAAATAAACCGTTACTTCTGCTTCGAATTAATTCAAGTCTTAAAGGTTTTTAAAGTCCTTCCAATTCTCAAGATTAAGTGTAACATGGATATCGATAAATTAGTAAAACAGCGCAGTGGCATTAAAGCAAAGCTCACCAACTTTGAAAAGTACATTAGTGTTCTTTCATCTTCAAAGCTCATATCCGAACTACAACGGATTGATTTAGAAGGTCGCTTGAGCAAATTTGAAGCTTTGTACGATGTTTTCGATGCATTGCAGATGGAAATCGAGTTAGCGTCGGCGACCCCCGAAGACGAGTACGTGGAACGAAATCAGATTGAAGAACGGTACCACTCGTTGATCGCCAAGGCCCGCAGCCATCTCCAGACTAGCAGCGTTGAGCGGGAGGGTTCGGAGACGGGCTCTATGATGGACTCGAAACCAGGTGCATCGTTTAAAAATGGCTTTGTTCGCTTACCGAAAATTGATTTACCGCAATTTGACGGTAGTTACCAGTACTGGCTAGAATTTAGGGATACTTTCACTTCGTTAATACATAACAGCGATTGTATCGATGGCATTAATAAGTTTCACTATCTCCGTGCATCCCTTAAGGATCGTGCATCGGAAGTAATCAAGAACATTGATTTTAAGGGTGACAATTATATGTTAGCATGGAACTTGTTGTGTGATCGCTACAACAACAACCGCCTTTTAATTAATAATCATGTGCAGGCTCTGTTTGATGAAGAACCCATAACGAATGAATCATCGTCTTCTTTGCGACGTCTTATAGATGTCATAAATAAAAATATACGGGCACTTAAGACCTTAAAGGAGCCGACCGAGTATTGGGATACCCTTATAATATTTATGATGTCTAGAAAATTAGATTTAAATACAAACCAAAAATGGGAAGAGCACCGCAATGCATTGTCTGAAGGTCCTACTTTGTCAAATTTAATTTCATTTATTAGTGGTAGGGCAGATCTCTTAGAAACACTAGAGGTAAATCAAAGTAAGTTGAGCACTAGTGTGAATAATAGACAAAAAAGTTTTATTACTTCAAGTACCAAAGAAAATAAGAATACCCACAAAGAAAGGATGAATAATAACTTAGAAAATAAAAAATCACATAGTAACAAATTACAACACAAATTAAAATGTCCTCTATGTTCTAACGATCATCTTTTATATACATGTGATTTATTTAAAGGTTTACCTACTGAATCACGAATAAAAAAGGCTAAGGAATTACAAGTGTGTCTAAATTGTTTGCGCTCGAGTCATGTAACCAAGAAATGTCGATTAGCTGGGTGTAAATATTGCAAATCTAGGCACAATACTCTCTTGCATGTTGAACCGACTGAGCGCCCTTATCAAGACCCCATGCCTTCAGCGTCAAATAGTGTCGCCTTACCAATCGATACTTCAAATAGTACCGTCTTATCAGCAGATACTATACACCATGCTAGTACACCCAATGTTCTACTGTCCACAGCCATTGTGAAGGTGGTGAGCAACAACGGTGAAAGAGTCAACGCTCGAGTCCTGCTTGACAGCGGCAGCACTGCCAACTTCATGACGGAGAGCCTCTGCACCAAACTGGGTTTGTTACGACGTAAAACTACCTCCACTGTCACAGGTATCAACCAACAGTCTTCCTACAGTACACAGTCTTGCAATCTAAATATTGAGTCTTTTAATGGTGACTATAGGATTAATTTGGACTGCCTAATTATACCTGAGATCACGCAATGTTTGCCATCGTCTTATATTGATGTGAGGAATATTCCTATACCGTCAAACCTTCGTTTAGGTGACCCAACATTTAATATTCCATCTGTCATTGACATCTTAGTAGGCGCAGAGATATTTTGGAGCGTTATAGGCACTACTACGATTGATTTCGGCAAACGTATGCCTAAGCTATGTGAGACCAAATTTGGTTGGATAGTGTCTGGTCCAGTTACTCAGCTTCGTTCGTTTTTTAAAAAAGGCACACATTTTTGCAATCATGCCCAATCAACCGAACAACCTGATTTGACAAGGTTTTGGGAGCTGGACTCCATCTCGCCTAGGCACACCCTATCTCAAGAAGAACGGGAATGTGAATTAAGTTTTAAGCAAAAAACCATTCGTAATGATAACGGTAAATTTATTGTTACTATGCCTTTGAAAGCTGATCCAAGCATTTTAGGCGACTCATACAATATGGCAAAACATCGTTTTCTGTCGCTAGAACGTCGCTTTCAACGGGAACCTGAATTCAAGACCAGATACATTGAGTTCATGGATGAGTACGAACGCCTTGGTCATATGACTGAAGGTAACAACAAGTCAAGGCCACATTCAAACAAATATGCCGAATATTTCATACCTCATCATGGAGTAATTCGCGAATCCAGTACGACAACGAAGCTGAGAGCTGTGTTTGATGCGTCTGCCATTACTTCCTCTAAAGTATCACTTAATGATATTCAAATGGTAGGGCCCAAGGTACAGGATGATTTATTTTCAATTTTGTTAAGATTTCGGCAACACAAATATGTTGTTACTGGTGATGTCGAAAAAATGTATCGTTGCATAGAAGTGGCTCATTCACAAAGATCATTACTGCAAATTATTTTTAGAAAAGATCCCAAAGAACCGTTAAAGACGTACAGATTAAACACAGTCACTTATGGGACATCATCTGCACCTTACCTAGCAACAAAGTGTCTTGTAAGTCTTGCGGACGAAGCCACCACAGACAACGTGAAGTCTGCAATTTCACGGGATTTTTACGTTGATGATTACTTGGGCGGTAGTTCGACAATATCGGGAACTATAGATCTAGCGAAACAAATTAATTCCATTCTCTCATCTGCACATTTTTTCTTGCGAAAGTGGCAGTCTAATAGTCCGGAAATCCTCGAAGCAATAGGTAACCCAGGAAAATCTAGTTCATTAGACTTGTCCAGTCACTCTCAGTCATCTAAAACGTTGGGTCTGCACTGGTTTTGTAATACCGACACCTTATCCTTCTTAATTAATATTTCTACAAAGGAAAGAATAACAAAGCGACACATTCTTTCAGTGATCAGTCAGGTGTTTGACCCCCTAGGACTGGTTGGCCCCTGCATTGTGGAAGCAAAGTTAATAATGCAGCGACTATGGGTTGAGCAGTCCGAATGGGACGCGGAAGTCTCACCTGAGATAACCGAGATGTGGCGTGCTTTTGTTCGTACACTTCCCAATCTGAACAATTTAAATATTCCACGATGGGTGTGCTGCAATCTAGCTGTGGAACATGAACTGCATATTTTTTGTGACGCCTCAGAAAAGGCTTACGGTTCATGCATATATGTTCGGTCAGTATGTAGTGATGGATCACTACGTGTACAACTTTTAGTGTCCAAAAATCGTGTAGCACCAATAAAGACCGTAACCATTCCGCGCCTTGAACTTTGTGCAGCGCTATTGGGTGCAAGACTGTGTACTACCGTAAAAGAATCCCTGACTATGCCTATAGTTAAGCGACTATTTTGGAGTGACTCGATGATCGTATTGGGGTGGCTTAACATATTACCAAACCAACTAAAACCTTTCGTACGTAATCGAGTCGCTGAAATTCAGGAAAGTACTGCTGGAGACCGGTGGAGGTACGTACCATCGAAGGACAATCCGGCGGACCTCGTTTCTCGCGGGGCGAGGGCCGATTCCATCGGTGAATGCTCGTTATGGTGGTCAGGCCCTAGTTTCTTGCAAGGCTGCGAAAGTAGCTGGCCTAATATGTCCTGTAATAGCGTGAAACACGATCTACCTGAAGTAGTGTGTCATTTCACTAATCAAAATAACACTAATATTAATTCTGATCAATCAACTAATAATTCAATAATTCAGTCATTAATTCACAGTAATTCTAATTTCAATCGTCTTCAAAGAACCATTGCTTATGTCAATAGATTCATTCATAATTTAAAAAATTCTAATTGCAAATTGCTTGGTTCGCTTTCTAGTGAAGAATTAGATAAAGCTTTAACATGCTTGCTACTTAGTGCACAAGCAGAGATGTTTCCAAAGGAGTGCCATATTTTGAAGTCTGGAAAATCTCTGCCTCGTAAAAATCGTTTAATTTCATTGACACCATTTGGAGATTCTAAAGGAATTATACGCGTAGGAGGCAGACTCGATAACTCACCTTACGATTATAATACAAAATATCCAATCTTACTTTGTAGTAAACATCACCTTACGAAAATTCTATTTCATATGCAACATAAAAGGTTGCTCCACGCTGGTCCGCAATTATTGTTGGCAACCATGCGACTCAACTATTGGCCTCTAGGCGGCAGGAACCTTGCTAAGAATGTCGTCAAACAATGTATAAAATGCTTTAGATACAAGTGTCAAAATATACAACCAATTATGGGTCAACTTCCATGCTCGAGAACCAACATTGAATTTCCATTTTTTAACTGTAGTGTTGACTATGCTGGCCCAGTGCTGATAGCTGACCGAAAGGGTCGCGGTTGTAAGCTCACAAAGTCTTATTTATGCATCTTCGTTTGCCATGCAATAAGGGCGGTCCATTTGGAGCTCGTCACCGACCTTACAAAAGAAGGCTTCATTGCGGCTCTGAATCGTTTCACGTCTCGTCGGGGTAAACCTCAAAGCATATTATCAGACAACGGCACGAACTTTGTCGCGGCTAATAATGAGTTAAAAAGAATTATTACAAATTCTGATGTTGCATCTGAAATGGCAGAGCAAGGCATCAAATTTGTTTTTGCTCCTCCTTATTCCCCACACTTTAATGGCATGGCTGAAGCTGCCGTAAGGTCCACCAAAAACCATCTTAGAAAGTTGCTAAGTCTCACCAACTTTACTTACGAGGAACTGGCAACTTGTCTGTGTCAAATAGAGGCCGTTCTAAATTCCCGTCCTCTAACTCCCTTGTCCTGTGACCCATCCGATTTGTCTGTCCTCACTCCTTCCCATTTTCTAATTGGACGAACACTCACGTCTGTGCCGTCTTCACAGGTTCCTGACAAACCCATCAGCAGCTTAGACCGCTTCAACAGGATTGAATACATCCGTCAACACTTCTGGAAGCGGTTCGCTAATGAATACATTTCCTTACTCCAACAGAAAACCAGATGGTCAGTTGTTTCAGACAGGAAGCTAAGAGAAGGAACGCTCGTGCTCATCCGAGACAAGGCGCTTCCACCACTTGTTTGGGCACTAGGTCGCGTAGTACGAACCTACGCGGGCGTCGACGGCACCACACGCGTGGCAGACGTGAAGACAAAGAGAGGAGTCATCACAAGAGGGTTTAACAATATTTGCCCTCTTCCCTTCGAAGACGTCAACAGGCGGGAGGATGTTCACGCATCAAGCGCGTGATCATGCGGACTGACGTCACCGGCGGCTGAGGCGCGAGCGCGGGACGCGGCGCGGCGGCGAGCGGTGTGCGGCGGCGGCGACGGCGGCGGCAGTCGCACTACTCGATTGCACGGCTAGGACGACACTCGCGTCCCCCTTCGGCAAACATCACTGTACCGCTACCTATTTATAGCCATTTTTTTCTTATTATAATTTAAATAGTATACAGTCCACGTTCTCATTTATTAATCTCCCTGAGCCCCGAACAATTTGTATTTCACAAATAAAGTATTTGGCAAACAATCCTTTTATAAATAACGATTTTGTA